>JAODKC010000043.1:4112351-4143620 GCA_026777985.1 Mormyrops attenuatus
TATATATATATATATATATATATATATATAGAACCATAGTTACCCATCGGTCATGATAAATATGCCGGCGTCGTTTTAGTTACGCGACAAATGATTTGGGATTTCAATGCAATTCTACCAGAAGCAATTCGATCAAATAATGGCACAGCAGTAAAGGTTTCATCTTTTAGTATGCAAGGAAACAACTTGATTTTTGACGCTATCTTGCCAGCTGTAGTATGAAATTGCACGCAGGTAGTAGAGTAGCGCATCTCACCCTGTTGCCTGTACTCCATGTATGCGCCGTCCCAATGCGGTACAGCTCCAGTACTCCGATGAAGTACAGCTGCTTGTCTGATTTTCTTGGAGATTGTTGCGTGCAGCCCCTGCACCATCCGTGAGGCTCGCCTGGCTCGCCTGGCTCCTTTAGAGCCGGTGTTTACACCATCTCCTTGGCTGTCAGCTGCGCCACCACCCCCTGGGCGGAGCGTGTTCCCAGTCTGCGCTGGAACTAGTGCGCCGCCCGCGATAAACACACGAAAAACTGGCGGACATGGAAAAGTCCAACCAGAGCCCCACACTACCACCTACCGTATATCACATTTGATGATTATGGGAAGTGATCTCGCCGTATTTCTATCTGTACTTCTTTAAAGGTTTCGTTTCGATGGTCTTGCTGAATGAGCGGAATAACATCTGAAATTATTTTCATTTCTGCATTTATTCGAGGTTCCCGATTTAACCTATAGATGTGGTACGAATTGTATATTTAAGGTGTTTTTTTCCCCTGTGTTGTGTGGATTATCTGATGACTGTACCGGAGTTGTGTGCTGTGTACTGGCAGCATAAAATGTGTATTAATTTAGATGAAAGTTAGACGATGGTCTTAGACTCTTAGTGCTGAGTTAGTGTATGTACTGTTTTACTTAGGATCTAGTTTGTGTCACTTTGCCTGCGCCTTGATCTTCCTTTGATTGATAACCATTTAATGTAATATATTTATTTATTCTTTCTTGATCTTATTCGTCTTTGTTGTTGAACTAGTGCTGGCGTATGTCCCACAGTTTAGTCCGATTAATTATGGGTTAGAAAGAATTCTTTTAAAAAGGGTACATTGTCAGAAAATGGGTCCAGCCCTGGTATAGTTTTGTTCCCCAAGGTGCAAACAACATTAATGTACCCCCATTGTGACAAAATGTTCCTCAAAGTTCATTTCTGTACTTTGAATTACACCAAAAGGTACATTTACCTACAGTTCGGGTACAATTGGCAGACCCTTGAGGGTACAAATTGGTGCTTTTTTTTTCTGACACAAAATGTTTTTATAATACCACTAATACAGCTTAAAGACGGTGGCAAACTCTGCAAACGGGAACATTTAACGTCATTGTCACAAGTCAGAGCCTCAGAATGGCAGGACTAGTGGTGTGTGAGCTGTAAAATCATGCTGGTTTCACATTCTCCCGTGAGCCAACAAATGAGCTTTATTTGCCATTTGCACAAGTACAGGTACATTAGAGTGTTTCTCTTTGCCGACCCCATCGTGCTCTCCGTAGCTTACAGATCAGAGCACGGGGTCAGCTAACGTGCAGTACCCCTGGAGCTGGGGGTTAAGGGCCTTGCTCAAGGGTCCACGGACATGCGACTGTCCTGGCGATGTTCAGGAGGAGGGTTTATGGTGGTCAGGATGCGAAGACACAAATGGCTGCCCTGAAAGAATTCTGAGATACACCTATTTCATATATGAGTCTGATGATTAAATATGTATCACTGTTTTCACTCATTGCAGATCTGACTGTTCATATTAGTAGTTTGTGATTTATGAGTAAATATGAAGTAATTATTATCACACATGCACTTTTATATAATATAGCAATAACTATACGGAACACATTCAGCCTCCCAGTGACGATGAACGAAGGTAACTGGACTCTGCAAAGGACCCGTTTTGTCATGTTTCTAGAACTCTTACAGTTTGCCTACATGGTGCTTAAAAGCCCTCAAAGTCATACTGATCACACATCATTTACATGCCATGTAACACAGGGGCCGACTATCCACTCTGGGGACCATAGGCTGACATGGGTAGGGCCCCCCATGGGGGGTATTTGAGCTAATTTTTGAAGCTGAAAGAGAAACGACAGAGTGTTAAACACGATGGAACACCAATAGTACGCTAATCAGAGCAGGCAGTGCCGGGGGTAAAAGTTACCGGTCAGGGTGGGGGGCGGGAATGATGTTTGCATAATTGCCGATTGGGGGGAGGGAAGTGTTTTTAACCAAATTTTTATAAAAATTGTATAAATGGTAGTGGACATTTGATCTGTGTTTTGTAACTTAAAAAAAAGAGTCCTGATCAGCAGGGGCCCCCCCTAGAGTACGGGGTGCAGGGTTGCTATGCCCTCTGCTCGGTCCCCAACCACCCCCTAATTATACCCCTGCATGCAAATGAACTTCAGCGGCAATGAGCGACTCAAGACAGAGTACTGAGCTGTCCTGCAGTAAAAAGCCACTGCTTAGCCAGTGACCCATATGTTCCCCTTAGTGTCAGCGTCCCGCCTCGGTCTGTTAACACGATTTTTGCTCCCCGCTGTTTATGCCACATGCTGCTTAAGAGAGTTATACACAGCGCCAGTCCGCAGGGTGGACACACCCAGCCACAGAAAGGTTTATTTTTTACTATTCTCTACATTTTAGAATAATTATAAAGACAACTGTAAAATAATATATCAAATTATTATGAAGTGACCAAAGCGAAAGATTATTTGTTGAGAGGCGGCGGTGGTTGGGGGGGGGGGGTAACTCTTTAGGTTGGGACTCAGAGGGTTGCCAGTTCAAAGCCCTGAGTCAGCTAGTCTAGGGAGCAATTGGGGTTAAGGGCCTTGCTCAAGAGCCCAATGGTGAAATCACTCTGCCAACTGCTCTGTATTCACATGGATTAATGAATAGAATGGACCGTATAGAAGAGCAAGCAATCGAATTTGAAACGAAATTTGCTATTCAAACACTATTTAAACTCGTGTAAATTGTGTAATGTAGGACAGTGGAGTCGTGTCTTACGTCACATGCAATGTTTTAGACAAGTGTAGAATGTTAATAAAATATGTATTCTATGCTGAATTATAGTTTTTAATACTGACATTTTATTTATTGTAAGACGTTGGTATTTATGGATTGTTTACATTTGGCTCCCTCTTGTGTTGGTAAGGTGTTACTGCATCTGCTGCGACTGTCTTTCACTGGTGACGTGCAGTCAGGCATTAATTTGCTAAATGGAAACTGAGCTTATACTGTGTAATTCTGGGCTATGCAGCATAAGCTAAAAAGAATCAGAGAGTAAATGAAATGATGGATTAGAGATGCTGGAGAGTGGGACACAAAGCCTGACCCCCACCCCCTGCAAGCTGAAGATTCCAGAACCATATACCAGGAGTGAACATCTAATTTTCATCCCACACCACTGGAATCCACCCAATCAGTGCCAACGACGTCCAGCTGTTTATTTAATTGAAGCATCTGTGTCACAGAGCTGAGGATTCATTGGCATGACAATATGTAATGGCTGACGTCCAGCTGCCGCCTGTTCCCACACCGCGCACCTGCTCACTCCAGCTATGTCGATGAGGCATGACTGACTTCACTAAATAAAAAGGTTTCATTGGAATTAACATGCAATAGAGGTACAAGAATAGCAGTAGTGTCCTATTTAGACCAAAAACACTAAATTTAAATGCTAATAGTTTATGAAGAAATAGGTCTGATTCAATTTTTTTTTTAATAGGGGCTGATTTTTAGCTACTGACATGACATGAATCAGTGAGTGACAGGGGAGGGAGCACTGCAGGGGCCAATCATCTTTTAGCTGGGGCCGGTGCCCCTGTGGCCCCGCCCCCGTAAAGGTGGTCATGGTAATGATGGGGTCTGGTCACATGGCAGCTCTTAAATGTGGACTGTGAGGGCAAAAAGGAAGTAGGTAGAAAATTCTATACGCATAAGATTAGCTCAGGCTAAAACGGGGCAGGAAATCCTTATGGTGCTGAGCGGAATGTAAGGAGAACGTCCCAATCGTCACGCCTCGACTGTCCACAAAATGCATTTAGTCCTTTAGAAGGATTGAATTTTTTTTTTATTCAGTTTTCCAATATAGATTTTTTTTAAGTTCTCTTTCTATTTTTGAATCATTGAGCAACATATAAATGAATGTTTGGACAAAACCCTAAATATTACCCTAAGGCCGCCCAACTGCCCGCCCATCCATCCATGGTTGACGGGGGGGGCTGGAGGCAGCACAGTAAAATACTTTGTTTTCCTCTTGGTCCCTGCATGAGATGAAGAGTGTATTCAAATTTCAAGGATGCTTCAACAATACAAGCACAACCCCCGTACATTATAGACTGTCTCTCTACAAAGGTGCTGAACAAAATGCGTGGAACAGACACCCCCAAGCTCACAGACTTTCTTCTGATCTGTTAAAAAAAAAATGTCCGGTTCGTGTGGCTTGTTCTACCTTAGTGAGGTTGACCAGACCTGGGCGATCAGGACAGTGTAATTGGGTATACACATTCATTTTTTAGAATGTTAACCTAGCATAGTAAATGCAAACTAACTTGGTGTGAAACCATAGGCACAATCATTATTTATGCAGTATCTTAAACTTGTATAGTCTTTGATGGTATTGGATGGATGGTACAACTATTCATGTCAATTCAACTGTTTGTGGTAATATCCTCAAGGACATTTTGAGGCGTTGTTGATTTTTCCCCAGAGTAAATTTACTGTAAACTAAACGATATCTGTATACCTCTCTTTGGGGGTGGGGCCTCTGTGCCCGAGATCAGAAGGTCACTGGGTCAAATCCCATGGTCAACAGTGATTCGACTGTTTAGCCCTTGAGCTTGATGGGCCGAATGGCCTCCTCTCGTTTGTAAATTTCTTATGTTCTTATGTTCAAGACCCGTAAACCTAATTGCAGCAGGGGTGCCGGCCGGCCCCAAGCTTGCTCTCACCTCTTTATGCGTTTGCTTTTGAGCAATTTCCCCATGAGGCTGAAGATAGTGTCCCTCTCCTATTCATTTCTCCTTGTCCAGGTTGAGTAACAGTACAGTATATTGGTATATGTATTACAGTAAATGGCAGTAACATTATATAGGTCCCTCAGAACTTCGTAAAATTTACTAATTTAATTAAGCTATGCAAGCATGCTGTACAGAGAGTGTGCTGGCGTGTGTGCATTAACAATGAATGACACTATTCAGGGCCTTCCATCTGTTTGGGGCTGGATGGACAACAGAAACGGGAAGGGAAATGTGTTATATAATGCATGCTGTCATGTTAGCGCCCCGTCGCTTTGTTTCATGCATTGATTTCGTTACATGAGACTGGACATGGTGAACAGGGTGACCGGAGTCGTCATAGGTGCACACCCATGGAGAATATGTTGGCCAGATATGGCTGAGATTGTGTGTATGACAAACAGGCTAATGACACATCCATCCTCAGTAGGACAACAATTCTGCTGAGCCCGCATGACAACACAAGAGCTTCTGTCGTCCTGGACAGGCAAGACCGGTGCTACTGTTTATTGGGCCTGCAGCATTGTGGATTACTGTTCCGTGGCACACAACCAGGATACTCGCCCAAACTCCCAAAGCCAATGAACAAGCCCTAGGCAGTGATTCTGTGACCCAAGTTTAGCTGGTGTCTAGTTTTTGCACTGTTTTAGACTCTCTGTACTATTTTGCACTGTCCTGTATTGTTGTACGCTAAGTTTCTTTGCATCCGAGTGTAACTGCAAGCAAGCTTTTCAATTCACCTATTACGCATGGCCTATAAAGAGCTTGAAACTTGAAGCCAAAGGGGATGTTGGTATGTTACATGATCAAACACGTGCGAGAGGACTTTTAGTGAACGAACGCGCTGGTGAGAGTAGAATTGCTATCTGTAAATGACGGCTGGGCGCCAACATGGCTACATAACTCCGCTGAGAAGGAAGTCCCAAGGTCACGCAGCAGCCTGACAACCTGAGCACACAGTACAGGAACGTGGAAGCAGGAGGAACACCAAATGCTGGGTGAGTTCTGGCACCTCTTGCCAACATCGTTTAATGAGCTTGAGTTCCCAGTTCCTCACAAGGGACGTGTGCTTGCAGAGTTCTGAAGATGGACTGAGATCCGGAGAATGGAGTCAAACATGAGCACACTGCTTTACAAACAGACACGTCGCACATACAGAGGACAGAGGCTCCCATCTCATGTTCTGCGCTAGTTTTATATGCTGTATTTTCGACAAATGAGCATAACAGAATCGTTAGAAATCGTGAGGTTTTAACGTCCTGGAAGTGAAATGTGGCACTTCAGCCTTGCCGTCTTTGAAGGCACCTGACGAGTTTGTACCCTGATGGGGCGTCACCAGTCAGCCCAGTGACGGAGGTCACCAGTCAGCCCAGTGACGGAGGTCACCAGTCAGCCCAGTGACGGAGGTCACCATGCGGACTGCAAAATTATGATGACATAAAAAAGTAAACTGTAAATGACAGAACATTCTTTCCATCGAGCATCCAGCAGACTAATTTTGGACCAAAAAAAAAACAGAAAAGAAACACATTGTGTTCATGTGTTAATCGACCTGTTGATCATGTATTTTAAGTTGCAAATCCCACCTGTCATTGGACTATAATGAAAATCACAGCATTAGTAAACAAGACATTTTATCTTGGATGTTTCCTGAGAACAATTAAAAAAAGACTACATTTTCTAAAATGTCTGTTTTGATGATTGTGGTCCCAATTGAAGTACCCTAACTCTCTTCTCATGATTATTATTGACGGATTGCCTCGAACAGTACATGGCAACATATCCAGGAGTCTGAAATATTGCCCCCTACAGTTTGACAGTATCCAGATTCTTTTGTCAACATTTGAGAAGACGTATGGATACCCGATTGTCTGTTGTGAAATCATCCATCACTTAACATGTTTTGCAGGTTCCTGTGCATAGCGGACATTGTCTGGCTGGCAATTAGCTCCTAATAATCTTTAATCTTTAAATGCGCATGACATTGCAGTCGCTCTTTGAAACAATGCAGTCGATTGAAGAGAATGGTGGCAATGCTAAGCTTTGCACACGTTAGCACACCTCAGATCCACAAAATGTTACGAATCTTCTGGGCATCTTCAACCGGGACTGACGTGGCAAGTCACACAAATGTTACAGCAACTCACTAACTCATCAGGCATGGCAGCTCTGAAGCGGTATATCCCATCACACTCTTGTATCACACCCCTACAGTTCAACAAATGGCTTTAAACTCCCTTAAAGTTAAAAAAGAAAGAATCAACTAACACAATCTCATCAAAAGGAGTGAAACAACATTTTTTCCGGCACTCTCCCCTTCTCATAAAGCTTCCATAATCACACATACAAAAGCTAAGAGGACAGGATCGTGTCTATTTACAGGGCAAGTGGTGACAATTCAAAGGGCTCCTTTGAAAACCGAGAGCAGGCCACCCACCTCGCCCGTGTATTGTTCAGACAGGATGTGAGGGCAGTATGTCAGTGCGGGGGACACACGCCTTGTTTTCACGCAGCCTTGTTTTGGCACTGCTCACAATGCTCGTGCGATGCTTGTCCGGCCCACGACACGACCACGGAGTAGCACAGGCCAGACGTCGCAGGAATTGGCGCGTCGGAGTGAACCTGAGCTGATCAGAACACCCAAAGGGAGTCATGATCTGGAAGTCAGGAGGAAGGTTATGGTAACATGACAAAACACATCACTGAAAGAATGGGTGCATGAGTAACAATGAACATAATGGCGGTTATGTTATGGCACTGAGTGCCTTTGGGAAGAGATGGCCAACCGGGGGGGGTTAGAGCAGTACAGAGAGTGGAAAAACAATGTAGGGAGGGGGGACCTTAATTACAAAGCCGCCAGCAGCACGGGACCCACCGGGGAGATACGACTTCCCAACGAGAGCCTGGGAAACGCAAGGCAAGAGTTGGCCAGCAAGCACAAATAAATAAATATCACAAATCTTTCAAAGACACGAACCGCGAAAAAGAATTTAGGGGAAAAAATGGCAAGATCTGTCAGAGACAGTGAAGCAGCATCAGCTATATGGTCAATATCTGCAAACTACCGCAAGTAACGTTGGCTAAGATCTGTCTATCCTATCCTTAGGCACTGTGAAGCACCTTTCACGATGCTTCTGCACACTCGCTGAAGAGCACTGAAGTCTTGGTCTTCCTGAAGCACTCACATCTACGAGGTGAAGGGCGCAGGGAGACCACCAGGACAGCAAAGCCCTGCCGGACCTCTCGCCTAAGCCAGCGACTTGGTGGCTTACGCGGACGAGGCTGAGGAGAACTACCCAGTGTGCAAATCATCGGGACCCAGACTGTACAGACTGGCTTTCCGGGTGGGTTCCTGGGTGAGAACAGGGACTCTGGGCCTGGCAACATCTCTGCTCTGGTTCTGGGGGTGTCCATCTGTATTTGGCTTGATGCTGGGCAGAGTCTGGCAATTTGTTCCCTCCATCCCTGCATCGAGGTGGAGCTGCACTGTCAGCAGAACCAATGTCCAGTCCCCTGCGAACGTTTCCTCCGCTTCTTGCAGATGTAGTAGATGGGGAAAGCAATCAGACCTGCGAGAAGATGCACCATTACTTTAGAAGGAACGTGCATTAGTGCTCTTTAGTCATTTAGCAGACAATGACTTATTTAATGGAACTCTTTATGCTTAGTGGTGCTCTGACGTGGAAACTTTGGCCAATACTGATAACCAATATATTATTGTGTAATATTAACCGATAACCGATGCCAATGACTAGTTAATTTTACTTCTTAAGATCCAGTGACCGTGTGTAGCAACCACATTATTTAATGTAGGCAGTGAGACGTCAGCAAAGCAGCACCGACTCTGAGACTGTAGGGAGGTTCGAAGTGGTGAATGAGCCCACAAAATCCCTCGTCCTCCACTGCGGAAAAGGGCCGATCGCCATTGCAATCATCTCTGTTGTTTTAGTACTTATGTCTTTAGCTCTGGTGCTGCTAACTTTGAATATTGAGTAAAGTCTAAACACTCTTGGGTAATATTTACTCCGACTGAGAAACTGGACCAATGCCAATATATTTTTAACGAACATCGGCCGATATTGATATGTCAACTGATATCATGCATGTCTAACACCGCGTTTATGGTTTCTACATGTTTATGGTGGATACATCCACATCTTTCCATTCAATACAACAACAGCAGTTGTCCTGCAATCTAAATTTTCTGAACACGAGGTAAAACACGTATTAAAATTTCAGCATGGATGAGACGCTTTGCTGAAGCAAAGCCTCACTGCTCTTCTACGCAAATTTCAGACGACAGCGATGTTCCCCTTCTATCTTCTCCGACCCCCCCACTCTGGCTCACCCCAGACATGTTAGCGCCCTCGTCCCGCTGCACTGCAATGTCTCAGCTTACCTATGACGATGGCTATGGCTCCAAACACGCCCACCAGCACGACGACCAATGGGGCAATTAGGATTTTACTCGCTGCGTGCAGAAAAAGGAAGGTCAGCACAAGCTTGGAGAGGCAGCCGAATTAGTCATCCATCGACTTGCATCCCATCAAGTAACGTCCGATGTGTGTGATACTGTATCTTACGCTGTACAGTATATATTTGACCCCTATAATGATCACGAATTCAGGGACTTGAGGCTGATTTATGCTTCTGCATAGAATCTACACCATCAGTAGCCACAAAGCCATGTACCCTACACTGTAGCCTGATGTGAACCTCCCCAGAAATGCAACTATACAGGCATGATTGGAAGGTTGCTGGTTCAAATCCCATAAATCCCTTGAGCAGGACCCTTAACCCCAATTGCTCCGGGGACCGATTGACGTTCTCAATTATATTTTCCTGGACAGATGTGTCAGAAAACAAGGATATGTTTATATGAAAGGCATCAGTTTTAGGTATTAATAAGGAATGGATCTGTTTTTCTCCACGATTAAGAAGTGAGTGGTCGGCCAACAGAGTGCACTTCCTGTTTGCGGGCACCTGCGCGGACAGTGACCCCTAGAGGGGGCGGGAGGCATTCTGAGCGGGGCGCTCACCGCAGACAGAGCCCCGCACCAGCCGCCGCAGGTGGGGCTTGTCCGGGAGGTAGCGGTACTTGCAGCCAAAGACACTCAGGTTGGAGGTGTGGTCGCCGAAGAAGCGCAGGTGTCGGTACTTCTCCCCGCAGCGGTAGCAGAAGTTGGTGTTGCACTGCGTGCAGGTCATGTGGTCACAGCCCTCGGTCCTCTGGATGTGGATCTGGGGCGGTGACGTTGGTGGTAAACAGAGTGCACGGGAGGTAGCGTGCCACACGCGTGACAAGGGGACACGTGTCACGTTAATGGGGCCGCCCCACTATCTAGGACGTGAGGGTATGTGGTAAGATGCTGTCTGCTGATAAACTGCTTAGATGGCCGGGATTTCAGCAGTTATAAATATGCATTTAATATCTTGCATTTTATAATAATTTCAGTATTACAGGCATGCGGTAATCACTGATCCCATTCTGGTTATATAATAACAGACTGCATGCGGTAATGTATGTAGTAGAGCAGACTTCAAAATCCACTCTTTATTCACCTTTGATCAGATCACCTTTCTTTTCAATCCGCCCCATACTTTGACTCCATAAGTCCCCCCAACAAATTCTGAATACACTGAGACTATGTGCCGTACCCCCGTCATACAGCTGACGATCTATGTTGTAGATACATCATAATCCATTGTGTAGCAGGAGCCATAGCAGGATTACAATCCCACTGCAGGGAGCGGACAGATAACTAACAAAGCAGGCGGACGTCATGTGATACCAGAGCTCTTCCCACAAGGCCTTGGACTTCCTGGATATTTCTGCTTCCTGTTATTGTTATAAGCGGGATAAAGAGCAAATTTCATTCCTTCTACAGACGGAACCACAAAGCGTTAAAAAAAAATCTCTCTCCTGCATGGGGCGATTTTCCGGAATGAGGGTCACCAAGCAGAAGATGACGGAGGCGTTTGAGATTGGCTCGAGCTATTCCTGGCCGTATTCCCAAACGAAGACGGTACCTTGCACCGGGGGCATTTCTGGGCGTTCCTCTGGCCGTGCTCGATGACGCTAGCCCAGTGACGCAGCAGCTTGTCGCCCTTGCGATACTCGCGGCACCGTAGGCCCTCGTGCCAGGGGGCGTGACACTTGAAGCACCACACAAACTGACACTTGGAGCACTGGACCTGGGGAGGGGGGTGGGAAGCGTGATGGTCACAGACACCCCAAGGAGACGCCAGCAAAGGGGGACTTGCCCCACGTCAGCTAGTTGACAATCGCTGCACGCAGCAAGCGCAATCACGGAATCACGGAAACACAGCAACCAATCAGCATAAGACACTATGCAATCGCCATAAATGGTTGTGTCTGACCCCCGAATCTCACGTAATCCAACCCCCCCAGGAGAACATGCCACATAGAAGCAGTGGGTTACGACTGGACCGTCACCCTATCATTTAGCTGTCCTGGCCTGTAATCCCCCACCACAATCCTTCAGACCATGTAATAATTTAGTGAAAATCCCTTCTGCAATCGTCCAGCAAAATACCATTCTCACCACAGAAATTTCAGCTCTGACTACTGATGCTCCCAGTTTAAAGTACCTCGTAACAACACAAAAAGCACAAAAACTTATTAAATTATACAATAATCTAAGATAAATGCAAGACAAACCTCAAAGCATTACAGAGGATGGTGCAAAAGATACGAGCTAGATTTCCAGGCTACACCCTCGTCCTATCTCCGTGATCTTCTGCAGATCTACAGTCCCTCCGATCATCATCAGGAGGTCTGCAAACTCCACACCACGGCCTTTTCCGAGCCTTTTCCCACACGGCTTCCAAGCTGCGGAAGTCCTTCCCTCTCATGTCTGTCACCTGGACTCGTTAACACAATTTAAAACCACTGGCTGGGATTCCCTCCGAGTTTGTCTGCTTGAAAGCCCACGGTTTATTGCTCTGTCATGTTTTTAGGGTGTCATTGTGTTGTTGTTTGTATTATTTATGTTAAAAAAGTGCCCTTGAGTGTCCTGAAAGGCATGTTTCAATACAATTTATTTTTAATATTATTATTTATGTAGCCAACAGAAATGCTAATGTTGTAGTTGGTGGCGGTCACTTTGCACCTCTGTCTTCCACTAGGTGGCGTCTGCTCACCTTATACTTGTGCTCCGCCCTGCCGGGCGGCTGCAGGCTGCGGCTCTTCAGGGAGGTGAAGAGGCTGCACTGGGGACATGGCTTGGTGCTGGAGTCGATCCTGCTCAGCTCCAGGAAATACTTGTATTTGGCTACCTCCTCGCTGGCCAGGTGGCCCAGCACGGTGCTCTCCTCCAGGTAGCCGCTGCACTCCGTGATTGGACACACGACGTCCACCTTGCCCAGGTGCACCTGGCGGGACACGCCCCGACACCCGCTCCATTACGTTACATCGCTGGCTGTACTTGGCGGAGGCTTTTGTCCGCAGCAACAATTCAGCAAAGGGCACAATGATGTGGCCACTCCTGTGACCTTTCATACAACTCATAACAACGTCACCAAATTCTGAACTCACTCCAAATGAACTATGGCTCACGGTTGCACCAAAACACAAGACCTGAAATTTCCAAAGCACAGAACTAATCAGAGAAGACAGCGGCAGGCTTCTGAAGATCATCCCGTCTAAAACAAAGCACGAAACGTTCCTCAAAAGGAGGCTGGGCGAATGTGTATTATATGTAACTTAGTCAGGAGTAAAGGGGGCGGTCTTAACAAGATAAAGCAGAAGTAACAAGTTCTAACAGTGGTTCAACATAACAAGAGCTGGAACTTTTGGTCTTTTGGAAATGAAGTGCAGGTACGCCCACCACGTACAAAAAACATGACTGCTTTAGACATAGACATTAGCGCCTTAACTGGTGCGTCGCAGCAACTGAATAACCAGACGGACTTGCAGCGAGAGATCTCCCCGTGGGCCTGCGATTAAACTTTTCGGATATTAATAACCAGACACAATGACTGGATGCTGGCTGGTCCGCCCCCACCTCTGGAGACGCTGTGCCTGAATAATGTGTGTTTATGCGCCAGACACCATGAACGCAGTTAGCTTAGTCGGGGCGACACCCTGAATAGTTTCTACGTAAGCAGCCGATAGCCCCGGGCCGTGTAAAGTCACGGCTTGAGCTCTGGTGAAAGGCCGTCTCTATGCGTTGCTCCCTCCCCAAGGGAGATTACCCAACGCAATTAGCGACTACAACCCTCCCCCCGTCTCTGTGTCGGGAGAATGACGCAGTGGCACTGGCTAATGCCCGGCAGGTTGGCGCGCTGCGGAGCCAGCAGCGAGGAACACGTTCGGCAGGTCCGCGGCTGAGCCGGTAAACACAACTCTGACGTTCAACCAGCTGTCGGCGGCGAGAAACACGCTGCTCTGTTACCTGCTTATCACGAGAAGCATCAACGGCGATGCAAGATTTCGAGACGGAGGTGGAAAATTGAAGAAGAAGAATAAACCTAATGGGCTAGTATGTAATTTCAGGCAACAAGAGTTTAGATCGCCGGACCAGCTGACCTTTGAGGCTCAGGAGGAATTATGGGTAGAATGAAAGAAAAGTGATGATTTGACAAAACACTGATCATATCCTTCACTTTTGTCTTGATTTGGTGCCTTTGGTGCCAATTGCTGATCTAGTGAAATGTCAGAGAGAGAGACAGTTTGATGTCCGGATGACAGACAAGTGAGAATTCGCGCCAACTTCAAACTGCTCTCTGGAGTCTCTCATTGGCTAGACATAACGGCCGATGGTTCTTTATTTGGAAATCGTTGTGTAGCTCCTGCTCCGGTCCCGCTTACACTCGTACCTGGGCGTTCACTGGAAGCTCAGCCTAGCTGCACTCATGCCGAGTCGACCGGCAGCACGTATGTGTGCTACGCGCTGGCCGATTCTGATCCGCTTCACTTGTACGTCAAATTTGGACAAAAGCGCTCACCAAATGTGTAAAATGTAAATGGAAAATGCAAATCAGACACGTCTTCTCATCCTTTCACTTTTCTTTGAGCGCAAGCGATGAACGCCCTGGCTTGCTCGGTGATCCTAATGGAATGTGGCGTTTAATTAAAGACGCGTCACACATGAAAGCTCGTCCCAGCCAGCAGGGGAATAAAAGACCCCCGGAGTGGCTAACTGCCACCCTGCAGCCATAGAGACTGGACACAGCTGCTCAGCTGGGAGACAGTGGGCCTGGGGGTGGGGCACACTGGCCAAATGTGAAGAACTGTTACCAAAGCCCGTAAGGTCACCGTGGTCACAACCACAACCATCACAGAACTACAGACTGCACACCTGACATGATGCTAACAGTAGTGGTAATTACGATGACCATGGAAATTAGCCTTTGATGATAAACAACTGACCATAGCAAAAGTAAAGCAGCCAGGCCTGTTCTTATCGACTTGCTCTCATTTGGTCCTGCTGCACAAATGTATCTCCATGACGGAGAAGTGAACCTCTAGTGATGTTATAGCTATGTTTTTCTAGTGACAGCTGAAATTACACACATATTTAAACTACCTGCATAGACCACCTTGGTAGCGTTAAGTATTACAGTTTAATTTGAAAACAATGAATACAACCAACTAATCTTCAATAGCAGCTTCTTGAATTAAGTTGGAGGTTAACAGCTCTGCGTCCAGCATCTAAATCAGTTCTTCAGCAGAAAAAAACAACAGCTTCACTTCTACTCGAAGACGAGAGACTGCAGAATCCCAACTTCCTGTGCGCTACTTCTGAGCTTAGCATAACCGTCACCAAGATGCTACATCAAAGCCAAACAGACCACCAGCGGAATGCAATAAGAGACGACAATGCAGGGAACTCAGTCACGTTGTCTAATTAAGCTATTTGGGGCCAGGGAAATGAAGGTGGGGGAAATTAACTGACTGGTGAGAGAAATCTAAATGGCTAATCTCCTGAGCTAATGTCAGGAGAAGAAAGATGGTCAAATTAACAGCGGAAGATTGCATCCTCACTAGCTGGGGAATGACAGGGGTATTGTTTGTGAGGCTTAGGCCTTTGACTCGGGGCAAATAATTCGCTGCATTGGCAGAGTAGTTACTTACAAGCACAATGATGGACGGGCATAGCTGAAGATGCAAAATCCACCAATAGGGAGGCAGGGGCGCAGGTGAGGGGTGGGCAGTTTGTAACCGTGGAGATGAGACGTGTGACCTCATTGCTACGATTAAACCCCACCCTTTTTCTGCATGACGTTAGCATACATAAGTCAAGGCACAGCACAGAAGTCCTTTTTGTGACAAAATTCATAATTAATGTCTGGGTATATATGATGCAGAAAGCGGTCTATCGTTTTCCAAATGCTACTCGATGTTCCTCTAAACGAAATAATAAGAGCAGACGGCTATCTCCCACTCTAACTCTACCGACCCCAGTGGAATAACCGTGAGAAAAGCAAAACTTAGTCAAAGGAATTGGCCACAAAAAAAACCTTGAGTTGATTTAATAGAAAAACTGACCTACCGACGCCTGGCCTTTTGAAGTGTGGCTTGCATGTCCTTCGAGATGCAGTGGATTTTAATCCACTAAAATGTATATTTACATAGCTTTCATCCTCACAGTTGAAGCGCAATGAAAATCTTAATTCCCTGCTTTTAATAAATCATAATTAGAAAAAAATCCATTATTTATAATTACTTAGTCCATTAGTCCATAAAAGAAAACACTCATTCTGTATGTACCAATGTGCAATGTTTAAAGCGGCATTCAGAAAATCATTCATCTTTCTGTTCCTTCTTTAACTCATACAGGGTTACACTGCGCATCTTAACACTCAAAGCTGCTCAAATACTTCTAGAATGTACCGGAACTGCCGGAAACAAATTCCTTGTGTGTGCCACACACACACACACACACACACACACACTTGGCCAATTAACCTGATTCGGAATATCATGCTTTTATGTAAGGAGTGCTTTGTGGGACCCTGCAATTTGTGTTGTTTTCTGCAGTTTTTATGCTAAATAAAATCTTCTAATATTTCCCTATATATCACCATCTGACTAAGTCTTTATTTAGTTCTCGGTTTCCAAGTTCGGCTGCTATGTGCTGGAGAGAACCCCAGAAAAGATCTGCTGATCTTCTCGGTCGATCATGCAGGGAAGCGAGCAACTGGGGCGGAATGTTCCGGCAGCACCGGAATGCTACCGGTTATCTGGAAAAGGCATCCAGACTGGGAAACCGGGTGCAGTTCAGTTCGTGGCGAATCCCACTTTACAGTCTGGCTGCATGGACATTCCCAGCGAAACTGAAACATACAGCCCGTTCCGTTCGAATGCATGCAGCTGACGTACAGACATATTGGCCCGTTAGTGTTTTGCTGCTGCAGTGTCTTCCTGATGTCCCCACATACCAGCCATTATCAGACAACCGCACTGGAAAAGGTCTCAGAGGAAAAACAAGTTATGGGATGGCTGAGACCTATATAATGCTATTCCGCACACTAATCTGGTCCAGAGCAGGAAAGAGAGAACCTCGTGGCTTTTGAAATGATTCAGAGCACTGCAAATGCCCCTCCCCCCAAAATACAGTTGCGCTGCGTAATTAAACTCCACCGGCATGCCAAACATTTACTTTCACGCCAAAGTGTACCAGTCACCCGGCAAATACCATGACGTTTCGCCGCTGCTTTCCGAACGAGAAGCGAATCCATCCCTCGCTCCTGTGGACGACACAGAATTAGAACTGGCCCCTTACTGCGAGAACTTCACTGGAGGCGGGGGGGTCAAGGCATTTTGCCGAAGTAGGGAAATTAGGCAGCTGCACTTAGCTGGAATTGAAGCTGAGCTCTCATGCTGTTCCAGAGAAGCGACCCAGACCTCGGACGTTACAGGAGACAGCTGTGAGTAAGACGGGAGCTCCGGGAAGCCGGGCCGGGCCAGGCCAGGCGGCTCCCTGTGTACAGTGACATGTGACCCCTCCCCCAGATACTCCACAAAACAGTTGTTACTGAAAATGTCCATCTAGGAGGTACCACATGAGGGTGGGTGGACCAGGAGTGGTAATGTAGGCACCTGGGCATCACGATAAGTGGACTGTGTCTGGGGATAATGGCGACATTATAGAGGGATTAAGAAGATAAATTAAAGGGGATCGACACAGATCTTTGGGTCGTTTGGAAATTGACGGGTAAAACTAAACATGCTTTCTGCAGTTACAACTGGACACCATACACTTAATAGTTATAAATATACAAATGGCCGTTTTAAACTCCATGCTGCTTTTTTTTTGGGTTACCTGCGAACTGATGTACAGTTTCAGACATTCATCGCACACGGCTTTTTTGCAGCAGTACAGCGGCTTGATGCGCTTGTCGTCCAGGCAGACGCGGCAGGTCACCGGCACCGACGCGCTCGGCTCCGCGCCCGAAAAGTTGCCCGAAGTCCGGGACTCCATCAGACCCGTCAGGGAGAGCGCATCCGGGTAGCGGTGCAGACCCTCCACCTCCGCCGGCGGGGGAGTCCCGAATGCGCCGTCCAGGCTCGCCCGGCCTCCGGGGCTGTCGTTCGCGATGCAGTACACGGTGCAGTAGACGTGCTCCTTGGGGCGGAGGGCGCCGCACGTCGGCGAGTCCGCCCCGTCCGGATCGGAAGGTGTCGGTGCCGCCGCGAGTTCTGCAAGGACCCGGTCGCCTGTGCGGCGATCCCCCGCCACACTCCCGTCCCCATCCGGCCAGTCAGCCTGCTCCCCCCGGCCGGAAAGCGCTCTCTGCGTCCCCAAACTCTTTAGGATCCCCATGGCGCCGCTCCTCCCCTCCGCCTTTTCTTTATCGTCCGTCGGCTCCTGCGACACCGGGACACCGTCCGGCGCGACAACTTTTGTCTCCGAGTCCATGACAAAATCTGTGCCCGGCGTGCCGGCTCCGTCGGGGGCGCTCAGCGAGGCAGACACCCCCCGGCCGGGAGCGGCACCCCCGCCGCAGCCTTCATCCCCCATCCCCGCGGCTCTAACTTCCCATTTGCTCTCGGCCAGTCTCTCCAACTCCAGATAAAAACAAACAAAACGCCAGTCGGCGGCTTGCCTTCTGCTTCCGGGTCCCAGTTCGGAGAAAATAAATCCGCGACGGAGCTGCCGACTTTACCCGAGATCGGCGGCCGTCCGTCCATCCTTCATGACAGCCGAGGGCGACGGGAGCGCCACCGATCGCGGGCCGAAGGGGGTCCGAAGGGGGTCCGAAGGGGAGCCGAAGGGGAGCCGAAGATCTCCGGAGACTTTCTGGGAAGGCTGCCCGGCGACGGGCTGCTGTTCGCCCGCGTATGTCCTGTAATATAGGCGCAGTGCGCACTCTCCGCCGCCAAGGCAAACAGCGACAAAAACAATCACAAGCGAAAAATTAAACCCAGTCTCATGTTACATTTTCTTTTTTTTTGCCCCTGAGCGTCAGACTTTTTCTGTGGCTGCAGAGATTAAAGCGAAAAAGACAAAGGTGTGACAGGCTGTTAAATGTTGTGTGGCGAGGATTTTCATCTTCCGGATAAAACTGGAATATCCTGATCGGGAAGTTTTCCCCCCCCCTCCCCGCTCTCTCTTCTCATTTTAACGAATAGGTGTTACTGAATAACTTAGTAGGGTATTTTTTTTTAACAAGCATGATTGGAAAATCGCCCACATCAATCACTGAATAATATTTAACATTTAAATCGATAAGCAAGAAAGTAAATAATTTTTGTGTTATTCCAAAGTTCTTCGAGTAGTGTTTATGTAAATCCTGCAACTGTTTATGTAGTTATGATGTAATGGACACAAATCTGTACTACGCCGCTGTATATACTGGTACAATCAAATTTTCGTATGGACGAGGACTAGATTCAAGACAATGTGTCAAGATAAGTTTGTAATATAAGTCATGCATAAAGAAAGCCTTAATATTTTCCGTTTTTCACTGGCTTCGTTGTTACCTTCCCGAGACATGTGACATTTCCTTGCAACATGCGTCACTGACCAGGACGCAACAGCAGGGGGCAGTAGAGCAATATAACATTCCGCTGGTCTTCAGCCTAATTGTTATCTGTGCTGTTTGACTTAATCACTGTTCATGTACGAGAAACAGAGCTTTCACTGCGGTTACTAAAAGTCCTTCAGATAAGGCACGGTTGCAGTCCCATCATTTAGAGAATAATTGACCAGTATTAAGTAAACACTAATGTACTAATGTACATTTTGTGGAGGACTATAATAGAGGCGTTAATTTACGTGCAATTCTTTAAATGCAACGATTCCACATTCTGTCAAGTGCTTGACTTTAGCACCAACAACTTCATTAATACTAAAATACACTTTTAACTATCAACACTATTAACTATTAGCTCTTCTGTAGTAGTAGATAGACTAATGCTAGTGGAGTATTACTACTAGTACTAGAAGTAGTATATCTATAGATGCAATAATATAGAGGTGATGGTAATAGTAGTATTTGGTACACTCTTAGAAAAAGGGTAAAAATTTGTACCTTTGCTTGTCACTGGGGCTGTATCCTTGTGATTGTACCTTTTAAGGTACAGAAATGGACTCTGAGGAACATCCCAAAAGGTACAAACAGCATTAATATACCAACAATGGTACAGAAATGTTCTCGGAGTTAATTTCTGTGCCTGAAAAGGTTGTAAAATTGTTGTAGAAGTAGAAGGAGTTTGGGTATTTGTGGTAGTAGCATCAGAATGTCAGTTCATGTAAATGAGCAAATGAAACAGTACTTTTAAGTAACAGTGGTTGTAGTTGTAGTAATAGTAGCAGCTTTGGCCTAGCTGTAGGAATTTGTCCAGAGAGTATAATAAGGTGTAGAGCTGAACTACGCCTACATGCACAAAATGTGGAAACAATGACTCATTAAAAAATGCTCTCTTTTCTTTTTTTTATCTGAGACTTTCTGTATTCCTTCCCTAAACATGATGAACCAGAACAAGAAGGTTAATAAGTGTCAGAAGTCACCAAGCCTCAGCCCTGGCTTTCAGTTTAACCGGAAGACCTAATTATAAAATAATGATACATTGTCTAGCTGTTGACTAGAATTTGTCCAATGATTTGATCAGCGCCGGCAATTTTGCATTATCTGAAAGATTTTTTCAAGGGCTAATAAGACAGCCAAAAGAAATAGAAATAATAATAATGAAATTAAAAAATGACTCCTAAATGACATGCATGTTGTAGCTATAAGACAACATTTAATTAATTAAGCAATTAAGTGTTATTAAAAGTAAACAGAACTCCAAGTAGAACACCATCTGACGTAGTCATAAATCTTTATTTCTGTAAAATTGTTCCTTATACATTTAGTCATCCATCCATCTTTCATAATCACTTATCCAGGGAAGCATAGGACACAAGGTGGAAGGCACCCTGGATAGAGTGCCAGTCTGTTGGACCACATTCAATCAGATTCATTTTCCTATAATGTTAGAAATGGTTCTTTTTGGTCCAAATGTTTTTTTTTAGTTTCTGGTAAGCATTTTAATCCCTGAAGCCAGATTGATATGTTGATTCCACCTCGGTCTTGACCTCCATGCCATTTTGTTTGTGCTATAATAATCAAATAATAATGCAGCGAACCATATATGACCGGGAAATATTAACATAATGATTTACCAAGTAATTATTAAATGGCAGGTTGAATGGGCAATGGATTG
The DNA here is from genome assembly GCA_026777985.1 of Mormyrops attenuatus. Classification (NCBI taxonomy): domain Eukaryota; kingdom Metazoa; phylum Chordata; class Actinopteri; order Osteoglossiformes; family Mormyridae; genus Mormyrops; species Mormyrops attenuatus. The sequence continues at coordinate 4,133,079 of JAODKC010000043.1, forward strand.
ATTCTAATAACGGGACTCATTTTTATTATTACCTAAGATGTCAAATGATGCTTTAGCTCTTGCTAGTAAAATTGTACTAGTTAGTATAGTTAGTATTTGCCTCATCTGGGTTATTGGCATCTAACAGCTCAATCAAATTTTATTAATTAAGAGGCTGTTTAACGAGAACCAGTGTACACAGGAGTAATTCCAGGTGGGGGCTGGGATGAGGGTGTTACACTTTTTGTTGAGAATCTAACAACATAACACATTAGTCGAAGAAAGTAAATTTTAATTAATTGTGTGAGTTTTTTTGTCATTTCAGACTCCATCGTATGTATGGCTAATCCCCAAATAATTTAACTAAGATATGAAGATTCCCATATCCACATTAATTACTAAGTTATACTGTAATAATATTATAATGTTTTAAAAGCATATATTTCATTTAAAAATGCTAACCGTGCAGTGAGGTTTGTTTAGAATGGTGCTGAGGTAGATCGACCCCCGAGGTCCCGTATAATGCTGCTGACGCAGCACTCGGTCCCAATTTGTTGTCTTGCGACGGGCTAAGCAGCCTCTTGAGACCATCGTCTGGGAGAAGTCTTCGTGGACAGATCGAAGCATTTGGGGATTACGCGGTCAATTTTCCCTCAAGAATCTTTCCAAAAAGTTATGGCAATTTAATACTCCACATTAAGACAACCTAGTGCTTCCTCCAACACTAATATCCCACCAGCGTGTAAATAATACATTTATCATGGAATATTTTATTGGAAGATGCTGTGTCCTGGTTTCAGACTCTTTTCATGCTTCTGTAAGATGTATATTAACTCTATTAACCCTGAGACCATTTATGGGTAATGTCTTCTGATTCAGGGACACTTTATATAAAGATTATTCTGGTATATATCCTGTATATAAAGTATATATCCCGTCCTGGATTATTCCCTATCTTGCACACGTAGTTTCCGGAATAGCCTTTGGAGCCCGTGACCCTACATGGGACAACCAGGTATGGAAGATGGGTGGATCATACTCTAATCCTGGTCATAAAATGCATCTATGTGACCAACATGTCTTTGACTTTGTTGAGTGTCATTTGTCACATAGCTGAGAATCCTAACTAGTGCTGAGAGCGGTAAGGGGTACTGAAATTGTGGTCTGCATCCAGATCGAAACACTAGTAATCCAGACCACAAAATCAACACCCCCCCCCCTCCCCAAGTGGACCTCCCCCTATGCACTTTGGCTTTGTGTGGCTTGGCTGATTTAATTTGGACCTTAGGGAACGATGCCTGAGTCCCCCTGCAGTGTGACTGGGGCAGCGCGGCCCCAAGAGCTGGGGGGGGGGGCTTGAAAACACATAAGCATGGAAAATAGAAAACTTAACGTTTGACTCAAGCATATCACACAGAATGTTCTCGGTCAAACAGAGCAGAGAATAGAGGACACTGCAGAACTTAAATAAGGAGAAACACTAGCGTGGCATAAACTAAACCATTAGCTATGTATGCAATAATACAAAACTCAAAATCCACAGCAGGTGTCGCCCTCTGGTGACAAACCGAGGAAGCAGCAACCAGTCACTTTGCATTAAAAACTCAGAAATAGTTTTCATCTTTTGCAGCTTCAAACCTTCATCTGAAAATTCAGAAATATCAAAGGTGAAATTTAACATTGATTCGTGGGCTGTGTGTCATGCTTCTGCGGAAATCCTTTCGCATTGTTTACACCATGTAACCATGTTACAGGGTATAGTACATATACGCGTATGTGTGCTTCTCACGATTTCATGACCTGACCAACATTTGCTCTGCTTATAACTGGATATTTCGACTGCCGGAAGCGGCCTGATGAGTCGCGGTCAGCGCTGTAGACTCGTACCTCCAGGGCAGTGAGGGCTTTCCAAATCTGCCCCCGCTTTGACTTCTCCTCCACATGTCATGTGGAGCTCCTGTGGGTGGTGTGGTTACCTCCTGCAGCCCAAAGACACGTAGTTAGGCTTACTAACATCTGCATACCGTGTGTGTCTGTGGGGGGGGGGGGGGTGTTATGTATACATTTCATGCAATGTGATGAAATCCTTATTTTGACATTGTGGGGAAATATTTTTTAAAAAATATCAAAAGTCTTTGTTTTGTTTGGTTACTTGTGGTTAAGGTTACGGCTGGGTAGGGGTTAAGGTTGTCATTGTTGGGGTTAGGGCTTTGCCAATAGAAATAAATGGACAGTCCCCACAAAGACATGAATACAAATGTGTGTGTGTGTGTGTGTGTGTGTGTACACATATGTGCCTTTTCTTGTAACCGACACCGCCTGTGGCAAACTCTAGCCTCTCTGCGCCCCTTTGTCGGGTAAGTGCTTGAAAGATTGATGGACATATCTAGCACTAAACTAGGCAGTGGCTTTCAATACTCATCAGAAATCAAACATGTTAGCCTTAAAATATCGCCTCATAAATGAATTATAGCTTGCTAGCTCTAATTAGCGCTAGGCAGAATTCAGCATGAGGCTGACAGCACGCTTTCAGACGCGCACATTCCTCGTATTTCAGAGACGGGAGCCAGCCGATGTTGAGGCAACAAGAGCTAGGCCGCTGAAACGGTGGAATCAGATTGACACTGGGGTAGAAAAACAGGACATGTAGCACGCAACACCAGATACGTGATTTTAATTAGACGAATTATTTAGTTTTTGTATTTAGGGATATTATCATATTTATCTCACATATTGCCCAATTTGTACTGGAGGGGTATCCTAGTGTAAATATTGCCATACTTATGCATTTACAATTGTAGATTACAGTTATACATTTTCTTGATACAGTTATAGGACAAGTGTGGTGGCACCTGCCCAGATGTAGTGTTTTGACTGTGTAGAGACGTTAATGGGTGTGGATGCCGTCGTCAGCAAAGTTCAGGACAATAAGGGCTTCGATATCCAGAGCACAAATGGCTAAATGGGGTCCCACTTTCTTATTTCTCACAGCCAGTTCCTGGGTTGACTCATTAATTGGTCCATCAAACGACTAGGGAGCCATTTATCGAAGGACGTCATCGGTGACTACAAGCGAAAGGCCCTAAATCCCAGCGCACCACGTTTATCTCGCAAAAGGTTAAATTAAATTAAGTCTAGCCTGTACAGTTCAGCAGGGTTTGGTTAAATCACATTTTGCTCTGGCGCTGACGTGAGGAGATATCACAGCCATGTGTGCTGGTCTTTGTTCCACAAACTATGCTGAGATATGTCTAGAGCAGTGTTTCTCAATCCGCTCCTAGGGGATCCACAGCCAGTCCATGTTTTCACTTCCAATTAGCTTCCTGCCAGAGAACAGGTCCTGGGAGCTAGGAGGGAGAGAAAATGTGGACTGTCTGACAGGGAGCTGGGAGGGAGCGAAAATGTGGACTGGCTGTGGGTCCCTGAGGACCGGATTAGGAAACACTGCTCTAGAATGTCAAGATATAATTGCAGTAAGTTGATGGATTTGGATTTTTCTCTCTGTCTCCCTTAAGTGTTCATCATGAGATTAACCACAGGTAAGAAGCCTTTTTACCAGTGTATAGTAGATGCATGCTAAATATGTGACAGCATATTTCAAAATATATGAATAAAATAAATATTCCGCTCAAATATAATATACTGAGTGTACAGGAGCTGTTGTCAAAGTCTATTGAGGCACAATCAAGCTGTCATGGTAAACAATGAGTGCTGATGTTCAACACAGGAAATTACCGCTGTCACAGGAGGTTGCAGATGTTAAGCGGGGAAGAAAGTATGGCAACACAAGCGCTAATCAGGGACAGAACCACAAATACGCGCCTGCGTGCCTTCCCACAATCTGAGTTTATTATATTTACAATCATTTTAAAAAGTAACAGAAATAGAAAATAGCTCAAACTAATTTAAAAATAGAAGTCAGCACTGATCCCAAGCGAGACAACTGACGTTGTTGTTCAATGAAGCTTCTAGACAGAGATAACCTGCAACAGCGTATAACAAGGCTTTCTTTAAATGTAAATAGATACTGTCCGCCAAATGCATTGGAAATTTGGGTCTGTACGACACCTTGAATATATGAAAAAAAATATCTGAACCGGTAAAGATTTCAGTGACCTATATACAACCTGGAATAATTAAGTATAAAGTTGCGGGAAGAACGATGACAGGACATCTGCCACCGTCACCGAGACAGGGTCCTCATGCACACGCCCAAGGAGCGTCAGAAGGTGGCTCCACACACATGGTTTAAATCACATGGACGGGCCCAAGATGGTGTGTGACATGAGCACCAAGTCGGCAGGCCTCCAGTCCCTCATGGGGGATCGGACATGGGGTGGGGGGGTCACGCCAGGGTACCGTGTGGCGGATGGTGTATCTGCGGATGCCCTCAGGGATCTCCTCGAGCAGGCCGCCTGCCTCGGCTTCCTGTCAAAGGGGGGGTCCTGGGAATCGGTGTGGCGGCGAGCCCGTGTGCTAAGGCGCTGATAAGAGTGAGGATGTTCGACTGAGAAGTGGGGAGGGATCGGCACCGGCGTTTGACCTTGATAAGCTCAGGGGGTGGATTTAGGGTGCGCGCCGTGTCCAATGTAGACATGTTATTTATGATTTACTGCCCCACTGCTAGACCGTACCATAATAAACAAGGGGGGGCAGGAATGTGAAAAAAGGTCCCTAAATTGATGATTTATATGTCTTTTTTAGGATCGACTTCAGATGAATTGTTTTTGGCTGTTTGTCCCCAAACCTCGCCCTATGCCACCAGGCGAGTGATGTTGGAACAAGGTCAAACCGAATTTCCCAAGGATGACCAAATCAATTAAAGTCAAACTCTTCATCGGTGACGTTAAATCAGGTGGGGAGGTCTCAGTACTGCGTAAAGCGGATGCCCGTGTCGTGCGCGCAAAAGGCTGTCACCCTGGCTGGATGTATTTGGCTAATTCGTTACCGGTCTCCCTGCAGAATTCGGGCGTTCCCAGGCTCAGCTGTATTCACGCACTCACATTTATTGTTTGCGCTCACTTACTGGATTTTCGCAGTACCGTTACTCAGTGAGAGATTTATGCTGACTGGGTGTATATATCTACATTTTTAACGATCCATTTTTAAATGAAATATGAGGAGTGCTTCACTATCTTTTTGCTCAAAGTCCCCGTTCACCATAGTTAACCTGGGGGCATACCTAATCTCATCGCACACATAATATTCTGGGCCTGAGAGAATCCATTTAAACATCCATGTGTGATTTAAAGGAGTTAATTATGGCTACACAGAGGAGCAACTGACTTGAACAGGGTAGGGATGAAGGGCATTAATTTACCTGGAGGACAGCGCGCATTTAAAGAAAGTGTTGATTTACCCCTGTTGCCAGATCGACGCTTTATACAACGGCTGTCAGGACTTGGGTGCGAGAGAGCCGATCTCAGCTCCTCTAGCGCCCCCTAGTGGGAGGGCCCCGCAAGTAGGGGAATCCCGCCGTATTGCTACAGACACACAGGCCCTATCTCCGGGATGCGAGGACATGTCCACTACACAAAGCACAACATTTCAGTCACAGCACGAACTCTAGCGCGCACCTTGGCTCTCGTTCACCACGCTAGCCGTGATTTACCCCTGCCCAGGCTACTTTTGTACATCTGTACAGCTAGTAAAAGAGGAAGAAGGGAAAAAATAAAGCGCCCTCTTCCGGCGAACGTAACGAACTACTACCCAACTAGAAAAAGGAAACGCTGTCGTAGGCGGTAAAAAATAGCGCTGGGATTCCGAGTTTGTTTCGCGACGTCGTTTGACAAGATTCGGGGCTGCCTTACGGAAGCTCATGATGCACTTTCATTGATTATTTTAAGTAAAATTACCATTTTCTTCCAATAAGCGACAGATTTCTAAAAAACGCAAATATACACGAAACAAAGTAACACAGAAAAGTTATTCCATAATGCTTTTGCGTGGACAGTATAAAAAAATCTCTATAAAATAAGTCAACTAAAACTAGAAAGATATTTAGTTTAAATTAAATACTCCTGCTAGTATTTTAAAAAATATTCCCCACTACAAGGAAACATCCAAATTATGTCTAGTCCATTTAGTTTAATTTTTATAGTTCTTGGCACTTTCAGGAAAAACGTCACAAGAAAGGAGAAGCTTGTTCACCTTTCTATCACCTGATCAAAGTTTTCCCTTTTCTTTGGGCCAGAGTTTGACATCATTCTGCCCAAGATACGAGGAACAGCCATATGTAAACACACATGAAATAAAATGCTTTTACAAATCAATTTCTTCTATCGAACTTTTTCTTTTCTTAAGAAGCCAGGGGTACTGTCTTAATAAATCTGAAGGCGTATCGATGACGTAAAAGACATTCATTTAGAGAAGACCATTTTCTAATCACTGTAATCGACAGACTCCAAGCACCCGGGTGACAACATCACTTTTAGTACATGGCACAGTTTCAGAAATTTCGTTTTCTATCTTTTTTAGCCAGGTTAAAATCGGTGTGATGTCGCTGCCTTTATAACGTGCGGTATTCATTCTTCGGTCAGACATGAAGGGAGAGCCGGAAGGACGTGGCCACATGGGGGCGCTCTCGCATCTGCTGCCAGCCTCCCCCGAGTCTCAGCCGGAGTCTCTCCAGTGACTCTGCCGAGCGTCGGCTGGCCAGCAAGAGAGAAAAATCCACTGCGTTCATTTCGCTTTCCGAGGACGGAAAACATTCTCTTCTTTCCAGTCAATTTCATAAGACACTATTATTTAAGACAATTAAAAAAGGAGAAAGAAAATGAGACATTTCTATCTGATGTGTTCGTAAGGCAGTTGTCCTGTTTACTTTGACCTAGAATGAAACAGAAAAACAAAAAAATCAGAGTCAGTGATGCATCAAAATTGCAATAAATATATAATAGATAAAAATGAATAACAAAGCAGAGGAGAAAATCACTGTAAGCAGTGAGGAGAAGCTTGGGCCATTTAGAGAAAGAGAGACAAAGCTTTGGTGTGAATAAGCATTCATAACCGCACTATTTATTTTCCTGTCAGGTCTTCACAGCAATTTCGTCATCCCACCTGTTTTAATTTGCTTTCGTAATCTGCACACACGATCGGTCTTTACCGCACATTTAAATTTGAGACAGTAAGAAATATAAAGCGAATTTCTCCGTTTCTCACAGTGCCCTAGTGGGAAACAATAAGCCGACAAAAGCCCGTCAGGAAAGGAAAGAAAAAAAAGAACGAAAGCCACCAATATTTCCAGGATTCGCGGATGTGAGTTTGGGTATGTGAGGTTTTTGATCAGACTTTAAATGCCCCACTGTCCAGCACTCGTCGTCTTCTCACCCCAGCCAAAGTAGGGCAAGGAGATGAGAAATTAGCCCCAACCCCCCTGTCAAGCCCAGCACAGGCCCCGGTGTCTCCCCTTCCTCACTGTCCTTATCCACCGAGTCTGGGAGCCGCCTTGGCTTCCTGCCAGGTGTTTCCGGGAAATGCAGACCCTTAGGCCATGTGTCACTCAGCTGAATGAGATCTGGGAAGCTGTTAAGGGGTTCGTGTGGCTAGATAAGCTTCACCATATGAGGTAAATCGAGGTAAAAGGAGACCATAATCATAGGTCATGGTTGAGAATGTTATTTACTGAATTTCCCCGCCCCTGCTGTAGCTCCTCCCCTCTCTGTGCTCTGCGCCAGGCCGCTCGCACAGGGAGGTTGAAGGAATAGTTTGGCACTCCATCATCGGCAGCAAGGGACACCCTGCTAAGACCAACAACGCCCCCCCACCCTGCATTCCTGAGTGCGATCTGTGTGCAAACCCGAATAGACCCCCTCAAAAGGCAGCTTGTGCCATCGTCCACCCCATGACCCCTTTGTGAAGGATGTCAGCCTTCAGGCTTTATTTCACACATCGGTCCCCCAACACCTCAACACAGAGCAGCGCTTCATCCACCCAGGCCTGGCCTAACCCTAAGCCAGCTGAAGCACAGACGTGGTCTCTGTGGCGCCGTAGGCGGGTAACTCACATGTACATAGGCTGGAGTTGCAAGTGTGACGTCTTCTGCGGCCCCTGGTAACCGTAGGAGTCGAACCCTCCTATAAAATCGACTGGATGAGGGAGACAAGAGAACAGCATGAGCGAGTGATTAGTAAATAGCGTCATCTTGCCTGTGTGGCATTCCCGGGCCGGAGATGACCAATAGCCGGTCTGCTGCGGCTGGGAGGGCGTGGACAGGATGCGGATGCGATAGAAATCCACACGGACGCCCGGCGAGAAAAGTCGCTGGTCCGGATTAGCAAATCGTGTGAAAATAACAACAAGATTATGGCTCGGTTTTCCACTGGGGCATTCTGGGCCTGAGAAGCCCCCCGTATCTCTGCGCTACACACACAAATCCACGGCAGCAGAGCACGAGATAGGCGACCACTTTTGCTGGAAATCAGAGGAAAATTGCTGTCTAGATTAAAGAGGATCACCTGATTGGTGTGCAGTGGCAGCGGCCGATAATTGTCATAATGAGAGTTTGCAGGAGGGATATCCCACCCCCCCAACCCCATTTTAGCTCCCACAGGGACACACTCATCCTTCCTACCCCCGCATCCAAGCCCCGCTTATCACTAGACTTCATAATCTTATAATTACTGTACAACATGCTCAACTTCTCCAAGAGTTTCCTGATTTCACACTTTTATCTTACAGCGGTTTATCCTGGACGGGGTCTGCGGGACACCAGGAGCCTAAACGAACGGGGCACAAGGTGGGGGCACTCCTGTCTCGGGGGCGAGTCCATCACAGGGCACACGCCTGCACACATTCCATGGACGCCAACTGAACAGCAAACTTCCAAGACTCACTCAGTCCTCGTGATATGTTTTGGGGAACACTTGTGTGGATTTTGTGAGTTTTGGAAATATAATGAGAGTTCCTTTTTGGATTACATGAGGACCTACTGCGTTGGTTCCAGAATTGTAACACAATGTTATAGGGGTGTCTTGGTAGGTGGCTATACTGCTATATCGTATAATTGCACATGCATACTTCTCCTGACAATTTTAGGGTGGGTATACGGTAAATCCATTTTTCTACAGGATAGTATGTGATGTGTAGCTGTGTGACCCACCAGCACAGCTCTGCTGCAACATATGACAAGCAAGCCTGACTTTAGGTCATTGGTGGTCTTAAATTTGCTCCTCGATTAGCCGAACTGCGTGTCACAAAGTCATCATAAAAGATGCCGAAATGGTCAAAGGCCGCCGATATGTGCAGCACAGTACATAATGGTGGCGGTGGGCCTGCTTCTCCTCCAAGGCTTCCTGACCTGGTGGAGATTCCTCAAGAAGACATTTGTCTTGCTCTCACCCTGATTGACGGAAGACCCAGTTCCTTTCATCTTGTTCAGCTCCAATACGGTGCTTTGATTTATCTGAAGCCCAAACAGTCCTTCAATAAGTGGACCTGGGGACATTACCCTTGATGTTAAGTATAATCACAGCATGAGAGCGCTTGTGATCTCCATTACCTACATCGAGGTGCTCCATGCACTGTATTAATTACTGCAGTAATGGCTAATACAGCATTTAGCTTAGCGTCTCTTATGCATTGGGGATTGCATCATCAATGTGTTTCTTAACCAGCAAAGGAAATGTCGGCAATTCCAGAATATCATCACTCTATTTGCTCAAATTCAGTAGCATCTTTGAGTTCCTCTAAGAAAGATCAAACTAGAAAATTACCCGCCACTACTGTTTTTCTGTACTGCTTAAGTGGAAGTATTTATTCAGTTTTGCAGTACATAATAAACATGACAGGTCGACACAGTCTAATTAAGCTGTAATTTTCTTTTAATGGGCCTTAATCTTCTGCTAGTGGAAAAAAAAAACACTCAGCTTGCCCGACATCCCCACTTTAAGCTTTAGCCAATAGGGGAAGGCCCGGCGTTGGTCGGCACGTTCCTATTGGCAGAGAGCCGTGGTCATACGGTGCAGGAATTATTTTCTCACTTCTGCCAGTAGGACCGGCGAGTCGCACTGAGGCGGCTCAGCTCAGCTCACGCTGTCTGCTGGCAAGACAAACAAGCAGTTCCCTCATTCTCTTTGACGAAATGGACGAATCTGCATGGCGACGTTAACCAGGCTCGTGATCCCAATGAGAAAAATGGCATCTCTATCAAGAGTGTCTATTTTCTGTTAGAGAGAGCTTGACACCGAGAATGATCACCTGGGAACAGGGGCGTGGCTAAAAATTCAGGCCCCCTGACGAAATGTCACCTTGAGTACCCCTGCCCAATTTTTCATAAAATTTATGTATTCAAGGGCCCCTGTCAAGTATTGGGACCCCTGAATCTGCCAGGGCAATCTGGCCCCTACTGCAGCCTTGCCTGGGAATGACGATGTGTCTAAATGTATTCGAACAGGATCGTTAATGGCTGTGATTATGAAACAGACTTTTTCCCCGTATGGCTTCGGCACAATAAAACTACATTTTTAAAGGGAAAAGTAATCGAAATAAAACCTCAGGGGCCCGCAGCAGTCAATCAATTATATTTGATATGCAGACATACCTCCCTTCGCAGCAAATGGGGGG
>JAODKC010000043.1:4165135-4181196 GCA_026777985.1 Mormyrops attenuatus
TGACTGCGAGACCACTGAGAGATGACTGCGAGATCACTGAGAGATGACTGCTAGATCACTGCGAGACCACTGTGAGATCACTGCGAGACCACTGTGAGATCACTGTGAGATGACTGTGAGATCACTGAGAGATGACTGTGAGATGACTGTGAGATCACTGAGAGATGACTGTGAGATGACTGCGAGATGACTGTGAGATGACTGAGAGATGACTGTGAGATAACTGTGAGATGACTGAGAGATGACTGTGAAGTTTCGAGTATGAGGCTGCCGTAGACATACATGCCGTCCTCCAAACCAGCACTGTACGTATATTTTATGCATTTATGAGTTGCTAAACCTTATGTGTGTCGTCTGCTGGCTTTCACGTGTCGTCTGCGGCTTTCGCAAAACTCCCAGAAAAGTTCCGTTTAAGTTCTTATGTTGTTCCCGCGATTTGTTGAAACTGCAATGGGGACTGTCATGAGGGTAAGGGTTTTAGCCTACGCAAATCTTCGAAAATACAAACATGGATTTTTGCTGTGGAAAATGTAAATATTCTTGAAATTCAAATATTATTAGAATAACAACATTTGACTTCCCAGGCCTAATATACACCTGAGCTTAATATACTTATAAGAATACTATATATATAATTACATAATATACTTATTAACATATTACATTAAGACAATTATATATTATATGCAAAAATAGTACATATAAAGTATATATAAATACACACGCGCAAACACACTTATGCTGTTTCTGTCATGAAAGCCCAGGTGAGAAACATTGTAATTGTCCATGTATTACAATCAGGATGAGTTGCCTATAAGGCAGTGAGTCACAGGGATAACCTTGTTAAAAAAAGTGACACCGAATAGTGTCGATTAAAAACAGACACAAGTGTATAAATGTTAATACATGAAAATGCTCCAAATCCCAGTTTGATTTAGAGTATTATGCTTCATTACACATTTTTGGGCTTCCACCTCAGCTGAAAAGCAGAGATTTCAAATTTACATATTAAGGGCTATAGGCTGTAAATTAGTCTGAAAATGTAATTATTATTAGATTTAGTTTCAGAAGGAGGACTGTATCAAGGATGATTTTCCATTGGAGATATGCGAATGCAAAATTAGTATACCTATAAGATTCTCATATTTCACTTTAACAATATTTACCGAGACCCACTGTTCCGATGAGGAAAATCTATAAATAGTGCCATTTGGAACATTGTTCTAAGTCTCACAAGAAATACAGAACGGCTGGTGATGCTGAAATGAAAGATTTTCTCGGCCTAAAGCTAAACACAATTATCTGTAGACATGTGCAGACAAATAGGTGCACTGTTCCGAATTGTGCCTAATCTTCTGTTTGGGTGTCCTTTTCGCTTCCTGTCTTATTGCGCCGTGACCTCAGCTCCCATGCAGTAAATAAACCGCATCGGCCCTGGCAGCTTTGAGATGCTGCTGGAAGCTGGGGGATTGTTTTTGGAGAAATATTTTTCGTTGTTTTATTCCTGCATTTTATTTCTCGCTCCTGTCTTAGCGGTTCCTCAGATGATGCGTCTGATGCTCCGGAAGGCCCCCCCCCCAGGGTGTGGCCTGGAGGGGGGTGGAGGCCCTGATTGGGGCACCCCAAGACCATCTTGCCAACAACCTGCTCGAGGCACCGTGGTGGGCCACTCGTAGGCTGATGATGGTGCCGGTTCCCCGGAGACGACAGGGCAAGGGGGATGGAAGATAAAGCCACAAAAGAAAAACCAATACACCGGCGAGATGTTTCCACCAAAGACTGCAGTCTGATGATATGCTTGTTTGTTGCATGCAGAGCGGTTTTTACAGAACTGAGCGACACTTTCCTCCACCACAGATAAGACACACACCGGCCGTTTCATGCCAGAATGCTCACTGTCGCCATTAACTGAGGTTTATGACAAGAACTGAGTTTGATAATTAAACTGGGGGATTGTAGAGCGCCTGGAACGACTCTGGCGGATCGGGAGCTAAGCCAGGACTATGGTTTAACCACTCATGCTCGTTCCAAAATGACCATAAGTCGGCTAATTGATTTAATTGGTACACTGGACATCCCAGAGACAATGAGTCACGCCTGCAAGTTCTGTACTGTATTGCTGTGTCCTGGTAATGATGGAAGGTCAGCTGACAAAACAGCATCACTCAAAACAGTCTTGTTTTAATAATGTGTTGCTTGACAGTGTCAGGTACCTGTCATGCACTGCAGCGTCTGGATCCAGGCTTCTGACTCACCATGCGGTGAATCCGTTAGAACGCAGGCAGGAAGTGAGCAAGTGTCTGCCTGTTGCTGTGCTGTTTAGTGATTGTGCTACATGTTAAAATAATTAGCGACTGAGTGAATTTATGCCGCTGGTATAAACTGCATAACTAATTGAGAGCAAATGCCGTGTGTGAGCTCAAACTTGTGCTGCTCACATATTGTTTGTTAAGATACGTGGGTTACGATGACCAGAGCCCAGCCTTTGCCCTCTTGTAAACAAGGCCAAATCCCAGGATTCCATGCTGCTCTCCTTCCAGTCTCTGCACAAGAGAAAATTCCTGCGAATTTTAGAGTTCCGTTTGCTTACAGAACCATGAAATTTGCTCATTTAGTCAAACCAAATTAATTTGCGGTGATTAAAATAAAAGCGGACAACAGGCACAATGCCACGGCAAAAGTGCAACTGATCAGCACGTGCCTACAACCCACTATTAGTCGACGAAAAGCAGCCTTTGTCTGCAGAATGTGGCTACAAATGGAGTCGCAGTAGCTATGAAACAGACTACCTATTGTTCATACAAATGTATGGATGTTTCAGCGGGTTTAGCTACATATTCAATGCCAGAAGCGAAACATATTTTAGCAACATACACATGCAAATTTCTGGTGACTAGCAAGCTGCTTGCCTTCCAGACTTAGTCCTTGGGTCTTGCCCTGGTACAAATGCTCAACGGTCATTAAATGGTAAAGATAGCAGTTGGAGGCCTGTCCAGACTTTTGCTAGTTCTGTTCCCGGTGTCCTATTGATCATGCCGGCTCATCTGGGCCTAATCTCTCAGCGGTAAATCTCTTTTATGTATTGCACAACAAGGTGTTTTGTTCCTACCCATTTATAACCCTGTGCTGGGAGATCATTGATATTCCTAGGCAGCACTGGGACTCCGTTGGGAATGTTGAGTTTGATCTAGCGGGCCGCTGCATGTCAGGAACAGAGGAGCGCACGGGAGCAGCTGTGGACCGTCGGGAGGGATCTGTCTCTCATCCCGTCTGAATCCTTAATTATCCTTCTATTCAGAAGATGTCATTCTTTTTTCTTTCTTTCATTCACAGTTTTAGGCAAGAAATACTTGTGATATATTTCTTGTCTTGCTTGTGTGTGGCTTTGGACCAAAGTGTCTGCTACACGAATTCATATAAATGTGGGAAAGACCCCCTTCTCTTACTATATAAATATGCACAGCTACTGTATTTTCTCTTCTGGATTTATAGTGTGGGATTAAACAGGTAAAGAAGTTCAGAAGCATAGATCCGAGGTATAATTATTTACAGCCTGAGAAAGGCAGGTCCTTCTCTGTGCTGACTAGCCTGATGAGCTTCAGTCTCCGCTGTTATGGGTGTCAGATGTTCGGGGGAACGGCCTGCAGTGACTGTCATCGTGGCCTGAGCGCAAATCTGATTACAAACTTTCAGCTGGCCCCTGAAAAGAAACACCCAGCCGGATGGAAGAGAAAGAGGAGAAGCTGTCAGCTTCAAACGTAAAATCACTGGCTGGGCCGTATTCTTCGATTCCTCCGATCTCAATGATTAGCCGGATGCCCAGACACAAATCAATTTCCTCTGTTCTTCAGCTTCAATACAGAATCAACTCTTGGGGAGGGACGATATCCGTACTTATGGCGTAACTTTTAATATATCAGAAAATGGTGTAAAATTGCAGTCTGGGTGTCTGCATCAGATAGACCGCCGGGTCTCTGTGTCGCATGGCAGGCTGCCGTCGTCGTTCGGGGGTGGCATTGAAGACAAGCCCCCGTGAAAGCTGGTGGCAAAACTCCTGCTGTGCTTTCATCTCTGCAAACCCCCGGAGCACAGAAAAACAACAACACTGGGGCTCCTCAAAGCAGTCCCCAAAATTATGTGGGCGTACACAAACACACCCTCCCGGATTTTACCTTGCCCGAGATGTATGAGCAATTTCTCTTTTTACATCTGCGAGAGAGAACAAAGTCTCTTTACTGCTCTGTCATCTGAATTTCTTTTGGTGTTAAGCATATAAGGGGAAGATGAATGAATCCTTCCCATTATGCTAGGTCTATTACACTTATTACTATTTAATTATACCAAGCCACATGTAATAGAATTTGTATTGAATTAATAGCAGGACAATATATAGGAAAAATCTAAAAGTCTATGATTTTCACAGTGTGACAAAACCGTCCATATCACCACCAGGCACCATCAAATCTGGACCAGAAGACGGAAAAAGAGATGAAAAGTTTGCTTCTCGAGTCATTTTCCAAAGGAGAAAAAGCAAGAGTCTAGCAGACTTTGGGTTTGTGCCTTGTTCGAGGGGCTGAGCCACGTCACCGTCCGGGGGGGGGGAGGGGGGCGGAGTTGGAGCAGACATGCCAGGTCCCCCGATTGACGTGAGGAGCTGTCCAGCACCAAAAACGGCCCTGTTCACGTCCCGGCTGGCAGCACTTTTGTGTGTGGGCTTGCCCTCGCCCGCCTCGGCTCCGCGGTGACCGCTATGTTCCCATGACGAGGCGCTGAGGCAGTGACGAGTCAGTGTTCAGGGTGACGAGTCACCGCTTAGCACAACAGCAGCGCCAGGCGAGCCGTTTAGCCGACGCCTTCTGCTCTTGCCCCGTCTTGACGCATAAATTCTGCAGTCAGAAATTAACACATTAAGTAACGTTCATGGGGCTCCAGTATCCCCAGTATCTATGCTTTGTTGGATGCTGGAGGTTTTAACTCAAAGCAATCAATACTACAGCACTCACGCTATGCAATGACCGTTAATGGCGGGGGAACAAGTACGGATCATGGTCAAACAACAACACTGACGACCTCAACTCTGAAACACCGACGGCAGCGTAGCGGCCAGCAAGAAAGACCCCAGTGATGTTTTTTTCCCCTTTATTTCATTTTGAGAGTATCATTTTTTGTATTGTTTTGCTTTTTTTGCTAACCCGATCTAAATTCTCCTCTGAATTAGCTAATTTGGATGTTCAGGAACGCAGCCTGGCAAATGACCCATTAAAAGGAGCGGTGGGGATCCTCGGAGACAAATAACCAAGCCGTTTCAGATAGACCATGCTGCAATCAGCCTCACTGAAAAGGAAAGCCGCGAAAAAAAAACAGAGCTCTTCACAGCGGTGGTGGGCTAAATGGCTGTCTGGTGGGTATTTCTCTCTTTCCGTTTCCCCGGTGCTGTCATTATGACAAGAGCTTGGTTAAGCTTGGCCCTGTTGACGTGTGTCATATATTTAGCTACACAGAATGAGCTTCTGAAGGTCACAAACTTGCCCTCAAGTCTAATTAGACGCCATTCACTCAGCAACGCTTTGCTAGCACCTACCCTCGTTAGCGATTATATGCAACAAGTAAAAGTATGATGAAAAAAAAATGATCACGTCGGAAAACTGGTGAACCAACAAGGTGACAATCAAAGAAAAGAAACCCTTGGAAACAGTTGAAAAACAAACAGTCTGCATGGCATGACTTTCCTTAAAGACTTTCATTAAGGTAAGCAGCTAACCAGTGCTGTGCCCCTGGCTTTGGTTAAGGTTAAATCAGCCAGTGCTTACAGTAGTAGCCCGTAGTACCAGCCAGAGGCATATGCAGGGGCAGACCCACAGGGGCACTGGCTCCAGCTGAAGGCTGATTGGCCCCAGGAGTACCCCCTCCCCTGTCACTCAGTGATTGGCTAATGATATGGCTGGCCCGATTGTATGAATTATAGCCCCCTGGTACAAGCATACTGATTGTGTGAGTTTGCATGTTCTCGCCGTGTCATCGTGGGGCTTCCTCCAGGTACTCCGGCTTCCCCCCATAGTCCAAAAACATGCTGAGGTTAATTTGAGTTACCAAATTGCCCATAGATGCGTATGTGGGAGTGACTGATGTGTGAGTGTGCCCTGCAATGGGTTGGCCCTCCATCCTGGGTTGTTCCCTGCCTTGAGCCCCTAGCCTCTTGGAAAGGCTCTGGACCTCCAAGACCCTGCATAGGACAAGAAAATAGGTGGATGGAAGGAAGGATGGATGCATTTTGAGAATGCTGTCCTGCCACCAGCCTGGCAGGTTCCTCACCACATTTAAGTCCTAATTATTAAAAGTAACTCCTGTGACCATTTTGGTTAAACAGGGATGTTCGGAAAGTGAAAAGATCACTTCAATACCCAGCAGTCATTTTGATTGCTTATTGTATGGATATTGTTCTTCAGAATGTTATGGATGAAACAGGTGTCATCTGTGAATAATATCAACACATTGTCATATTTAGAGAGCACACAGTCCAGGCAAAAAAAGACTTTAAACAGGGAGTCATCTGATTTCAAAACAAGCATAATGTGTAGAGGAGAGAAAAACCTCAATATATCTTCAAATTCAAACATGGAAGCCGATGTTTAATATTCCACCAGGTAGCCTGTCCGTTGGAAACAAGTTTTCGAATGATTTAGCGATAGTTCAGCTCATCCTATATCAGCTGTCGAGAATATTCAGAGGAGCAAATGATACAGGTAATTGGGTACTAATCTGAACAATTAATTCTATTGGTTGGAATGAAAACCTGCATGCAGAGTACAGACGCGACGCACCATTTCGGGGCAATTTATGTGCATGAGAGACACGGTGGGGCCCTGCAACGGTCTTGGGGGTGGATACCAACTTGTGTGGGAATTGGAGCTGCCGGAGACAGACCACAAGAGACCAGTTAAATGGCAAATGCCTCACCAGAAGCACAATTTAAGCCGCGGTTCAATGTGACTGTACCAGCAGAGTCTCTGAGGGTGAAGGTGTATAGGAACAGGAGAAACAACGCTGCACTCTCATATGATTATCTGTACAATTGGCTCATGGCGACTGGCCCAAGGCAATCACATGACTAGTTTGTATATTCCAATCAGATGTCTATTGATCTATTACATTCAAACAAGATTTTTGGGTGTCAAACTTTTCTGGGAAATCCTTTTTTGTCCCATCTGAAAAGTCATCAGTCTCAAAGAGGTACAGATGTTCAAGCATTGAACTCATTGACAGGTTAATAAATCAATCCAGGGCTCTAAAGTCATTTTCTCACAAAGACTGCTCTACCAGGGATGGAAATAACTGGTACGCAAATACGCATTCACCTTAAAAAACGATACGTGCGACAATCGATTGTGGTAACAGTGTAATTCTCGAACAAATTCTAAGGATTCTTTTATTTTTGTGGTAATGACCTGGGAACCCATCAATGCTAATTACATATATTAATGTGCATACTGTATATGTACTGATTTCTAAGTCGTACTGGAGAGAGCCAACCGCATAAGTAGATGTAAATTTAATGTGCTATTTTCATTTCAAATACTCGCGTTACAGCTCAAATTACAGACATTTTATCATACACATACAGCCTTGGCCAAACATGTTAGGCACCCCTGTATTATCTTAATTTGACAGGAAAAACTCATTCATTGATTCATTTAATCACATAGTTATCAGGGAGCCTGGCAGAGAGAAACTTCAGGCCATCACAGCTCGTCACAGATCACACTACCCAGTAGAGTCATTATGATGATGATTATTATAATTATTATTATTACTCTTATTCTTCTTATTATTATTACTGGTGTAATATTAGCCCTGAAAAAACATCCCTATGCTGCAAATCGGATACATAGCCGTACCTTGACACCGCTGGATATATGATGAATAGATTTTGGCTTACTGCCTTGGGATTTCACTGCAGACCTCAGTGGGCTTTCCTACTGTGCTGCCTCCCACCCAGCCTGCAGCCCAGGGTCCTGCATGCTGAAATATTCCGGCCCGTCTTTCCTTTAGAAATTACACAGCACATCCCCTGTTCTTCCACAAACCCAAAGATAACGTGTATATAGATATCGGTAGCAGGCATGTGGCAGATGTCGAGTGGAGGTGCTAGTGGCCCGTTTGCGGAAAGCAGCCGGGAAGCAAAAGCGGAGTGAACGCTTAATGCATGAATACTGCGCTCGAATTATACCCTCAGACAAGAGGGCGCCGATTCGCGGCCTGTTCTCACTTTGGTGAAGGATGACAGAGGGCAGAGTGGAATGTAAAGGCAAGAAATATGCGTGCCGGTGCCAGCTTCAATGGCGGTGGCTGTGGGTTCGTGCCATGGCATGTACTGGCGCCACATCCTGGGCGTTCCCGGCCCTCCCTGGGACAGACTCCAGCCTCTGTACTGGATAAAGAGTTGGATGGGTGTACGATGACAGGATAATGTCTACCCCATTATACTTCAATGCAGGGCACCCCCTGGAGTCTGTATACATGGTTCAGTGGGTTTGGCTGCTGCGTCTGTAACCAGAAGGTTGCTGGTTTAAGAGCCACTGCTGGCCAAGTGATTTTACACTGGGCCCATAAAAGAAGTCTTTTAATTGCCAGGCACTCCAGGGACTATCTGACCCTGCTTAAAAAAAAGTGTACATTGCTTTGGATAAAAGCGTCTGCTAAATAAAACGCACAGCTTCCTGGCCTCAATGCAAGCCCTGGTGTCTGTCGTGCCATTGTGTGTCCATTCAGTGGTTGGTCTGCTTCAGGCAGCTTAATGTGTAGCGCTGGGTGGTGGCTTCTTATGAAACACCTTTAATGCTAATGTGGTCTTTTATGTTGCCATAGAAAAGTCACAGCGAAGGGAGAAGGATCATTTTCCCCAACTTTTTTGTTGCTATGAAACCCGAACTTCACTTAGGAAGCCGTCTTGGCCCCTTCTACCTGATTTTTTTGTGCTTGCTCTATGGCAAAATAAAATGTACAACCAAGCAAATTTAAATAATAAAATGTAAAGAGTAAAGAACTGATAGGCCCATTTGGTAACCACACACATTCTGGCTGCTTGTTAAGGAGAGTGAGACAGGGAGCCTGTTACAAGCAGAATATAAAACATGGTAACTGAACAATCTGTACAAATGCGTGTCTGTCACAGGCGCGCACACACTCAAGCCATTTTAGAGATGTCCATTTTGGGCTGCATGGAGCTGGGGTGGGATTTAAACCCCCAATGCCCCGGACCTGTCAGACATCAATGTGACCCGCTGAGTCACCATGCCACCCATATCTGCTAACTGTCAGGGTCGGTGCCCGTCAATCCCTGTCTATGTGTTCTTTCCCTGTTTGGCCAGCAGGTGCTGCTGGCCATCCTGTTCCCTCTGTTATTGTACTAGTCCCTAGTGTGTTTCCCCTTTTCCCTGGGCCAATGCATAGCTCTTTAGGTTGAGCATGTGGCACCGATGCTGTCCTTCATGGTTTGTCCTTATACTCCTGTTTTAGTTGATCCTGCCTGTGTCTTTTATGTTTGTCTGTTTTTTGGTTCTTAGATATTCCTAGTGTTAGCTTTCAGTGTTTCATAGTGTTTAGTGTTTGGAGTTCCCTTGTTCTGTGATTAGTTAATTGTAATCCACTTCACCTGTTTCTAGTTCATCATGTTCCCCTTGATTAAGTTGATTACAAGTTACACCTGTCCTTTGTTTGCCCTGATGCCTTGTGTGTATGTAAGTGCCTGCCTTTGTCCTGCTCCTCAGTCTGCCGTCGTCAATGTTTCAGTGTGTTTCTTCCTCTGTTCTCCTACCTAGTTCTAGTCCCTGTGCTGTTGCGTAGTTCCACTGTATTTCATGTTTTTAGCTTATCTGGTAAGTTTGCCTGTGTGTTTTCTGACCCCCTTGTGGCCCTTTCGTTTTGTAGTTTTGCCCTGTGTGCTCATTTTGCTGAATAAACCCCTTGTTTTTTTGGAGCCGCTATTGGATCATCACCCTTTTCCCCGCCTGCGCCATGCCGCGCCGCAACAACTAACGAAGTCATCTAAATGGATGAATTCATTTGTAAGTAACGACACGTTAAAACGTGACACCTCAAGGCAAAATTTCATGTGGAACTACCAAACAGTTATAATGAGATCTCTGATTACTACAAGAAGCTACTTAATTATAAATGTTCTGCCGCATTTATGTTTAAATTTACTTTAAGACCGAATTTTCAGATCAGTCAGTAAAGGTTATCTAAAATGGAAAAGACAAACACTGTTAAGCTTCTGTACCTGAGCTCAGAAGGTTGGTGGTTCAAATCCTATGATCCTATAGTTTCCTCACCACCAGCCCCCTGAGCGAGGCCCTTAACCCCCCCCCAGAATGCTCCGGGGGGGCAGATAAATGGCCTGACCCTGTGCTCGGACCCCCAGCAATGTCTGTGTGTCTCAGAGGACAGCAAGAGGAGGTATTCGAAAGCTAAAGAATTTCTATGTACCTGTACCCCATCCATCCATCCATCCATCCATCCATCCATCCATTTGTACATATGGGAAATCCAGCATTATTTCAGTTCAATACGCTCAGCAGATCAGTACAAACATTGCTCTAGAGCCTTATTCCCATATCATCACTGTTGCTGTTTTTATTTTTGCGATTATTTTTATACCATCACCGTTATGCGGCATGTTAATTAGCTCCCTCACCGCTCAGACCTCCGCTGCACACTTTTACCATCCACGCATGCTGGGAAGTTAAAAATCTGGCAAATTTCAGTTCAAGAGCAATCTCCATGGCAGATCTATTACCTCAGCCCACAAAAAGCAGTTCCCCAAAATATATATTTTAAAATTGGGTGGATTTGTTGCCCCATTGAAAGAAAAAATAAAACTGCAGTCAGGCCATTTGCCGTGGATGGAAGAAAATGGCCGCACAGTGAATCTGGTTCCACCTTAGGTACTAAGCATGGGAATACTGACGTGTGTATTGGCAGTTTAAACACAGACAGAGCATTTTCAGGCTTGCTTTAGGGGGATTCCTTTATTTCTTCCTGAAAAGCCACTGGGAAGGGCCCCTCACCCTTAAGCTACACTTCATCACATCCCACAATTTACTAACGCCACATTTGTCACTGGCTTTGACTGCTCCAGTGCCTCTACATTATTTTCCTGCTGTAATGCATGACTATACTGTAAATAAAAGCATATATTTATAAATAAAATCTAGATTGAGTTCTAGAATCTTTATATTTTTCACTGTCTTAATCGGACCACAGATAGATGCAAAGATGGAGTGAGTGTGCTAATTCCACAGGGGTTATTAAGGTATTCATTGTAACAAAGGCTGCTCTTTTTGCTCCTTGGTTCTCCGTTTGCTCGATATTCACTGTTTATGAGGGGAGTCGGATCGGCAGTTAAGCTGCCATCCGTTGATCTGTCAGTCAAAGATCCAGAGACAGTGAAACAGAAATAAAAGAACTGGCTGTTACTTTTAAAATGGTCACTAGCCTCAGCTACTAACGGCTCTGTAAGTCATATCAGGATTTCTGCACATGCTAGTAAGACATAACATCCTTCCAATACCAGTAAAAAAAAGTATTGGGACATCTGGCTACTGGTATTTTTATAACATCCCATTCTAAGGTCAGAGCTCTCTATGGGCCAGTCAAGTTCATCCACACCAAACTCACCCAACCATGTCTTTATGGACCTTGCTTTGTGCACTGGGGTACAGTCATGCTGGAAGAGAAAAGGGCCTTCCCCAAACTGTTCTCACAAAGTTGGAAGCATAGAAATGTCCAAAATGTGTTGATATGCATATCAAGACATTTTGGACAAATCTATGCTTTCAACTTTGGATTGTGTCCCAATACTGTTACCCGTATACTGTATGTACAGTGCCCATGCACGGCACACTAACACACACACACACACACACACACGTGCCAATTCAGAAACCATCTCCCAGACGTAGCTGCTAACATCCATCACGCACCGGCCTTACAGGTAGGACCAAGCCCTCCGCAATGTCACAGCTCATTACCTTGAAAATGAAACAAATGGAAATGGGGCTGGGGGATCTCCCTAGGCCACCCCCATAATGTTTGCAGAAAAAGTTCCAAATTGCATCCCTTATAAAAATAATAGCCCTCTTTCCATTTTGCGGCGTGTTAGTGCTGGATCTGACGCTGGGCATTGCTGCTCCACTTCACCCTTTCTGTTCCTGACTCGTAATACACATTTGAAGAGAAACCCCACCTGGTCAGCTTCAATCAAATTTATTTCACTCATCACCAGAAGAAAATAACACCGTTATTTATATCGATTGATACATTTATATATTAAACATGTGTTTAAAATTAAAAAGCCACTCTCCTATATTAGAAGGAGACTTTGCTTTGAATCTTACTGGGTGTCTAAGGACTGGAAAATGTTTATGGACTGAAAATATGTCTCTTGATTGTATTCTGTCTTTCCACGTTCAGTCTCTCCAGACACTTCTGCTATGGTAAATTTTCCCTAAAAGGGAGTCTCATCACTTTCCTCATTCCAATCCTCACATTTACATGACTTTTTACTAAATGGCTGATGGAAGGCTCTCACTGGTAACTGTACGAATTGCAATGTTGGCAATATTTATTAAAAGAAGATAAAAAAATAAATAAAAATACCGGATGATTAAAATGTATTAAACAACAGAAGGGTCTCATGTTAAAGCATGAGTGGAGAGTGTATTTTGAATTTCATTGCATGTTCAGTTTGAAGACGGCGTTATATAACATTGTTATATGACCTGATGTACCAAAAAACACTACTTAGATAAGAGACCCACTGTTGCTGGATTGCCGGAATGTCCAGTTTGTGAGAGGTGCGATGCACCAGCCTGACACAGGAAAAACACTCGACAATGGTCATGGAGAGCTGTATAACGTGATATCTATTAAGAGGCTGTCATACATATGTAAGATGGGAGTGTTGAGTAGCGAGTGTACAGAGGTCGGTGTGGTAGAAAAGCCCCCCCTCCCCCTCGGCGCTGATCCTCTCGCACCCCCTGCAATCAGCCTCTTAACTAGCTTGTGAATAGCACATGTCACTTGTTCGACACTTTGCTGCAAAACCAAATAAATCAGGAGCAGCTCATCAGCTGCTGTGCGGCGTCTGTGCGGCGCTCAATCACCCTCTAGCCGGTATGAGGAGGAAGAGGCCCCCAGAGAAAAATCTGAAAGGGCCGAATAATCGCTATAATAACACCACTGACCTACACGTGACTGGAAAATGAGTTTGTGGAGGTTGAGGGTTCAGTGCCGTGGTCATTGTTGCCTGTGTGTGTGGGGGAGGGGGGGCATTGTCTAGTTCATCTCCAATTGCCTTTTAGGAGCAGGTGCAAAAACCCCCCAGCCCCCACCATGGCTCCATTCTTCTCCCTTCGAAGGCCAGGGTGAATAAGCAGTGCGTGGTGAAGCAGACGACAATGAATCACTGCCGGCTGAGCTATGGCGCCGCTCTACAGGCACGCGGCGATGCTGGGGCAGGGGGGCGGCCAGGTGTGCTGGGGAATTGGGGACTGACAGACCATCCTCAGCCCTTTGCATCAATAAAGCCCCCGGATTTAATTGCCGACTGACACGTGGCCCATTGTAAGGCACACAATGGTGCCGTCACTGGCTGTGCCGAGCCCCATTTGTCTCATATGTGCTTAAACAGCGGGCGAATTGGCTATATAGGGTAAATACAACAAAACTCACACTCGTATATGCAATTACTGCACACATGGCCTGTGTATCATCTCATTATATGTTTAAACCAAACAGATGGGGTTCAGTTTATGCTGTACTCAGGTAGGCGAACATCTGTTTCTGCAAACTATTGTTCTTCACTCCAGAGTCAATTATTCTATAAGTAAACATATATGTTTGTGGAAACGTTTTGTGTGTGTCATGTGTTTTTTTGTAGACAGACAGGTAGGCAGGAAAACAATGGACAAATCAAGAAGCTAATTTGCTAAATTTGAGCAAGTGTGTTGGAAAAAAAAATTAGTTTAAATTTGGCGAAGTAAAAAATTATGAGGCAGTTTAATTAATCATTGTAGTTACAGTTGCCTGTTTTGACAGATAATCATGTTTAATTCCAGCGGAATAACTTGCTCAAAAAAACCAATAACGAAAGTTAACGACTGAGCTATTTTGTATTCGCACAAAGGCATTACACTGAAGTCAAATCAAATCGTTACTTATTTACAGTTATTTACATACGCGTTAGAATTTAATTAATGCATTCCTGAATCTGTGAACAGTATAAAATCTGGCAGCAAATCATATTCCAAATTAATCTGAAATCTCTCTATCCATCTCACATTTAGCTAGCGGGCTTCCTTAGCCTTAGCCAGAAATCTTTCATCAGTTGAGGGGTGTCTTGCCTTATTCGTCCTTTTTTAATTTCCCCAGTGTCCCCCAGCCCAGTACTTCCCAATCTGGTCCTCAGGGACCTGCAGACAGTCCACATTTTTGCTCTCTACCGGGAATTGGGAGGGAGTAAAAATGTGGACTGTCTGGCATGGAGCCGGGAAGGAGCAATAATGTGGACTGTCAGGCATGGAGCAGGGAGGGAGCAAAAATGTGGACTGTCTGGCATGGAACTGGGAGGGAGCTAAAATGTGGACTGTCTGGCATGGAGCAGGGAGGGAGCAAAAATGTGGACTATCTGGCATGGAGCAGGGAGGGAGCAAAAATGTGGACTATCTGGCATGGAACTGGGACGGAGGAAAAACATGGGGTGTCTGTGGGTCCCCAAGAACCGGGTTGGGAAACACTGCCCTAGTCCATCTTAAGGAGTCTACACTTCCAAGTGACACAGATGTTTACAGAGAGCAGAATAACGATGGCATGTAGAGGGCCTAGGTAAGAAGAATCATGAAGGACCTTCTATACCAGGATATTGTTAAGTTCATCATAGGACCGAGAGGGTGCACTGCGTTTCTCGCAGTAAGATGATTTAGCTTTAATTGCAATACCGTATCCCTCCAGGGATTTGACGGAAACACTCATGTGTGGTGGAAACAGACTGAATTGTGTACAGAATGTTATTATGGGATGTTATTATGGGCCCGTTTGCTTTTTTTTTTTTTTTTAAAAAAGGTACATCCATTCATCATCCACCCATCTTCCAGATCCATCCATCCTTCTATCCATCCATCTTCCGATCACTTATGTGAGCCAGCGGTGCAGGGGCCTGGAGCGTCTCCCATGCAACATGGAGCACAACACATACATGTACTTGTATGTACAAATGTTCACTCCCGGGCAAAAAAAAAAAACAGGCAAAACCCAAAGTTCAGCTAATGGTCTCAACAGCAAATAGGCAGAAAATATTTTGGAAAATTTCGAACACCCAGACATTACAACCTACGGAGCCCAGGAGAGAACATGGGAGAAAAAAAAAAACAATTGCGAGATCCCGCAAAAAAGTTTGCGAGATCCTGCAAAACCTTTGTGATCTCTCGCAATGCATTAATAACTGTGCTGTGTCCGTTTGAAATACAAACGATGGAATTTTGCCTATTTATCGACTACTAAGTATAATACAGACATGATACAGACATGTCCAGTTAAGTGTGCTTTAAGCATTAAACTTTGCGGGACAATGCACACCATGTAACTTTCATTTTATGTGTTCTTATACGCATTTATTTATTAATAATTGCACTGCCAGCGACAGTAAGAAAGACAGCTGGGCTATTGATCACAAAGTGCACACACAACCATTTAAGCATTCATTAAAAATTCAACCGTAAATAAATCTGAAAAATGGGTGTTGCTTGCTTTTGTTGAAAGATATTGCAGCCAGAAAGCTGAATAAAGTTAATTTTGCCAGGGTTACAGTTTAAACCCATCCACTTTCGGGTATGCCTCCCTGCTATTTTCGATTGATGATGTATACATGTATGGAAATGGAATTTCAACACCGCAGAAAAGTTAGCTTTATGTGCAGTTTTCCGGCTGTAATATCCTCCTGAGACCCAAGGAAAATTTCAGGTTATTTGTGATTTTCTATGTCTTTGGAGGAAATAAAACATCTT
>JAODKC010000043.1:4188190-4200265 GCA_026777985.1 Mormyrops attenuatus
AACAGAAGAATCGACGGTTACTTTCTGGTAGTTACTTGCGGCAGTATCTGCGGAATGGCCCCGGCCCAGCCCCGCGGGGGGGGTGGGGGGGGGGGGTTGGGGGGCCCGGGGGGGGGGGGCTTGCAGACCGACTTTCCCACAAGGGAGAGTCAAATGCCAATAAGTCTTTATTCTTTCTGGGGGTGGGGGGGGGTTGAGATAAAGATAGGCCACAATACGACGTTAAATAAATCATAAGGATTAGCTAGAATACTGTGAATGCTAAATAATTGACTTCAGAGTGACAATATCCAGAACCTTTTGAGAAAAAAAATGGACTGACATAGCTCACAGTATTAATAATGAAAAAGTGTTCTTAAATGAGTTCTGGGATTTTAAACTCAAAATATCTTATTAATGAAATTTCAGTTTTGGTTACCGTAGAAGTCCGTGCTCATGAGATCCTGAGACTTCAAAGGGATAAACAAGAAGTAGTAAATTAGATATGACTGGTCAAAACAGTAACGCTGAAATGGAGTAAGTGATGCATTAACGTCTAACGTCCGGAGGGTTGTAGGGTCAGTTCCAGCTCTGGCTCGCTCTACATATTTAAAGTCATAGTTGTGTGGATAAACAAAAGCCACTATATCTTTCAACGTATGTGTTTTTGTGTGACAGTAATCCTCGATTGATTTGTGTCCCTGATTGGATGGGCGGTTTTGAGAAATGAACGACTTAAGATGGTAAACATCACAACAAGGTCAAAGACCCCTCTGCTCACATGAATGGCAACTGATAATGCAGCATTTCTGATATGTGACATTAAACCACGAGAAGTAATCCAGTGAAAAAAATATATTATCTTATACAGCATTTCAAGTGTTCATTCGGCGGTAGCTTTTTCATCTTCAGCTAGCACGCTGCGGATTTTGCATGGGCCAACGTCTCTTTCTAAGTTCAGGACTAATCATTCCAAAAACATCATAGTCTTTGAACTGGAAGGCCTTTTAACATCTGCTCGAGGCGGCTTGACTCCTGGTACGCAAGAAAAAAGCCAATTTCCCTGTAACGTCTCTCCTGCGAAACGTGAGTGACACAGTTCGGCAGCCGAAGCCAGTCGGAGACCCCGACGGCTATTTCTAGGTGACCTACTTTCAGGGAATCAATGAGATTGGAAGGAAAAAAAATGGGTGGAGAGACAATGAGGGGCTCGGTGTCTACTGAAAACCATGATGACCAATCGACGACAAGTGGCCCAGGGACAAAGAGCTGAGGAAAACAACTGAAAATGACTGAAGAATTTTCTGAGGAAGCGAGTATAGATGCCAGACTGAGGAAGAGCTTCTACTTGCCTGTATGAAATGTGATATTAGTAATGAAAACTTTGCTATCTTAGCTTTGTAGCTTAGCGACATCGCCCCAAAGTGCAGGTTGCATTGTCAGTCATGAACGGTGCTGCAAGAATCGAGGCAAGCAGACAACGAGCAAAAGCGAACATGGTCAGCGATGTCCTCAGAAAGGCAGGCTATTTTCTAAATAAGTAGCAAAGCAGCGTGTCACATCATTACGCTGGCAGCCATGGAGAGCACAGGTTACGTGTGCGAAGAGACCCTATTAACTCGAAACTTTTCCCTCTTGAGACAAGTCTGAAGAAGGAGCAGAGCAAGATATGTGTTGCTGGGAACAGAAACCATAATTTGTGAATTCTGTAAAAAACAGTCATTCTCTGCCAGACGAAACTAGTCATTAATACAGAGCCTGACTGCGGTTGAATAAATGAACAGTACATAATATATCCCAGTAATATCTATCTACCATCTTCATCTCAATAAAAAGTGAAAGGAGGGTGGAACAAAGGTCAAACAGAGTAATATCTGCTGCAGCCAGATCCCGATAAGAAGAGGACTGAGAAGCCCGTTGTTACTTTTACATCAAATATCTCAAAAATCCACATTTCTGCAGATTATTCATTATGATAACAAATGTGCAACCAAGGGGATGAAAGGCCCCATTTTATGGAGACCTTCCTAAAAATAATGATATGAATTAAAAGAAACAAGGCTTTATTTTCCATTCACACAACTGCATCGGAATGCTTCCTTTCACATATCCCATCATGCTCTGCTTTGAGACATGCGCACAAGGTCAGGCCATTTATCTGGCAGCCCTGGAGCATTCTGGGAGTTCAAGAGCCTCCTTCAGGGGCCCAGTAGAGATGCGACTCAAATTGGAGACCTTCAGTTCAGAAGCAGAGAGGTGTAAATCATTCTTTCTCAACTTGGTCCTCGGGGATCCCAAGACGGTCCATGTTTTTGCTCCCTCGCAGCTACTAGACTGTCTGGCAGGGAGCTGGGAGGGAGCAAAATCGCGGACTGTCTTAGGGAGCAAAATCGCGGACTGTCTTGGGGTCCCTGAGCACCGGTTTGAGAAACACTGGCTTGAATCACTGTGCCAAACACCACTGTCTAACATACTGCTATACATTTTCCCAGATCAACAGAGACTTCATGGCATTATTTGTTCTGCACTGCTGCAAGATTTCACTGCCATCCAGTGAGAGCTTTGCAGATGACATGCAATACCTGCTTGACCTTGCCCGAGCTTTTGAAGCACTTCTAAGTGTCTGCCATTAATAGCCTGCATACAAATGACTTGATTGCTGCTAATTCACAACCCAAGAAATTAAACCTGCAAATAAATGCAGCATTTAAAAGCCACAGCAGAGAGAAGACTAGCCAAAATATGGACGGATGATATCAGATAATTTCCCTCTGCAGGATGGACCCTAACCACACCCAGAAATATAGTTATAGTGTGTGGTTTGAATTAGCGCCAAGCTTACTGAAATGCTAACTGAATCAGAGTCACCGTGATCTTCCAGACCAGCACAGTGATAATGCAGTTATGTCAGTGACCTCTCTGTAAAGCCCTCTGGTGAGGATTCTATCGTATGGCACTTATATAGCACTGCACCTGATTTTTTATATATATATATCACTCCATATATCCATAACTATCTCCCAGATAATGGTGTCTTCTGATACCTCACTTACTCAGATACTAGCTTTCCATCAGGCGTCGATATGGCGATGATGAGTTTCTGAAACGTCTTCACTCTCTCTCAAGCTTCCCACTTCAAGCTGCAGCTCTGTGTTCCACCGCTCTCCCTAGGAATGATGTCTGAGTTTTGTCCACGTCGTTTTGGGAGGGACACGGTTTTAAACGTCAACTTTGTGAAACATAAAATGTTTTCCATACTACACCTGATGTATATGAAAATATACGGCAATGAATTGTTTTACATTATGTCTCATTAATGGAACTTCGAAAACAAGGCCCGTTCAGGTTTGTTTTAATTGCTTAATCGACTCATACGACAATATCCGATAACCTGAAAACATTCGGAAGCTGAGAAATCCATTGCAGTCATTCATGAGAAAGATTTGTCTCATAGGACAGATTTAATCTGTTATCCCTGTTTATAGGTGAAACATGAAACACATCCTCTGTCACTCATCCTACAATTGTCCAAGAAATCAAGTGAAGAAAAATCATATTATACAGTACACCTATACAAAGAAAAGGATTTATTGAGACTACTTGGTTTCCAAATTATTTGTCTGATAGGGTGCAATCCGTTTCTGGAACACTAGCTCAGGTATAATTCTTAGAATTCAGTATTCAACAACGGAGAGGAAAATCCTGCAGGTTACACAAGTAATATAAAATACATTTTGGAGAACAGAATTCAAAACACGATTTCCATCAATATCATATCAAAATCATATCCCCTAATAACACGGAAGGTTCCGCCTTACCCTCTTTGTGATGCCTCTGCCTTCACATCCTGTGCTGCTGGGGAAGATTAATGGTCAGAAACAGGCTCCTCTGTCCCCCAGCAAAATCATCAATACTCACTCCTCTGGGGAGGAACTACAGCCAAACAGGCAGACTGTGAAACTCCATGCCGTCACACAAATCAACTGTTTGTCCATTTACACCAAGCGGCTGGCTTAAACGTCGAGGTATGTGTGAGTACCTGTGGAGGTTTCGTGTGGCCAAACCACAGCACAATACCAGCACAGACAACGGCAGCTCCTGAAGGGAATACGCTGCAGTTTAATTAAGGCGATTTTAATATTTGATGGTGTCACATAGGAGGAAAACAGCCATTTTCCTCGACCCCTTTGGCAGTGAAGATTGACCTTTCGTAGCAAAGCTGGTGTTCCACTGTAACAGGCCGTGACCTGATTATTCACTCGGTAATGGTACTGGGAGAACGCAGCACGACCATTTTACTCCATTCAGCGACACAAGAAGAAAAAACACTTGAAAATACAGCCATTTGTGCTCACGGCCCCTTCCTCACACACATAACAAAATATGTACTGTGCTGTCCTTCAGGGCTTTTGGCCCATTACAAACTCAAACATGCACTGGAATTTCTTCCAGCGATAATAATGCACATTAGGATACTAAGGCTTGCATTTACTGCGTCCCCCCATTCAGCCAACAATCCATAAATGCTGGGAAATCCCAACAGGTCATGTTAGGAAACGAACAGAGACGCAGAGGTAGAAAGAATTACTGAAGCCAAACTATTAGACAGTACTAGTGATGTACTAGTTGGTAATATTAGAGAGTATTATAGAGATGAAACTGAACATCACAGTAGATGCTGTAACAGAGTTAACTCAACTTCTGCAGTTAAGACAACTAGACAGGAGTCCTGATAAAGGGGAATCATTTGACTTTTCATGAGCTTGTGGTTTCAAGTTAATTTTCCCTAAATGTCAAAAGATGGCATTGTACTGTGCAGGGTCTGACACAACTGTTAACGTCTTAAAAAGATGAAGACAGTATTGATCTTGAAGCATAAAATAATTTCACTCTGAATTTCATGATGCAATTCTCCGCATTAGCGTGACTTGTCTTCTTTTAGTTTAGTCATAGTGTAGAAAAGTATCATCAGGGCAAAACCACATTTTGTACATGGAACTCTTAACTGATTCAGGATCTCATTATCCCTTTTATACTGGAGTCATTAGATTTGTGGCTGGATTTCCTACTCGACCACAGTCAGATTTCAGGTCCAGAGAGTACAAATCCAGACCAAGATTTTGTTTCGACCAACCAGATCAGTCAGTCACAGAGTACTCAACAGGTCTGGAGCTGAAATCTCCACCTCTGATTATATAATGAATAGTTTTTCATGTTATTGTTTAATTTGGGAGTAGTAAGTACTGCCCAGTATAGATTATCACTATTTTCCTAGGACACAGTAAATCACAAAGTTGAAAGAGTTCGAACGAGAAACCTGGGTGTATTTATTTTATATGAGCGTGTAGCTTCCCAAGACAGATGTTCCTAATGTCAGCCCCTTACAGGCAGGGAGTGATGGAACTGTAGGAGAGGCCCCGGGACATGACATGATTGATAGGAATAACTGCGTGGAGAGCAGCTGGAATTAATCGATCTTATGAAGATAGACAACACGAAACCTTTTGACGACCACAATACCCCAATGAGACAAAATGAGAATCTAAAGACTTGCTGTGTAGCCAGATCTATCTGAATTTTTCCTCGAATTTGCTTAATTATTGTTAAGTCCTGTGATTACAAAGGCAAATTCATTGACCTCACCTTTCTGAGATTAAAGTCCTTTTTATAGACGTCTTTCAGGGGATGATGCTTAGCATGAGATGCTCAGGGTTTGGCAAGATGATTGTTCCTTCTGCCTAGTCTGGAATTAGCACAGCTGGGCATTATTCACAAAGGCAAGTCGCATTAAAAAGCGGGGCTGTGCTACTGGGCAGGGGGAAATGTGAATCCCCAAACTGATGATTTCACACATCAGAGCAGCATGCTAAAAGAGCTGTTGTTTTTCTGTAGGTCCCAGTTTCCAGGACCAAAAGCTATAATTCTGAGTTCCTTCCTGTTGTGTTAATAGTACCTATGTGCCATAGCTATCAGTAAATAAAGCAAGGTGTCTGTGCGGCTCCGCACATTTCAAGCTGTTTCCTGTAACGGGCACCCGTCACGTTTGAACACAGACTAGATAGACATTTCCATTGACCGAGATTTTGCATATTCTGAAAAGGAAAACCGAAAAAAATGTTAATGGAAACACTCACATTTCAAAAAAAAAAATACCGTTTTTAGCCGAATACCGTTAAGAATCGCGCAAAAGTTTTTAGATTTGCTTGAGGTGGTTTTGTGGTGAGTTGAAAAAGAAGCAATTTGATAAACTGTAATGGAAACATCCATCCATCCATCCTCCATCCATCCATCCATCCTCCATCCATCCATTTTCTGAAACTGCTTGTCCTATTCAGGATTGTGGGAGGGTCTGGATCCTATCCCAGAGGCCACGTACACAATTCAGGGAACAACCTGTTTCCATACATCATCTTCATAGCTGAGGCTCAGTGGTATTTGCCTGAACGTACCTTACAAGTCAGACCAAACAGCTTCCGTGTTGCACGCCTGTGATTTAACCTCACCGACGAGGGAAACCAAAAGCAGGTGGAGTTCACGCCCTGTGAGTCAGCCATCTCTTCCACGCCGAAGGGTCCCTGCGGCATCGTCTCCCCTCCATTCGCACTTCGCTTCCGTAATGCATTGTGCCGCGGTGCAACTTTTTCCTCGAGATCAAGCTGCATTATTGAATCACCTCCAAATTAACACGGTTTTGGCTCATTGCCTGTTACATCTCACGCCTACGCTCAACGCCCTCTGATGTTACAAAATAAAGATATCGTTCGATCCCCCCCATCTTCATTTATTTCATTAGAAAAAAATATAATAATGAATCAAATAATTTCTTAAGAATTTATTATGGTATAAAAATGTGAACTTTGGCAGTGGAAGGCAGAGTTGGAATACACTCTCAGAAATGTCACATGTTGTTAGTCTTGGAGTTTATAAAAGTGCTCTACCGGCAACAGAAAATTATTAATCACAGGAACAAACGCAAGACCTTTGATTGGCTGTGGGTTTGGCTGCAGTGACTAATGTGGGGTGGGTGGAATCAAGAATTAGAAATTTGGAAGCAGAGATGAAATGACTGGCACAGCTGTGCACTAATGTCAGTTTAATTTGAAGAACTCAGCCGAGAGTAAACTTTTCCTGTCATCTCTATAGGCACTGGAAGCACCCTGTAGATTAATAATATCAAGTTGCAGAAGAAAGTCCTTTTTCCAGAATTAGCGAGTGGCTTTCAAGTAAGGATACGCACGTCACGGTAGTTTGTGCTTTGCGGGGATTCGGTTCCTGGTGGTTTGAATCTGCCTGACCTAACGTGAGGCTTATTTACATACTTGTGTTTCAGTTTGGCTACTTTATGGCTATTTTTGGATTGTTATGTAATGATGACAATCGAGTATATTTTTGTTAATAAACACGCTCATTTAATTAGGCACCCCTAGTCATTAATGCAAACAGCCAGCTCCTGCAAATAGCAAATCATGTGGATGCAACTGAATACATACAGCATGCAAGGTCAAGAGGTTCACTTACTGTTAATGAGGCTTGGGCAGTATTACAGTAACATGGTATGCTGCAGTACTTTGGATACACCATGGTAATTTTTGGGGTAATCTTTATAGAATATAGTGTTCAGTGAAATGTTACCATGGGGACAGCTCACCCGCCCCCCATCGCCCTCATGCCCAATCCCCCATCAGTGATTTTTACTATTGGGGACAGATAGACAGACAGACAGATATACAGGCAGGCAAATGGACAGAGAGATAGATAGGCAGACAGACAGGCAGGCAGACAGACAGATATACAGGCAGGCAAATGGACAGAGAGATAGATAGACAGACAGGCAGACAGACAGAAAGACAGACAGATATACAGGTAGGCAAATGGACAGAGAGATAGACAGACAGACAGGCAGGCAGACAGACAGACGGGCACTCGGGGGATTTCCTTGTAGTAAAGTTAGAGGATGGTGTGAAGAACCGAAGACATCCAGTTAGTGGCATTTCTGTGGCCTAAAACACCTTGTTAATAACAGAGGTCAGAGGTCAGAGGAGATAAAGCTTGCAGGAAGGACACCAGTGCACAAATAACTGCTCAGTATGATGGTGTGCACATCATCAACTCTGGAAATTATCCATCCATCCATCCAGGTTCTAATTGCTTATCCAGGACAGAATCATGAAGGGACATAGAGCCTATCCCAGACTGCCCTGGGCATAAGAGGGGGGGGGGGCTATATGGGATGCTGCTCACACACTCATGCACACAATCATACTATAGTCATCATGCATTACTAATGTACAAGTGAGAGTGACTGGACTCTGACAAGCTGTAAGTAGCAAAGCACAGAGTGGGACAAAACAGCAGCGTCTGAATGGAGCCAGTTTACGTCATAATGTCCACAAGGTGGCCTTTAATCTGCAGTGTCTGAATGCATTATATGGATACAAGATTTATATTAAGAAATGCATTAAGGAGTCCATTTAAAAACTATTGTCATTAGCTGCACTTCCATGTAAATGCAAGGTTAGTGTCAGCAGAACTGCACGTATCTGCCTCTTATCGCTGCACTCTGAACACATTAAATACTGGTAACATTATTTCTCACAGATTATTAAATCACATTATTATGGCATTTCAAATTAGTATAACTTTTCATAAATATTGTAATGAATACGATCATTTTTAATGGACAACATACAACATGCAACAAATAAAATGAGAGAAATCATCACACTGTTATTTATTGGCTGACATGTTGGTCGTGTGTGTGGTGGCTTCCTGCACTCACGCAAAACTCCAACTTTCAGGAGGAACAATAGAGGAAATGGTTACTTCAGCTGGTGACTGACAGGAGACACAATGAACCACAGACAAACAAGTGCGTTAATAGTCTTTTCAAGCAAACTGTCAGTTTGTGCCACAAAAATGCCATAAATATTAATACGCTTCACGGGTTATTTCAAAAATGATATTGTTTTCATTAAACCTACACAGGAAGTCATAAATAGTGCATGTCGTTATTAATAAGTAAATCCCGCTCCTTCATGCGTTATCCCTGCCTGGTGTGTAGTTTTCTTCCCCACAAAACTATTGCTTGAACATATTGAACACAGTAGTTGCTGGGTAAGCAGTGTGCTGTGGTTTTAACAGACACAGGAGCATTTCCACAGACCAAATCCTTACAATATAATCTCCAGTAACACTTCAGTTTAAGTCTGCTTCTGTCACTGATCCATCCATCCATCCATCCATCCATTTTATATACCTGCTTGTCCTATGCAAGACCCGGGGGGGCCGTAACCCTATCCCATAAGCTATGGGTACAAGGCAGGGGATCAGCCATGGTGGGGTGTCAACCCTGTTACAAATTATTTGACAATATATTAGAAAATAAAAACTTCCACTTACAGTCAAATTTAGAAATGTATTACAAAGACAGTTTACTCCTGTTCCACTAAGCATTTAGTAAAGAGCTTGTAAATGCTTGACTGTAACTCATTTCTGAATATGCTCAGTAACACAACGTTTCATATCTGCAAGTGATTTGCAAGCCGTTCGCAAATATCGGGAGTGATAGTCTATAAGTTATACCTTAACATCCTAACATACTAAAACAGCTTTATTATACATTAATGACAAAATTATACTATTATAATATTTGTTATTTATGTATATTAAAGCTGTTAAGGTATGCTAGGATGTACTTACATGCTTCTTATGTATATTTTATGAGTGCATTATAAAAGTAAAGTGTTATCCCATCCACTACTAGCTTCACTGCTCTCTGAAGGCTCTCAGTGTCGCACTTAGTCTGATTTGAACAGCTCCTTTACTAGGTTCTTGCTGTGGTAGATGTTGTGTAGCTCCTGCTCCTACCCTGGTTACACTTATACGTACCTGCGCGTTCACTGGAAGCTTAGCCTAGCTGCACTTAATGCCTAGCTAACTCCTTGACAGCATGTATGTTCATAATGTACTATTTTCCTCACTTGTATGCTGCTCTGGACAGGCGCCCGGCCACGCCGAGTTCTGCTACAGCAGTACCCTCCTTCTGCAGACGGGAATCCTCAGGAAAGCCCCTCAGGCCTGACATCATCAGTAAGAGACCAAAATCAAAACAATCACTGACCCTTAGAATTTTTTTCCTGCGACTTTACACCGAGTTGATAAATGGCACAACCTTCGCATTAACCAACTTAAAAAAGGAAACCACTATATTTAAAAAAACAAATGCAAAACTTAGAGTTTAGTATTGACAGGCTGAGTAAGGCCAAGACCCTCCAGGCTATAAAAGGTTCAATAAAGGCTGTCTACTGGTAGCTGTTAATGACCTGCTTCAACTCCAGGACAAATCAATTAAAATAATGGGAAATCAGATACCACGATTTTTCCTCTAGCAAACAGCAACCTCTGGGATTTCTCTTGATCCTGAATTACTAATTGCTTCACTTGTTTGTAAGAACAATGTTGTAAAAAAAGACTAGTGATGTTTTACTTACACGTTTACATATATATATATAACCTTTTGAATTCACATCACCGCTTTCTGTTTTTATCCCAATTTGTCTTCCTTTGTTTTGTTTGATTTAGTAAAGCACATTCATTGACCTTTGTTGTTTTATGTGCTTTATATATAAATTATGATTTGATTTTTTTGATACCAAAATGTGAAGTGCCGAACATTTTCCCCCATTGTTTCAAATAGGCTTTGTTAGCTGCAATCCAAGTTCAAATTAAAACATGATAGGGGTTTAAGCTTAATTTATAATTAAGCAATTAAATGTTTTGATTGCTTTACCCAATATCACCCTTCTCTGAAGAATCAAAATAGCATGTTCCGAATACAGCATTTGGCAGAAAATAACTGACACGTATCACGTCCAATCGCCTTGCCCTTTTGCCAGACGTCTCGAGATGAATCCAAGAACGGCGAATCATCAGCTGGTGTGAGTCAGTGATGATTAGCTTGGGCCCCCTCCCCCTCCATCTCCCCACGGTGAGTTACGAGCATCAAAGTGACACGATCGCGTAATCGAGCGGGCCGATCATCTGTGGCTCATTTGTTCCCAAAGTCTGACGCGACAAGGAAATTGATGGTGAATCACTCTTAGGGTCGGCAGTTACTCAGATTTCTCAAACGTTCATACCCAAATTATGAGTTAGCCAATGGGATATAGAGCCACGATTCTTGGGGGGGGGAAATGAAAAGCACTACCATAAGCAGGATTTACTGCAAAGCCTCGTCTGGTAAAACCATGTAATTCATCTGGATTCAGGGCTTGTAAGCTCTGCGACATTATTAGGCCCCATTTTAACCTTTTAATTTCTTGTCACCTTTCTATTTTTAAAGTCTCTGCAAAAAGGCACAAATGACAAATTGTCCTAACGAGATATTCAGGCGTCATTGCAGGTGCTGGGGAAAAAGGATTTTAAGTCATATTCTTGTTTGATTTTCTTATTTTTTCCCACCTCTTAGTGTTATAACCATAAATCTAGTGAGGCAGTATTAACTAGGGTCTCTTTCACATTTCACTTTCAAAAGCCAGGCCTGAAATTTTGCCATTCATTCAGCATTATCTTCTATAGTCAACAGCACACGACAGGCAGACATTTCCACTTTAACGGGATCACTGTGAAATGACTTTGTTTTGCTTTAAGTGTAAACCAGAGGAAAAACGACAAGCTCCAAACGATTTTACGGACTGTCCACACCAAGAACGTAAAACACATAACAGCGTATTCTGTCTTGCAGCGAGAGCAAGTTTAAAACAAAAACAAAAATCAAACGACACCATAATGTTTTATGATTAAATTGTAAAAACGTAGATATTATCAATATGACGCACCCATCTATCTTTCGGCTGATTACAGTATCTACAACAGGATCACTGTGAACCTAGAGCCTATCCTACGAAACACTGGACACAAGACAGGAAAGGCAGGGATTTGCTTTTTGTCACAATTATTCCTTTGAAAACTCCTTTTTCAAAGACGCAGAGGCCATTATGGGCAGATAGCGTACAGCGTAGGTGTCACACCCAGCCCCGATTGCCCTGCTGTGGACCACGCCTCCTCCCTAACCTCGTGTGGAATGCTCCCGATTAC
>JAODKC010000043.1:4200438-4212577 GCA_026777985.1 Mormyrops attenuatus
CGAATAAACCCCGTTTCCCCGTAACCTGGGCTCACTCGCCTCCTTCCCCGCTCGCCGCTACCCGGACGCTGACAGTAGGGCCGAGCAGTCGTTAAAAAAACACCTCAACCCTGTGTTATACCACTCTATGGTCATATTTAGAGCAGGACAACAACATCCATAATTTAAAATTCACTGGCACATCCAATCAGATTTGTGGGATAGGCATTGATTGGCGTAAATTGCAGAGTGCACTGTGCGCTTGATCATAGTGTTAATTTAAACCTATACTTGATACAGGGTCACGACTGAGCTGGCATGGCAAAAATTGGGTCACGGTGCAAAAAAGGCTTAAATGGCACACTCAAATGCAAATGTTGTGTTGAGTCCATTTGTGCTTGCGATGGATCAGAGTTAGATAAAGGTCACGTGTGTGAAGGTATCCCAGGTCGGCTTTATTTTAGCCGTGAAATACGCTGCGCAGAAGGCAGGCCACAGCCTATCAGGTCACCTCAGACAGTCCTGTGGACCGCTGGCCCGTCAGCTCCGCATTTCACAGGGCAGCTCTTATTTGCTCATAAGCTGCCAGGCTGCAGTTGTGATGCTCGGTTATTTACTCGGTCCGGGCGGTAGGGCCGCGGTGCCCAGGGCCGGTTCAGCCTTTGCCTGTCACTTCTCGTCTATTCCACCCGCTCTGTAGTAATAGCTTCCAGTTCCAAATCCAATTCCGAATGTCTCTCCTGGCAGAGCGACGGAATCCAAGAGCAGGAGCGTGAGTCATTCTGAAACCTCATTCTTGTATTTAGAAAAAAAAAACAGATTTCCTGTGAGATTTTTTTTTTTTTTTAATCTTTTCAGTGTGGACACCCAGGAACTCTCCAAGATGTTTGTGGGGCTAATGATGACAATTATTTGTGAATTATTCGTGTACAAATCCAGTAGAAAAGCTCATTTTCCTTCCTACATCGCTGTTCCTGTGGAAAGACGCCGGTTCATCTACTTGTCACGACGATTTCCCCGGGCTGTCACATGACCACTCCACAGCTTAACAAACCTTGACATAACAATGCAAACTATATATGCATCATTATGACAGCACTGCTATATCGGTATTAAAGTGAGAAAACAACACCAGATAGTCTGTCAGAGACAGCAAGTCACAAAGCTGCCCTTTTGGGCGCAAGCTGTTTTATATTGACAAGAATGCTGCAGAATTGGCACAGCGTACTGTAAAGGTAATGCTCTAAACACAAACATTCTGAAGCAAAAAGATCTTAACTAAGTTTTAGGAGGTTTTTTGTCTTCCAAACATAGCCAAAGAGCAAAAGAGCTTCCCACAACAGTTTACCTTCACCCATATCTGCAATGAACTCCTTGTTTCCACCTTAACTTCCAGTGTACAGTGTCAGAATAAATTAGCCACCCCGATACCTTTGGACCAATGTCATTCTCTTCAGTGGATACCATGCCAAGCCAGTATGCCAACACCGGCACACACGACCGTACAGTGTTCCCCAAAGCCCCGTGAACCATGCTCTCAAAGACAGTGACATTCTCTGACGCCAACCAGCACACTGCATTTCACAATACGACAGCAACCAGTGACACTAGCTTATAAATTGCCCAAGTGCTTAATGCGTTTCTGGAAGTGACACAAGTTTTGTATTTGCCTCTTATCCATATAGCAATTCAGACAACGGGGGAGGGGGGAGGGGGCTGTAGCAAGCTTTCAGCTCTGCCCCATCTGCTTATCACCATGACTACCAAAAAACCATTACTTGACATAATGAACAATAGACACTAAGATTCGTCCCATTTATTTATCTTAATTTGTTTCTGTTACTGATCTAAATCTAATTTTGTCTGGCTTCCTGGGTCTCAATGGATTCTCTCCTGGTTAAACACATTATAACCGCATAAATAAATCATGACCGGGCCAGAAATGCAAAAGGAAATAAATCACAGAATCTAATGTGCTATTACTTGTATAACTAATTAAAGTGTTGGTGTGTAATGAGAACGCGTGATGGGGGCGCGGTCGGGGGACGCGGTTCGAGGTGTACGCATCCACAACCCCCCTCCCGATTCCTCCCAGAGTGGTCCCCCCCGCCACAGTGCAGGAGTTGGGAGACCCATCTCTGGCATCTGACAGAGATATGAATCCCATGGGTGGTCTGGGAGCCAGGAGCGGAAAGCTCGTTGAGCAGCTAGGCGGCGGCGGCGGGGGGGGGCCCTGGTGGAGGGTCGGTTCCCGGTCGCGACTCGTTTTCTTGATGAAGCCACCATAATGAGGCTGCTGTGGGTCCCAAGAGTCCCCCCCCCAAGCTTCAAAGGAGGAGGGGAACGAGTGCTGCAGATTCGATAGAGCAGAACCGCATACACCCCAGAAGCCGGTCGTGACAAGCCCTGTCCCGCGTACACCTCAGCAGCCGGTCCTGACCAGCACTGCACCGCGTACACCCCAGAAGCCGGTCGTGACCAGCCCTGTCCCGCGTACACCTCAGCAGCCGGTCCTGACCAGCACTGCACCGCGTACACCCCAGAAGCCGGTCCTGACCAGCACTGCACCGCGTACACCCCAGAAGCCGGTCGTGACCAGCCCTGTCCCGCGTACACCCCAGAAGCCGGTCGTGACCAGCCCTGTCCCGCGTACACCCCAGAAGCCGCTCCTGACAGCTGCAGTCATCCCTGAGATTAGACCCGAGCAAATGTTTGAACACCATCTTACACGAAGTAAAATAATACTAATTAAGATGTCTGATAATGCAGCTAATACAGCACCTAATACAGCACATTTTGCCGTCAACGCTTTTCATTTTCAAAGCTCTTCTTCACAAAATGATTCCACCAAAAACCAAGTTGATATTCAGGCAGCGTCTCACAACCCATTCCGTGTGGCAGTTGGGGTTTAGTTCAAGTTGGCAGTGCAGGAAAGGGCAATTTCTACGTTTGAAAGTATAGCGTCACCCGCTAATGACGAAGACGGACAGATCTTTTAAGCAGAGTGCGCCAGCGAGATGCTTGTCAAGCAGAAAAACACCGGAAGCTACCAGAAGCTGTCAGGCTCCAGGTAAGACTGCCTGCCACAAGAAAGCAAATTACTAAAGAGTCTGACATGTATACAGGCCTGTGCCTAGATTTCCAAAAAGAACAAAAATTATGTGTGTGTGTGTGTGTGTGTTTATATGCATTCTGTGTCTATATATACACACGTGCAGTATGTCGGTGTGTATATACACACACACACACACACACACACACACACACAAACACACACATATGGAACAGAAGAGTGTTAATTGTTTGATAGGGAAAAGCAACATAATTATTATTATTTTGCTCTCTCAGACTTGACGAAAAATTAATTGTTTTACTATACGCACATAATTTTTACAATTTTTTCAATTATATTGTTGAAAGCCTATGTTCAAAATAGAGGTAAAATGAAAAAGCACTTGATTAATTTCATAATCATGTTGCATGGCTTATTTGACTTTTAATTAGATATCGTATTTGACATTTTGACATTTCAATTATCCGATCTCATTTTCTCTGCATACATGAGGTGAAGATG
Organism: Mormyrops attenuatus; assembly: GCA_026777985.1. Classification (NCBI taxonomy): domain Eukaryota; kingdom Metazoa; phylum Chordata; class Actinopteri; order Osteoglossiformes; family Mormyridae; genus Mormyrops; species Mormyrops attenuatus. The sequence continues at coordinate 4,203,992 of JAODKC010000043.1, forward strand.
GATTGTGAAATAAATTACTGGTTAAATGAAAAGTGCCTTAAATATAATTATCTACAGATTTGTGATAAAACATAACATTTCCACCTTATCACGCCCCATAACGCAGACTCCACCCCCAACTGCATATCACATCAATCTCTGCATTGGTCACGTTCAGATTGATGCAAATGTTTGCGGAAATGAGTGTGTAAATTAGCTTAAGTGTCATCGATTTCCACCCTCTGAGATGCAGCATAACACACCGGCAGAGTAAAAGATTATTCAGCCAACCATCAGCACTTTCATAGGCCTGCAGCGATATAATTATGTTTAACCCAACGGTCCCCAACCTTTTTTTTACAGTGAGAGCTACTTTTACAGAGAAAATAATTTGGGGAGCAATAGAGATTTTGCCAGCTGGAGGGGGGTGCCCTTCAATATATTTTGCTGACTGGGGGGCACTTCATATATTATTCCAACGGGACTGAGTGGGAATGTGATGGTCTGATTGTCACAATCCACTAGGAATGTCTTGAAGAGTATATCTTGATCGCGATATACCAGTTTGGCGACCACATATTACTTCCAAGCCCTAAGTAAATTGTGCTTTTATTCTAAATTATTATATTTGTAAATGAGGAGACATAGGGATGGATCAAAAATTATTCAGGGGATCTGACTGTGTTAAGAGTTTGCCTGTAGAGCTGGCGATGTCCACAAGGCTGGCCTCGGGGGTAAACGACAGGAGGGGCTACGCTGGAGAAAGCGGATCTCCCAGCGTCTTACCTTGGAAAGGTCCCCCACCTCCAGGTAGAAGCAGATGATGAAGACGTTCCAGGTCACCCAGATCACCAGCCAGATGGCATACTGTGGACCAAGCAGAGAGAAGGTGACACGGGCATGGAGACACGATCTTCAGTCCCCAGACTGAAAACTACAACAATCGTAGCTTGAAGAGTGACTCCAGGGCTCTGCAAAAGCTACAGCATTAATGAGCAAACTTGTTATCAATTAGCAGGATTTGTTAGTGTGGTGTTAATTGTCTTTTTCATGCACTTTGTTGTGTGGAAGCCTGAGATGTATTATTCAATTACACAGTAGGATTCTCATCCGTTATGTTCTGTTCAGTTTAATAGGTTAATTAAATAATTTCAGGTTAAAAATATAAGGTGTTAAAATCCAAGTATGTTTACAATGTGTGGTCACTGATTCATTTAATACAAATGCAGGAAGGGTTCAGTCCAACTTTTATTCATACGCAGATGAAAATGAAGGGAGGTCTGCTTTTTGTTTAAGCTACTTCTCCTAGTGACTCCTAATGCACCATTAGAGCTGTTCTTCCTGACCACTGATCTTCCTGTTTCTCCTAGACCTCAGATAACCAATCAGATTATAGAGGAGGTGGGTCCAAGCAACTACAGAGGCAGGACCAACCAATCAGATGCCTTGGTCCCGCCTTCTCTAGTTGCTTGCGCCCATCTCCTTTACAATCTGATTGGTTATCTCTCTGAACCAATCATTTTTCGTTCTCTCCTCTGAACATTTTTGTGTAAGTAAAACTCCCATGAGCATGAAGGGTGCGGTTCATGCCAGTTAGAGTGTCTCAGGTTAGCCTGCAAGGTTGCAGGTTGGCAGCGGCGATGGGTTCACAGCCGGTGCGCTTACACATGCTCTGTACTGAGTAGCCAAAGAAGCGTCTCAGGAACTAACACTGTGCCCTTGAAGGAGTATTTTTATGGCTTAGAAATGTTGCAAAATGAAGCCGAGTTTTGTTCTTCGAGATGCAGAGGGATGACTGTGTGAGTTTGGCTTTAGTAGATAGCCCCAAAATAGCCCCAAATCTCCTGAATCTCACCTTTTGGCTCTACAAGATCAGTAGCCAGAGCTGGGAAACACAATCATATCATAATATCACATTCATTCTCCTTCTCACATGTAAGGTTTTGACAGGTCTGGCTCCTGCATATCTAACTGAATGAGTAATGTTTATGAGCCAGAACACGCTCTGATTGCAAAGTCTCATACAGATTAGGAAGTGACAAAATGTCCGGGGAGGAGATAACGGAGAATGAGGAGGCGGTCTGTTTTAGCTGCCTTGATTAGGACCTGGTTGGTCAGTCTCTGCTGTCAATCATTATAATCAGTGACCACCTCCACTCAATAAGTTACTGCGATGTGGTCCCCAATATATCTTAGGGACAATCTTGATGGATCAGATGTTTGCTTCTCTGCTCATTTGTAAAGAACTGCCAGATGAGTAAGACCATGCCACATTCTTCATGTCTTATTGTCCTGAAGATCATTTCATGTTACATAATTCCTAAATAAATCCAACGTATATGCAAATGGTTTGACTGAAGAATTTGCATTAGTCATCTTTGAATTGTCACGTACGCAGTGTAACAGGGCTATGACCTACGGAAGCTTGGTTCTTGGGCATTCAGAGCTGCTGTGGAATATTCTTGTGATTAATTAACAGTTCTTTATAAAACATTTCAGCTTCACAGATCTGTGTTCTGGCAAAAACTTGGAAACAGCAACTTCCCCTTATGTCAAGCCCAGGGCCTGAATTTAGAAGATGAACCGATCTAAAAAACAAAAAATTCTCTACAGATGTAAATCGTGGACTAATTAATTGTTTCGTAACAAATCTCTTAAGAATGTGATACAGTAGCCATATATAACCATAAATCAAACAGGGTCTGTTTAATTCAACCTGTGCACAGAACCTGAAGTATAATCGATTTATATTAAGTGTGAGAACATGGGAAGGGACCTTGTCCAGTCATTAATCCTCATTGGCAAGTCCCATAAATATCTGAATAGTAAACAGTGATTTTGCTGTTAAAAGAAATGATACAGTCACATAGTGCTGTTTAAAAATATATTAATGTAAGGAAAGTCTGGGCACAGGCAGGATCAGACTTTATTTCCTGTTCATTTGTATAGCAGAAGACAATTTTAGAGGAAGACAGGGTGCGGAGTGAAATGAAAAAAGAACCTGTGAGGAGATAAGGCTGTGTGCGTGTGTGTGTGTGTGTGTGTGTCCGACTGTGTCTTTGTGTGTGCGCCTGTCTGTCTGTGTGTATGCGTCTGTGTGTGTCCGACTGTGTCTGTGTGTGTATGTATGTTTCTGTTTGTGTCTGTCCGTTTGTGTCTGTGTATACGTGTATGTCTGTGTGTATCTGTGTGTGTGTGTCTGTGTGTGTGTCTGTGTGTGTATATGTGTGTATCTGTGTGTGTGTGTCTGTGTGTGTGTGTCTGTGTGTGTCTGTGTGTGTATATGTGTGTATCTGTGTGTGTGTGTGTCTGTGTGTGTCTGTCTGTCTGTGTGTGTGTCGGTCTGTGTGTCTGTGTGTGCTGAACCACTGACTTCAATTAGATAGGTAATCCAGTCTGGGGAACCCAATCCGGATGGCTCTCATGTCCGGGGGGGGTGAAGCATGGATGTGTAAGAATACCTTCTCAAAAGGAAAAAACACGCGTGCATCCAAAATGGCTCTTTGGGTTAAAGAAGGGGCTGCATTAGCAGGATGGTTTTGCCACCTCTGAATGTGATGTGCTGTCAGAGCGCTCGTGTGCGCAGACGTGCGCATATAGTGCAGCTGCCTTTGGCTCGCCGCCATCCACTGGAAAGGCGCCACCTTAAATCAGGCCAGGGATTCATCTGCTCTGACAGCATTTCCAAAACAGATTCAAACAAAGGCAGGCGTTGCACAATGGGGCGCTTGTCTCCTGTTACCTGGGGGGAGGAGGGTTCCTTCTCCCTGAGAGTCTTCCTGTAAAAAACGCCACCCCCTGCCCAGACGGGCTCTTCATCTTCCATTGACATTACCTGTGCACACATTTTGCTCACATGTCTTTTTCCTGGTTCTCCAGTGGTGATCCTAGGATTTTTTAAAGTGGGAGGGCAAAAGAGGGGCCATAATTCATGCAGAGAGGCCAGCCCTCTCATTAACCAATGATATGTTTCAAATTGGCGAGTGACAGGGGAGGGGCACTCTGAGGGCCAATCAAGTTTTAGTTCTACCCCTGTATACACCTCTGTGGTTTACATGGCATTTTGGGTATTGCTAGGCTGAAAGCAACGTTTGAAGCCAAGGGTGAGCTTGTAACCTTAATACTGCTGGTTTTGGAAGGTTCTTGAAGGGTCCCTGATTATGCAGTTCAATTTGTCCATATCTCCTTGTTCAGTACAGGGTCATGTTCAGCCTGAATCATATTCCAGGAAGCAGAGGGAGACACCGTGGACCGGATGGCACTCCAGGGAAGCCACACTCACGACGCACTATGGACAACTTAAAGACAGTGATTTGTCTGAATGCATGTCTCTGAACTGCCATGTCTTTGGAAACCAAAATAAATAGTCCCGGGCTGTAAAGCAGTAAGTTACTTTGGATAAGAGCACCAGAGAAGGAACTACATCTTGAAGGAAAACGGCACGACGGCTAGTTCCATATTGCAGGACGTTAATAAGCAAATGACGGATTTGTCATTATCGCCTTCAGAAAAGCTCCAAGGAAACAAAGCTAATCCCTAAAACTTGGGGAGGGGAAACATAAATCCTGCTCAAAATTATTAGTAAGAAATGTGTGTGGCTCTGACACAAGAATACAGATTAATTATGTTTCAAATTTCCAGTAGCTTCTTGTGTTCGACATCCAGGCATTTACGATGTTATTGTTGGCAGTAGTCTGTAAATGCCCAAAGTTTTAAACACATTAACCCCTCCCCCCACCCCCCAAGTGATGCCTTGGATCTTTTTTTGTCAAAGGAAACTAAGCCCTAGTTGACTCCTTGACAGTATGAATGTTTGCAATGTGCTATTTGCCTCACTTATATGTCACTTTGGATTAAAGCGTCTGCTTAACATGTAAATACAAATGTGAACAATTTACTTGTGACATAAATAAAAATTCATGCACAGCAATATTGTTTCATGATACAGATCTGGCTGAACGACCAAGTAACAGGTAGAAACGTGGGCAGTCTTACCCCGGTGACATATCGGGGCCTGAATTGGACCGTGCCGAACAGGCCCAGGATCACAGCGATGATGTGTACGAAGTTGGTGAGGATCGGCGCCCACTGGTACCCAAGGAAGTCAAAAATCTGCCGTTCCAATATACTGATCTGAAAAAGCAAAAAAGAGCAGGGACAAGGTGTTCATTTAGCCTCAGCGCCACGCGGAAGACGACGGCACGTATGATAGGGTTAAAACACGTTTCACATGTTTCTCTAGTGCAGAAATACTCACAATAACCCACAGAGCCCTATATACTCTGGCTAATGGCAATACTCTGACCCCAACTCTGCTTTCACCAGTGACTCTCTTAGGAGTGAAAGACGGATATTTGAAATTTGAAGAATTTCTACGCACCTGTACTTATAAAATGGCAAAATAATATATCATTATACACACATATATGCAATCTTCTTGATTCACTGAGATGTGAGTCATGCACAGGTAAAGCAAACTGGATCAATAACAGTCTGCTTCCCTGTAGCCAATGGCTGGTCTCCGTGTAAGTCATGTGGCCGCGTGAGTTCGAGGATGCTTCGGAAGGTACCATTTCAAGGTTGTGTGGGGGGGTACAGGCCTCGGGCCTTCTGTTCATAGTGCTGCTTAATTGGGAAGAAAGTCTCAGGTCTCTAGAGTCATTTTGGCAGCCTAAGGGCTGGGAGGAAATGAGAGTTGCCAAGCGTGGCCCGCCCAATTCCACAGAGCTCGGTCCCTCACCACATCGGTGTCGATACCCCAGCGATGGCGTTTAAAGAGGCAGGGGAGAGGAAAAGATCATGCCCTCCCCATGCATAATTACCATCCAGTCCGACTGGTGGAACAACCCCTGCTTCTCCAACTGTGTGGTAATGCTTAAAGCGCTGCTCGACGTGTAAGGGCGCAGATGGCTTGTAAAGTCTCTTTCTGGGGGAGGAGCAGCCGGGAGTGCTGCAGGCCAGCCTGCATCCTGGCGCCCCCCCAACTGGCGTGACCTGCCGTGTTTTCACCTCACACCTCCAGGTTTGTGGGGTCGAGTCTCGGTACTGCAGCATGTGAATCTGCATGTCTCCCTTGTCGCGGTGTGGCTTCTGTCCCGGGCACACGGACTGTAGTTCAGGGGGGTGTGATTGTCCGGCAGTGAACTGCAATGCCCTGTAAGGTGTAGGATCTGGTTTGGGGGCGGCACTGTGGGTCGCTGGGGTGTCTCACGCCTCCAGGGAGGTGAGGTTGCGTCTCTTCCTAAGTTTGCATGATCTCTGTCTGTTGCCTACTTTGGTGTCCACCCACTGTCCAAAGACACATGGCTTGGCTAAATGGTGCCTTAACATTCTCTATAGTGTGTGTGTGTGTGTGTGTGTATGTGTGTCAGAGTGCATATGCCCTGTGCTGCCTGGGATAGGATCCAAGCCCCCCCCCCCCGTGACCATGACCAGAGCAAGTGGTTAAAAGATGGATAGCTTTGTATCACTGCAACTCTTTGTGGGGAAGGTTTAATTGGTGATTACTGGATAAGGATTGGTCAGTATAAGATAAAAATTATTTTTAAAAAGAAATAAATGTGAAGCAGGATGTAATGTGCTGCATGAAATCTGAAGATACATTGATCTGAGTGAATATTGTGAAACCAGGCCGATAACGAGTATTTCTACTGCGCTTTAAGGTTATTAGATATATCTCAGCAAAAACGAGCAGCAGTCTGATTGCACAGCAGCGGATTCCTGGATGCCGGCACATAAACATCTACCACAAAACCAAATCGCTTCTCTAAACGTTGCTGCGGCCTTTATCTCGGTGGGTGTCGAATTTCACAGACCGACAGAAGCTCCCGGCGTGGATCAGGACGCCGGGATCAGCGTCACGCCTCGCTGGCTGCGCATCTGTCGGGGTCAGGTCTGCGGTGTCGATCAGACCGCAGAGCGGTGAAGCGGGATCACATGACAGGTAAGGCTGCTGCCGCTGTCCCATCCTCCCAGCTGTGTCCCTGACGGAACGATTCCGCTACAAAATGAAGGATACCGCACACTGGAAGATCCCCTCCCGCCACCATCCCGAGCCTGAGCCTGCCTCTTTCCGTGCGACCCGAAGCGCGAGTCTGCGCCTTCGGAAGCGCCGTTTACGCACTTTGCCGACAGAGGAAATGAGCCCGGCTTAATGAGCAGCTCTCAGCATTTTCCCGGACAATCAAGATGTTTCAGAGAATAAAACTAAATAAAGAAGAGAGAAATAAACAAAGAGAACACACACCTCCGAAAGCCAGTTATGAAACAGGGCGGAAGCTCCTGTAGGAGCCCTGTGGGGGGGCCACACTCACCCGCGGGGTCACAAGCAGGCCTCGGCCGTGGGACACCCCTTCACATTTCCCATGCTGGGGGAGGGGGGGCATGTACCTAATTTTATAGCTCCATGGTCGTGAAAACGCATCTACTTCACCAAGAAGGCAAAAAAACAAAACAGACTATGGTCAGGGGCATAGCAAGAATTTTTGGTCCCCTGACGAAATGTCACACCGGCCCCCCTCGGAAAATTTTACCAAATGGGGGGGGGGGGGTCCCCTATAAAGCGCTGGGCCCTGAACCTGTCAGGGTTTGTACTGTATGCCCCTCTGACGCCCCTGGCAGTGCGGTCACCACACATCCATAACGGCAGTGTCCTCATGTGTATCACCGGGCTGATCGATGACGGACACCCTCTGGGAATGACCCAGCTCCTGTGTGTGCTTTGCCAGGAAGGCCCCGGGGGGGCATCGCACTCCAGGTTCCCTGCTTGATTGAAATAGCCCGAGAATCCTGAGGCCGTCCCATAGCTTAGGCTGCCCCCCACCCCCCTCCGTTCGATAATGACGCCACCTGAGGGCACGTTTTCCCCGCATAAACAGGCAGGGTTCCCCGCAGCAGCTGCACACAAGGCGAGCGGCTTATCCGACGATTATCTTCCACGTGAGTAATCAACCCCATAAACTGGGAACAAAAGGAGTCTCTGCCGTGTCAAGAGGCGCCTTCTCCCACACAAAGGAACCAATGCCGGATGAATACTGAGCAAGGAATTCTGTGCGGGAACGCCAGCAGCCCGGAACACAGGACAGAACATCGCAGCGCGATCTCATGGGGAGGCGTAATGGGGTGCATGGAAGCATGTGCTGGCTGAGGTTACTGGGCTTACTGGGCAGTGTGGTGTAACAATGGGTAAACCCCTTCAGGGTCAAGGGTTCGAAACCTGGCCGTTGCTCTATGTGCTGTGTAAGTTTGCTCTAGCTTCTCCAGATTCTGCCCCTACTGAACATATGCATTAATGTAAAAGGGTGCCCACGAACTGGCCTGTTTGTGACTGGGTGTGCCCTGCCCTGTGCTTCCTGCGAGACCCTGTATGAAATCGGCGAATATTGATTGTTGCATATATATTGTTTGCTGCGCAACATGCAGTGGTCACACTGCAAGAATATTTCAGAGGGAGATGATAACATTTCCGAGCAGAGGGGACACCCCATGATAAAAAACAATGATTAACTGTGTCTCGCCAGCTGAGTACCCCCCCCGACATACACCGTATATTTATCTCTATGTGAATGACGTTACACAGAACAATTTAATTGGCGGGGCGGGGCGGGG
>JAODKC010000043.1:4222998-4242394 GCA_026777985.1 Mormyrops attenuatus
CAGAACACAAAGAAGGACCACCGCCAAGCTTGTCACCTGCCCCCTCCACCCACATGATTAAAGGTCAGAGGTCAACCTGCCGCCGATGCGACGTGCGACGCACCTAGCCATACCGTGAGTGTCAGCCGACCGGCACAGATTCGACGGCATGCGATTCTCAAGAGCTGGCAACTCACACCTGGGGGGGGGCGGGGGCGCATTAAATGGAAGGAAACGGCAGGGGGATAAAAGCTATGAGTCATGCCACGCGGTTATGAGAAAGAGTGATGGCAGTGGGAACACTTCAAGGGAAGTCCATTTCAAATAATGTTTCCGGAATTACATCAGGAGCCACAACCCATGAATATGACACAAATTTCGCTATTATTGGAAAAAGTCCTAAGAATGATGTGAAATAATGAGACAGTGACATGGGGAGATAATTTACAACGGGAAAAGATTATGTTTATTTACGAGATTCTGGCGCTTTCAGCATTTGGCTGTCCCCCCCCCCCCCGCGAAATCTGGCATAAACGATGCATTCCCGTCACAAGTTGCTTTCATGAAAATATCAGAATCGATTATCTGCCTCCCAGAAACTCCTGCCGATCGTTTCTCATTTTGCACCTTGAAAAGTATGATGGTACAATGGTTAGCGCCTGGAATCTATATCGGGCCCTGTTCACATCCGGTCTGTGTGGCGCCCCAAAGTCGGTCCACGCAGAGTCGTGCTGAATTGCATTTGCAGAGGTGAAACGGTGACACCGGTAGGGGCTCCAGCGTCACTGAGTCCAACGACCACCAAGAGATGATAAAACCAGGACACAAAGGTCAACAGATATCAGATCGCAAACCCAAAGATGCCCTTTGCCAGAAAGCAGAAGATTAACTTAAGCTCGGTTGCACTCCCCAGCTGGCCCTAAGGAATTACCACGGCTTTCCGATGACTCTGTAACCTTTTAAAGATCCAATAATCAAATTCTGCAGCAAAATGCATTGCATTTTTAATCATAAATATATCTGAGATGCTGTTTGTTTTCTGAAGAAGAAAGGCCTTGAGCAAACCCATCAACTTAATATTCTGCCTTGTAACAGTGATAAAATACAGGCTTTGTATCTGGACTTTAGCTAAGTTAATAGCCCATTCCTAGGTGAAATGTCTATCTATCACCCAGGACAGGCCGGCCAGTCCAGCAGGGACCGTTATTGAAACTTCCTACAGCTTAATGATATCTGTCCAGTGGGGGCACGATTGATCAGCTTGGGCTGTCCTGAAAAATCCATGGGGAGGCATCTGATTGCTTGATTCATCAATCGTCTGTCCAAATAATTGCTCAGATAAAGAATTGGACCCAGGTAAAGTTAACCAATTTCTTTCTTCTTCGGGGGAAAAGGACTGAAAGAAAGACTAATAGGGCATTTCATGCCCAGTACTGACATTCTGTGAAAAAAATCAAAACATAATTCCCGAAGAAGAGATCCAGCCCCAACACAACAAATATTCAATTAATGTTAATCATCTTCTATACCATACATCCTACACAGGGTAATAGTATCTGGAGCCTATGATGGCTGCAAGGAGCAGAATAACCTAGGATGGGGTACCAACCCAACACAAGGGACGCAGACACACACCTATGGACAATTTGGCATCTCCAATTCAGCTTAGCATGTTTTTGGACATATGTGGGAAACCCCATGACAACATGGGGAGAACATGAAAACTCCATACATGCAGAGCCGGGGCGAAGACTTAAACCCTGACCTTCAGAGGTGTGAGGCAGTTGTGCTAACCACAGACAAAAGTTTGGGACTTCCCTCTTCATCACTGAATTCAGATGTTTCATTCAGACCTATTGCCACAGGTATATAGAATCAGGCACCTAGCCATGCAGTCAGGTTTACAAACATTTGTGAGAGAATGGCTTGTGAAAGAATGGGTCATTCTGAAGAGCTTAGTCAATTCAGGTGAGGTCCTGTCGTAGGGTGCCAGTTCTGCAATAAACCAGTTTGTGAAATTTCTTTCCTACTAGATATTCCAGGGTCAAATGTAAGTGGTATTATTGCAAATTCAAAGCAATTACAAACAAGAGAAACTCAGCCATGAAGTGACAGACCACGTAAGGTAACAGCAGGTTTGCCAAGTGCTGAGACACATAGTGAATAAAGTCACCAATGCTCCGTTGACTCAATAACTGCAGAGTTCCAAACTTCCTCTGGCATTAACCCAAGCACAAAAACTGTTCATATGGAGCTGGGATGCGCTTCCGTAGCCAAGCGGTTACATGCAAGCCTCATATCACCAAACGCAATGCCAAGCGTCGGATGGAGTGGTGTAATGCAGGCCGCCACTGGACTCTGGAGCAGTGTAAAGCAGGCTGCCACTGGACTCTGGAGCACTGGAAACGTCTTCTGTGGAGTGATGAATCACGCTTCTCTGTCTGGCAGTTTGATGGACGAGTCTGGGTTTGGTGGATTCCAGTAGAATGTTTTACAGTTTGAAGGAGGAGGGATAATGGTATGGGGCTGTTTTTCAGGGGTCGGGTTAGGCTGTTAGTTCCACTGAAGGGAACACTTAATGCTTCAGCATGCAAAAACAGTTTAAACAATTCAATGCTTCCAACTTTGTGGAAACAGTTTGGGGAAGGCTCTTTTCTGTTCCAGCATGACTGTGCCCCAGTGCACAAAGGAAGGTCCATAAAGACATGGTTGGGCGAGTTTGGTGTGGCAGAACTTGACTGGCCCACACAGAACCCTGACCTCAACCCCATCGAACACCTTTGGGATGAACTAGAATGGAGATCGCGAGCCAGGTCTTCACATCCAACACCAGTGGCTGACCTCACAAATGCTCTTCTGGATGAATGGGCAAAAAATCCCACAGACACACTCATTGAAGAGTGGCAGCTGTTATAGCTACAAAGGGGGGGGCAACGCCATACTGATGCCTGTGGATGTAGAATGGGATGTCATAAAAGTTCTGTAGGTGTAATGGCCAGGTCTCCCAATACTTTTGCCCATATAGTGTGTTTAATTTCTCAGTAATGCATAGTTCCGAAAACTGTGTCTCTGTCTCATTCCAATGGATCTGAAACTAATTGAAAATATCATGACAGACACATCAATGTCCAAAATAGCCACAAGAACACACGGCCGAAGGAGATGCACATGTTCTGCAGGATCCAAATTAATGCTGCTGGAGAAATGCCACCAAAATTCCAGAACCAAATCCCACAGAAAACACTCTTAAGAACCTGGACTTCAATCCTAAATATTACTAGTGACGAGTCCCACGACATTGCAAATCTTAATGTGTAAGAGTAAAATATAATAAAGTTGTGTAAACAAGCCAGTGATGAAACTATAGCATGTGTGAATGGCTTTGACACAACTGTATGAAACAACAGTCTGATTTTTCTGATAACTGAGATATTTCCCCGCCTTTCCCCTTGGAGTGATCTCTGACATCTTAGAAGCCCAAGGCTAAGGTGTCGATTCAAGCCTGCAGATGTGCCCATGAACAGTTTCATTTTTTAGAAATTTTATATGAGAGAAGCTCTCTTCGTTCCCTCCATCATTAGCCTGAGGACAGGAAAAGTATCGTACAATCAATACCACAGTCAGTCAGTAGAATTTCAGTTCGCACACTGCTCTTAACCTCGACCAGGCAAATGTGGTACAAATCAGACGCTGCGTTGCGGCGAGCATTGGCAGACTACAGGTGAGCGTAAATCTCTTGACAATTCCTTGAATTAAGGGACATAACAGAGAAGATAAACAAAAGTAACATAAACGTGATGAACGTAACTAAATATAGCAGGACTGACGCGTATGTATAAATCTGGAATATAGCAATAGCTACAACCATTCTGGCAGTAATAATCAATCTGCGGAGAGGGAGAAATTTAATAGCAATCAAAGCGAGATAGTAAGTGGCAGATTGGGTAGCTAGTGTGCAGTCTTTATTTATTCAATCACATAAACCTAAACGCCCAGCATCCTAATGTATTCTAACTCAGAATTCTCAATGTGCACCTGTTTACACTGCAATTATTTTGTAATCCAAGACATTATGGATGCAAATATATCCCATGTCTTTATACCGCTTGTTGGTTATTTTGAGTGGGGATAACCACTAACAGACTAACAAATACTTCCTTTCATTAAAACTTGCCTTCATAATAGCAAGAGACTCATTTAATTATAGTAAAAGTAAACCGAAATAGCCATGTGGAACTGGGAGTAGGGTGTGTCCAGGTCTGGGCCGCCAGAGTCTTTCAAAATCACCAGCTGTAATTGCGTCTAATTCATAGGCCTGTGAGTTCTGAGACATTCATCTTATTCTGCACCTGGCTCACACCTGCAAATCCAGGTGAGGCCGTGTGAGCCAGAATGAATACAGTGACGCGGTGAAGAGCTGAGCAGGAGCTAGGAGCCTCTCACCTCCTGCCCAGGGACAGCAGTGCTCCTCTTCCTCCACCTGTCCGCTAAGCGACGGCAGAGTTTTCAATTTTATTTTATGTGTTGACCATTGACTACACATCCACGGCTAAAAAGCACAAGGTAATGATGTCTTAAATTAATGCATAGATAGACCTTTTTTCCAGTAAACAAATAAATAAATATATGGTGAATATGGGCCAGGGGATAGCAGAGTAGCCTTACAGCCCCAGTTTTGTGGGTCTGATTCTACCCCCTGGCTCTGCATGTGGGTCGTTTGTGAGTTTTCTGCTTATATAAGCATGTTTCCTTCCGTTGAATAAAAAAATCGCAGCTAGGTGAAGTTACATCATCAAACTGGGCGTGGCCTATGACAGACTGGCATCCCGGTCTGGGTGCCCCCTGCCTCATGACCCGTCAGTCCTGGGATAGGCATGCGGTGACCTTGCATTAAATAAATGTTTGCAGAAAACGTGTGAAAGATTAAATATTTAAAATACATACCCCAATATACCCATGATATCCGTCAAGGATAACTAGTCACCTAAATGCTGTAATATTGTTTATAACTGTCTGAATCAAAATACATTTAAAACTATTGAGTGTGATTCAGAGCGTTTAACATCTCTGTTTGTATTTTACACTTTAAAGCTAATAGTACAAATTTATGGCTATTACAGTCCACATCTGACTAAAACTTTTTGGTTTCGCGCCGAAATATCATTGCTATAACAGTACAATAAACGCCTCCAGATCACATTTAAGGCTTGCGTGCCTTCCATTTCGCATTTGAATTAACCGATTAATATTCCAAGAAACCTTCTCCAAACCTGGCATTTAAATGTCACAAATGTAATCTAATCATATAAAGGACTGACATTTCACTGATCTCACTGCTGTTTACTTCCTTCGTATATTTTATGTAAATGTATTTAATAATAGAGGATTTTTAGAACTGTCTGCGCCGAAAGAAACCTCTAATCTCCTAATAAAGTCACTTGAGAGGAAAGACGGTGCTCCAATTTATCTCCTTTACTAATTTCAAGAACTTAAGTGCGAGTTGAAAGCAAGTGTGATGGTGTGACCCTGCGCGCTCAGGGACACCCAGACAACGACCGGCTCCCTGCGAGGCCGCGGTACGGCACGTCTCCGTGCATCCGGCCAGGGAGGAGAAATACTGTCAGCACGGAGAATTTCATCGTAACCTTTGCCAAATTCACCCCTCCAAAATCATTTGCTCACCAAGGAAGGAATTTGTTTCTTATCAGCCGCTGCTTAGGGGTCTTGGGCTCCCGCATTTGGGCAGAATATGTTCTTTGCCTAGCAATGGAAAATCAAATGAGATCTGAACGGGTGAGATATGCACCGTGATAAGAGAGAGCCTACTATATATTTTTTCCATTATTTTTTTCAGGGCTAAGTCAAAACATGAATTACTAACAATGGGGCAACTTCATACACCCAAACTGCATCATAGTATATCTAATTTGTTAAGACAACCTGTCTAAATTAAGTTTTAATTTTCTGTCCTAATTCTAGTTAAATTATAATGATAATTTCAGTTTTCAGAAGTGACTGAAAAAAAGCTGGCAAAGTGAAACAGACACTCTTATGATGGTGCTTTACTTTTTGGATTCAAGCTTGGAGGACCTCGCAAGGTCCACTTTCTTACGGACCATATGACCCCATAACTGTGCGGCTATGGGCACGAGGGACCCCCGTGACGCCAACGGCCAAGACTGCAGCCCCAACTTGAGAATTCCTTCAATATAGTCTGCTCTCCTTGGGGACAAGTCAAATTTCTCATGCACTACATGCCAGGTTGGTTGTTGTCCAGCTGCATTTATGGAACAGTTACGAGGGATGTTAATAATATACATTTTGCACTGTTGGGTTTTCGCTCCTCTGTAGGGTTTGAAGTGGCGTCATTTGGCCACTAGTTGACATTGCATCCAAAGGCTGAGTACATATTTTGGAACGATTCACAGCGGTACAAAATGTGTCTGACCACACATGCATCAAAAACAGCATTACATCATCTGGGCTGATTCTGTTTTTTAAATTATAGTAACTTATTGTGTGCAATAAAAGTTGTGGACTGAATGATGCCTCCTCCTCTTGGCAGCTGTAGTGAAAACAATCCCCTTTTGCTTTTATTAAATACATTTTACCGACACCCTCAGTCTGTCAGCGAGTCAAATTGCAGAGGGAAGCAATTATGTGTGGAGCAGCTGCATCAGAACAACAAGAAACTTAGACAGTAAGTCTGTTAGATGAGAGCAGGCCGCCACCAACAGGCTTGCATTATAGATTTATTTTTTTATTTGTGCAACATTCCATCATGAGAAACCAGCTAGAGGTTAAAGCAGATCCATTATTTCCATGATCCCCCCCGGTGTGCAAGGAATGGCCAATTATCCGGTAGTCAGAAGTACCCCCTCAGCCCCCCAGGCAAACCCAGGAAGGTCAGACGTTCGCCGCCTCTGGCACCTGAGTCCCCCCAACCGCCCACATCTTTTCACGGCGAGTCCTGCAGGCCGCGTCCAGTGGCCTGACACCATCGGTGGAGCGCCGCGGTCTCCTGGCTTCACCCGTTCGCTCTATTCCGCCAGAAAGCGGCAGGGGGCTGAGTGGGCCGGCCCGGAACAGTGCCGAGCGATAGCAGGGCCCAGCTGGCTAATGATACCAGCTCCCTACTGTGGACACACCTTGCTGTGTCGCCGGAGAGGCCCAGACGCCCCACCTCACAGTGCTATGACCCAAATGGCCAACTGGAAAACAGTGACTGTCTCTGTTTTACGCTGCGATCCAATCATTATTTACCCATTTTTGTGGATGCCATTTACCTACATAAACTGACAATTGAACGAGGATCAAACGACACAAAATGAATACAAAATCTATGCTGCATTATTTGTTATGATCTGGCATTGAGGAGCGGCCCAGTGCAGGCAGCTAGGCTTACTGTGGCACACGCGCCGGTCGGCTATGATTAACTCCGCTGGCACGCTATCAATCGGCCAGCTTTGTCAAAGTCAGACAGACAGCAGAAATCGTTATCAACCGGAGAGGGAGGGAGGGGGTGGGGTTGGGCACAGGGGATGGCACACAGGCCGGGGGGGGGGAGTGAGGGGAATTAAGCACGGCATAAATAATTACAATCCAACATGCGTGAAACAGATTTCAGACGGACGACCTTGACCGCGTCTCTCGCAGGGAGCGGCCAGCTGGAAGCTCCCAAACACATATGGGGGGGTCCCGGTGCCTCACAGCGGGGCGTCCCAGCACTCTACCACCCTTGTCCGCCGCTCCACCTTCTATTATTAGCACAGATGCTACAAGGCTACCCCCCCGCCCCCACTCACCCATCCCCCATACCCTCAGTGGTATAATACCGAATGTCTGCATCAGATCCCGTCTGTCCTCACGGCACCCTTCCCTGCCAGAAGGTGACCAAAAGGGGGCTTATCCTGAATCTGCGGCTCTGCCACTGACAGAACCCACATGCCATCTTCGGCATCCTAAGTCACCTCAGCCTATCAGCAAAGCTGGCACCTTTCTGACGAAAAGACGTTTCGTTGCAGGCTTTAATGCCAGTGAGACAGAGGGAGTTCCTGGGACTGTCTTTGAAATAATAAAACTTTCAAGATAGTCAAGATAAAATAACTTACTGATCCGGTACATACACACAATGTTTGGACTCCAAACATCAATCTGTTTTTCTCAGTGTATTATTCATCTATTTGGCTGTTTCTTTGTTTTCAGTTTATATTTCAAGCACAATTAATATGTTATTTTTATGCTATCGTCATTGCTGAAAAAAAGACCAACAGGGAATGCCCAAATGAACACACAGAATGTAAAAGAAAATGACAGATAATCCTACTAAGTTTGCATTCTTGCAAACAGAAAGTCAGACAGAGCACAGAAAAGGAAAATGTAAAAACTGCTTCAGGTACTTGATCACTAATTGGCCGTTAAATTTAAATGTATTCCGTGCTGGCGTTACGTAAACATGGGCCAGTCAGCATGCAGTCTCACTGCGTTTACATGGATAGCGTAGACCAGTTTGCGTGTTTAAAGTGATTAGCTATAGCGATTAAGCTACTCAGTGTGCGGCTGGCAGAATGAGCTCCGAAAGCCACACATTCCACTGGGTGTCTCAGAGAAGCTGACAACCAATGTGATGGCTGTTTATTTATTTTTTAACTCACCTATCAGAATGGCACCAAGAGAGCTGGCATGTGATTGGTTGGACATGGCTCAAAGTCTGTTATGTGTCACTGGGCTCGTGGAGGAGAGAAGGCCACCAAGGAGATGACCTGAGAATAAAGCGCTGAGACGTGCGGGGTGGCAGAAGCGTACGGTGTCAGCGTGCTCGGATTCTGCCGAGGAGAGGGACCAGCTTCCGTGTTACGAGTGGCATGTGGGTCTGAACGCAATGCAACAGGATGCGATGGAACAAACGGATGCTACCGCATCGCTGCTTGATTGAAATCACTGTATGACTGAGCTAGCCTTTATTAAACAATGCTAGCTATCCTCAAATCAAATATCAAACTAGGCAAAGTTATTAATTCTGAACCCTCCAGATTTGTGAGAAACGTACTTTGTTGCCATGCTAAAATTTCTGGGTAGATCTTGTTAAACCCGTTTATTTAATTTAAGCTCAAAATGTAATCTAGTCTTAGGTCATTTCTAAGTTAATTTTGCCAGACTTCTTGCCCTTAATTGCTTCAGTATTGTAACCACATTTGCATTATCTCACATTTTTGAGAAGGAATGTTTCAAATAATAACGGATCCTTTGTAGAAAAAGAAAAAATGTAATCTGGGATCATTTTGGTCATGTGACAGGAAGTGCTTGTCCCTGCTGCTTCCTCTGTTCTTTCCCTCTTCCTAACCTGAGTAATACGTTTAAATGTTACTTTATCACAGACATCCCTGCCCCCCCCAGCCCAGTCCCCCCCAGTAGATAAATAATATGCATACAAATGATTTCCCGCTCATGAAATCGGACAACTAAATGGTTGATATATGGATTGGTAACTCTTTTATGAGGACTACCGTGGGTCTGAAATTGAATTCCTGCATGATAAATAGACAGTATTATCTCCACTCTTTGCAAAGAGGCCATGGCAGCTACTTAAACAGAGTGTAGATGACACTGGAAAAATGCTCACAGATGGCCACACAGAAGGCTTAAAGCATTAGTGCTGTCCACTCCATCAATAAGCACACCGCCCCGGGGCCGAGACCGGCTCCTTTTGGTCTTATATACCCTCTGAAAGTTTAGCGTAGCCACAGACTAAAACGAATTATACGCATTGACGGTGCATTTGAGAAGCAAAGTAACAGGAATATCTTTCGTTTTCACATCCAGCGTGAGCAGAAATAACGGCCAGCGGGCATCTAGGCCTGTCACGTTTTTGTAAACTCGTGCCAAAAACCAAAGAAGAGGCTAGAGTGAGTAACCTGTAGATCACTCCCAGAAGCATTTCTTGGGTGAACATTTCCTGTTGTCTGTCATATTCGGTGACATTGTTTGATTTACATTTTTAGCTAGCTTTTTATTGATATGTGATATATGTGCTTCACTCACAGCTACTGGGAGGAAATGAGAACTGTCTATCCCAATTGTTCTTCCATATTGTCTGGTGTCCTTGAAAGGCTGCAGGGTAACCAAACAACAGGACACTGGCTTCCTAGAGGAAACCCAGTCGTATGATGCGTTTGGTGGAATTCAGCTGAGATCATGATTACTGTAGAGCGGGGGTTCCCGACTATTTTTCCGTGAGGACCAAATTCCATTAGCAGCACAAAGTCAAGGTCCGCCGCCTCCGAAAAAAAAATCAAATTGGATGAACTAATGAAGAATGTGCACTTCGCATTCTTCAGTTGTATTTCTGCCCGGATGTGGACCACTGCTGTGCTGACATAATCAGGGTCAGGGGTGTAGCTGGAAACTGTGGCCCCCGGGCCTAATATCACTGGTGATTCCCCCCTCAACGGAATTTGCCGACCAGGCCCCGGACATTAGATTTTGGGGCCCTCGGAATCTGCCTGGGTATCCTGGCTCTTTCGACGCCCCTGGTCACCATAACGTAATAGGAACCGGACCCACTGCCACCAGCACCACGAAGGAGGGGAAGAAAAAGACCAAGAACAACAAAAAAAAACGAACAAGAAGAATGAGAAGAAGAGCTACTACCTTAGTGGCTAGTAAACAGCATCTTATTTTAGCGGAATCTTCACTGTGGGCCATGAGAGACGACAGTCACTCTACAGCAATAAAAATAAAATACAGCTACCTGACTACACAACAGCTATATGAAATGGACCGAACTGACGCCGTTTTACATTCAAAAGCTCCAGCACTAATTTAATGGCCCCATAGGTACATAATTATTGCTTATATTTATAATTATAAATAATAGTAGCATTTGCCTGAGCACGGTGAGGACGGTCTTAAAAACGATGACGCACAGCTATGAGGGCAGGCTGGGCTACATACCAAGACAGCGAGAATAAAAGAACTTACTGATCTGGTGCATATGCGGTGTTTGGACACCAGATTCTTAAGTCATTGATCTGTTTTCGTCAGATTATTATTAATCTGTGTGGCTGTTTGTTCTTTGTTTTCACTTCATATTTCAAAGCACTTGGCCACAGACAGCTGCGCTCTTCGCCCGTTCGCTGTCTCCCACAGAACTTACCGGCACAGGCACGCGACGATGCACAAATGTGAAATCTGACATCAATTTATTATAGAGTTTTTATTCAGAAATATATGCAACTATTTTCGGAGTGGTACATACCAATCACACACACACACACACACACGCACACGCAGTATTCCAGGATGGAGACCTATGGACTGTCACTGAGCGCTCATTTAATTAATTGTTGACTGAAATGCTTGTTTCGATGTTCAGTTTCCTTACAGGCAAACAATCCCTTCCTTCTGCAAAGCAGAACACCATCTTCCACAGAACCCTGACACTGAACATCACTGCTAATTGAAGGTGGGTTTTTTAACGCACTTGGCTGTTGACTTTTCCTAAACCCGTTACACAGTCCGTCCAGTCATGCTTACATGTTGATATGGTGATATACCATAGCTGACAATTTCAGGACACTAAAGTTGTGAGCATTCCAAGCCACGGTATAAAATACCCCTGTATCGTATTACTGTCTGAAAACTACATTTATGCAGCAATACAAATATCAGTCTGACCACCGAAATGACACCAAATACCGTGGAATTTAACAAGGAAACAAGTCAGTCAGCTGGTTCTTAGTATTTTAAGTAAAAAATATTGCATATATTTATTGTATATTTATTATATAAATCATATATATTTATTAATATAATGAATATTATTGATAAAAAATAAAAATCTTACTAAGACCTCAAAGTGTTTCCAAGATACTGTAAATAATGTCTTAATTATGATACCATAGTGATGGATGAAAATAACTAGAAAACACACCTTAGTAATTTTAAGGAAGAAAACTGTACAATAAAATAAAAGTATGAAATGAGCTTGTGGCCAACTTGTTTTATTCAAAGAGCTTGGTATGATTTCAGCTCGTTTCCAGGGTTTTTTGCACTGAGGACGGCAGGCGGTCTTCCTCCTGGGGGTGGATGTGTTCCTAACGCTTTAATTTCCCCTCACTATCGTCACACTCGCAGGTGTAGTTTACCTCCACCTGTTGCGGGTGGAAACGCTAGCACTCCTGTCGTCTCCACACTCGCAGAAATGACGGAGGTCCACGTCAGCTACGCGCGCCGAAGACAGTCTGAAAATATCTGTCCTTCATCCCTCCTCTGGGGTCCTAACAAGGGGCCACTTTTGATACGCGCTGAACAATGACAATAATACAATGTCAGGTAACGTGAGGATGCCTTTCTAAGGGAGCGGGTATAAATGACAAGAAAAAAAAAAGACTGCAGCACATTCCAGCGTGGTTTGTGGCTCCTTCGATTAGGAGTCTGAGCCACCGCAAATCCACGTTAACCACAGATGCTGCTACTGCTTCCTACTGTCCATAAATACGGGCGCATGACGCGGTGTGACCCTCTCAGCTCTGATTGCATCTGGCATCATCCCATCCAAAGCTTTTTCACTAATGCAATTTATGAGTCACTTTCATCCATCCCTTGGGTCCTCCACCACTTTTAAGTGGCACTATACTTAAGATATTGCTGCAGCAGAAAAAGAAATACTTCATTCTTCTAGAGCCCAAATTAAACTCGGCAAAAAAAATATATATGTAAGACTTAACATTCACAGTTTGGAGGTTTCATTATTTTAATGCATGGTGGAGCTCAGCCAAAACTGCCATACTCCATTGGGAACTTTCCAAGAGCGGTATCGATGCAGAGTTTTTCCAAACCGGGGACGTAAATTTTGGATTTCTGCCGTCAAGACGCAGCGTTATCCTCCGCCAGCAACAGTGCATTCTGAGAAATGCTCCCTGGCCTGACTTACTGCCCCGTGCGGCGGCAACTGAGACGTCGGGAGATCCCCGCCCTGACCCTTCTGTGATGCCCTCCTGGAGTCACGCAAGGGGACACGACAGCCTGAAGTTCCTGTGGGTGGAACGACTTCATTAAGGGAGGCTGCGTCTCCTTACCTGCTCGCACTCTGTATCCCCCACCCCACACCACCCCCCCGCACACATATACCTCCCTGCAGAAACACACCGTAATAAACCCAGAGAGAAATAAAATTGCAGGAAGAGATAACAGATCAATTCCAGGTCTGACAGCAGGGGACAGCTTGCCTTATTTCCAGCCACTCTCCTACACTCAAGTGCCGTCAACACCGCCGCAGTGGTGGTCTCGTGCAGACTACTCCCTCCTCACCTCTCCTCCTTTCGTCCTGCTAGCTCTGTCCCCTCCCTCTTCTGTCAGATATCTCCCATGGTACCCATCAGCTACTCAGACCTTCATTTCCAGATCTCCCACGCATTCTGTTTACCCGACACCCTCTCCCAGCCCGGCGGTGATCTATCTGGCCGGCGCTGGGCGTCCCGAGCTGCCACCTGGGCCAGCCGAGATGCAGCAACCTCACGATTTCTCCACCTGGCCCCAATCGGGGATGCTGATGCAATCGCCACCCCTACCCAAACCCACCTACCTCTTTTTTTTAACAATCAGTAGATATTCAACCGAATGGCAGTTTTGTTTTTAATGTTTTTTTTCTTTTACTCCCATTTTCTGTTGCTGTTTTGTGTCACGGAGCAGCACAGTTGTCATTGCATAATTTGGAAAAATGACAGTGGGATCCCTCCAGCAGAGGCTGGTTCTTCATCTAGTGTGGGGAAAAAAAAAATACACAGAATGTTACAGAACCTTCCATCCGGCAGCTTCTGAGAGAATCCTCGAGGAACCGAGGACATTCCAGCGGTAGCGACCTCCCACTGGTCTCCATCGTCATGCTCTGTCTTGGTTAAATGCTAAATTAGTCCACTGACACAGCCTGAACTGCGGGAAAAGCCAGCTTAATTTCAGCGGTCCATTATTATTGGGGGGGGGGGGTGATTTCAGTGTCTACATTTCTTGCCGTTTTATTCATCCCAGTACCTTTTATTGCCGGCACAGCACACAAAAACCCGTCACTTTTAATGATTTCATTGTGCCTGCCACCCAGTAGTCTGTTTGATCTGTTCAACAAATTCAGCCTGAGGGCGTTTTCATTTACGTACATGAGGAATGATTTTTTCCTCGCCCGTCGGTGCTGGTGTAAGGGTGCCGCCTCGCTGGAGAGGAAGCTTCCCTCCGTGTCGGCACATTGGACACCGGTATGATCCAGTCATTTTCAGAGTATACCACGGCCCGTCAACAGCACAGTCCTCTATAGGCACCATTGAGCCAATTGTCCATTTACATTTTATTTATTTAGCATTTTTTCAAAGTGACGCACAAGTGAGGATCAGCGATAAGAGTCAGCCAGTCCCTGGAGCAATGGGGAGTTAAGGGGCTAACAGAGAAATCACTCTGCCAACCCTGGGATTTGAACCAGCGACCCTCCAATTACAGAAAGGAGTGTCATAACCTGCTGAGCCCCCAAATACAGTGGAACGCCGCCACTTATTTTAAATTTTCCTGACTGCAAAGAGTCGTCATAGCTACCATGTTCCAGCAAAGTCTCAAAGCTCGACAGGCTTAAGAAAAACACTTTTAATGGCTCCCAAAACCACCTATACTGTACATTTCTGCGGTGATTCCTCAGCGCACTTTCTGAGCATACACCCCACGAGCATGACTGAGGAGGGGGAGCAGCCCTTGATTTTTAAAACCCTTCTTAAAAATTGATTATCAGGTAATAAAGTTCAAACCTGCCCCACTGCCCCGGGCATGCTGAGCTTCCAATCGAACACTGCTCTCACCGCCCTACAGCTGTGAACAATGGCTCCGGTCTATCGTAATGATAGCTGTCCATGTTTAAACAATGCCTCTTTCGCTCCGCTGCAGCTGCGCCTCATATCAGGAGAGCTCCGTCTTGCCTGTGCTGTCGATAAATGCGTCTAACAAGTTTAGACAGATATAGCGAACCACAGCACGCTCCTTTCCCGCTGAAATAAAACATTTCACTCTTCATTAGTTCATCCTCCCCATCCCAGATCTCCTACCTTCCATCCCGCAAACAAAAGGCGTTCATTCGTATGACTGTTCCTCCATCCTAAAGTAAATGTAAATATGACTTTATTGCATTTGGAAGCTATAAACACACACAATATAGGGTAGGCCCCAAACTCTGCATCACAGGCTTCGCAGCCCATAATACCAGAGCTTACATTTGGGTCCGTGTTTAATTGCATTTTACTTACACTTGTAACAATGAAAACACCATGTTGATGTAACACAGCTTAGTGAAGATGTGAGGGCATTATACTTACACAGTGCTATATTTAATAGGAAGGGAGACCTCAGGGTCAAAGGTCATGACTTCCTGCCTCTAAATCGATACATTAGTGGTACTTGTGCATGTTGATAATGACAATTGGTAAGACCTTCTCGAATTTTGCTGGCAACTTTCTAAAAGTGCATGTTGTTAAAGTGGCATTCATCAACAAAATTTTATCTCAAGCATGCATGAAAAATCCATGCATGATATTTTTAAAGTCAATGAGTAATCATGTTAAATAACGGTGATCACTAATTCGACCATAATAATCGTGATTATGATTTTTGCCATAAACAGGCAGCCCCATTTCAAGCCAACAAGAAGCCTGTGAACTGTATTTCCATCTCCCAGCGATGTGCGACTGCGCGATTGGACAGGCAGTTGCTAAAAATCGACTCATCGAGCCCACATACATAGCCACCGGGTCTGCGGGCCTCTGATCATGCATTCAGAAAGCTCAATCGCTTTCTCTGCGGCTGGCGGAGAGCTCGATACTGACAAAGGGACACAGCAGCCAGGATGTGAATGATCTGAAAATCACTGTGCATATTCAACACTGTCCTTTTGTTCCATTGGAAATTACACTGGTCCTCCAGACAATAAAGTTTTACTATTTACTATTTAATCATCGCACATTAAGCAAATGGAAATGGCATAAAAGAGAAATGAGATCCGTATCAACATTTTATGGCGATATGTCATTGGAATTACACCATGAAGTGTATTTCATTAGAACACATCTGGGGACTACATAGCATGTAAATGTGAGAATTAAAAAAAAAAAAAAAGATACTACAGAATCCAGATCAAACTGGCACATCAGCTGTTGTTGGGATCAGGCGCCAACTGTCAAATGACAGCCACACCGGGGGACTGAACAGCGGCCTGGAAAGGTGTAGGGTTGGGGCTTTTCAGCCTGGTCCTCCCGTCGTTTTGCTCTGTCCCTCCGTACCTGAGAGAGCATAAACATGGACTGCCTACAGGTCTCCAAGAACTGGTTTGATATACAGTGATGTAGAGGAGCACAAGTGCATCAGCCCAGATTGTCCATGTGTTCATTTAAATAACTGAAATCCATTCTGCACTTCGATTGGACGATCACAGCACTTCCAAAGCTTAATATCTTGATACTGATTGGCTGTGCACGTGACCCCACCCACCTTGCCTCCCAGGCAGTGATGTCTCACCGCCATGGCTACCCGAGACAGACCCTTCGTCACCCAGACAAACTCCGACTTCAGCTAGCAGCTACGTCAAAGGCGAGAGCCCACTTAGCACCTTGGGACAGAAAGTCAATGCCCAGCTCCTTGATCTGGATTACTTCCATCAATAGCCAGTTTTACGGAAACATTTCAAAATGTTATTCAGAGAATAAGTCCATTAAGGGTCTCTAAGACCTATTGCTCATCTACTATACCACCCCTGCCCCCCACCTCCGAGAAATGCCAATCAATGCAAAGGTGAATTACTACAATAACACTACAGTAATTGCGTGACCTGCTGGATGAACGCATTTAATAAAACATTATGAGAACTGACCACCTTGCAGTTTCACTTCACTGTGCCCTTCTTCTTGTACCTTTTGGCAATATACAGAATATGGGATCATAAATCACGGAAATATACTAATTTCTGTTATATGTCTCACAGTATAATTGCACTCAACCTTTCTGACGTTCTTGGCTCCACATGAACAAATGAAGAATTTATTTAATGTCTGTTATCTATGTACACGGCCAGCCACAAGACTGAGATAATCAGTTTATGTGATGCAGCCGTTATTTTTTATATTCTCCGCGTATTCTCAGCATATTAGTAATTGGCAAAATCGTCTTACATCAATCAACCCGTCCATCCATCAAACTGCTTATCTAGGTTCCGGTGGGAGCTGCAAGTCATCTAGAGGTCGTCATGACCTGGGAGAATATCTGAAGGAACCAGGCGCCGTTGCAATAATTAGCATTACCAAGTCAGTTCCGCCTTGTGATTCTGATAAAACAGGAAGAATCCCTATGATAGTTGCACAATTCAGGTCGCAGCTCGCATATAACGAATGACATATAACCACCGCACATATCTGATTATTCTTTGAAGAACATCGCCTGTCGGCTAAACCTCCTAACACCAGGATAAATCAGGAGCTGCACATGTGCTCCCGCATTTCGCAAATGCCGCCGCTAATCGAATAACAATCATGGATATTTTAGACTTATTTTCAATGCAAGTCAAACCAACAGTTTTGGTTACAGACTACCCGAAGCTACTAATTAATGACAAAGGGATGCATTGCACCGTTGATCGTGTTTGGAAACAACATGAAGTGTCAGTAAGAGTTTTTGTATGACCGTGTTAGTGCCTTTTTGGCTGTCCGTGGATTTAATTAATACTGATCAGTAACCCTGTTATTTGTTTTACTCAAACGTGAATGGTGATCATGTGGCGATGTCTGGCTGACGACTTGTTTGCTTTGGCTAATTGAGGGGGATTTTGGAAACTGAATCCATAACCAAATTACTAAGCTTATTATTAGGGTGTTATCTGAAAAAAAAAATCGCGAATTCCAACAGAGCCGTAACCACAGCTACATCCTCAAAGCCTAAAAATTAAAATGTTTGACAATTAAGGCCATGCTACAAATTTTTGTGTGGCTGCAAAAAAAAAATAATAAAAAAAAATGGTTTTGGCTTAACCAAATTCATGATTGAAATTAGCAGAAATTCTACTTCGGGTCACATTATCACGTGCTTACAGAATTCCTCATAAGGGAGTATAGTATAGGCTATAACGATAGTATCGTTAAAGTATAACGATTATATAACATGTATTGATATTTTAGTACTTGCATAACATTTGTTTTGCAGCGGTTTCCTTCCACAGTCAAAATCGTGAGTTGTCCATAATTTCATAATCTTATCCAAACGTCCGCTAAATATCTCATCTGTATATTCGATCGCGTGGTCTCAGCGTGCAGATAATAAATTACAACACGCAAGTATAATATGTAATATATATACAGTTTATGACTGCAAGCGTAAATGCATGGTTATAGTTATTAGGCAGATAGGCCTATTTATTAACGTAACACTGTAAGGTAAGTAGAATAACCTCCAAAAAGGTGGGTCACACCCAGTTACCTGTGTGCAGGGGACCCGACATTGATGTATGGTCGCGATTCGTATCATTCGGATCAAACACAACAGCTGGAGCCGCTCAAATGATGTGAGCCTCCTGCTCCCAAGGGCAGCACCGAGCGCCGCCGAGACAAAATGAATTACTGCCGGCAGCGCGGAGCACCTCCCAGGCATGCAGACAGGCAGGGGAGAAGGCGCGACCCCCAGCCCGCCGGCGAGCTACGGGAGGAGGGCTACCGGCGCGGCACCCGACAGCGGAGATCGCCCCTGCCTCTTGGGATGACCTCACACGTGCCTCGCATTAAAAGTCATTAGCAATTTATTTGCATTTGCCTTTCAGCAAAAATAGCGAATGGGTGGTGATAAATAAGATGGATGAGGCTGAATTTCCTTATCTGACAATTTATTATCTACAGTACCGGTGCAATAAAAAAGCAAAACATTGATGGAATTCAGGTCTCTCTCCCTCGTCAACATTATGGGGTGGCACAGTGGGAAGCATGACTCCATAACACCTCCAGGGTTATGTTTTCAAATTCTGTCCCCATTCTGTATGTGTGGGATTTGCATGCCCCCCCAGGTCATATTGGCTTCCTTTGGGTTCCCCTGCAGTCCAAGGACACCCAGCTAGATGAAGTGGTGTCCAAGAATTGCCCTTATTACATGAGTGTGTGTGTATGTGCACCCTGCAGCGGAGACATCCCACGCAGAATGTTCCAGTACCATGTGCCCTACACTGACTGGAACAGGCTGCAGCCCCAAAGCCCAGTCACTGTACCGGTAACATTACCCAGAGGTGGCAATTTCAGGTCCAGAAAGTAAAAATCCAGACCAGGATTTTGTTTCAACCAATGACTTGAGTACTATTTGACTGTGACTCTTTATGCTCAGCTGGTTGGTTGAAACAAAATCCTGGTCTGGATCTTTACTT
>JAODKC010000043.1:4242547-4275216 GCA_026777985.1 Mormyrops attenuatus
GCAGGGCCAGCTGGAGCCCCGCCCATGCTCATACCGAGGGCCTGAGACAGGGTGATGTAGCATCTGCACACAGGAGGGTCCAGCTCCACTCAAAGATTCAGTTTCCAGTTGCTGGGAGATTCACCATTCAAAGGCACTTTCAGCATCGAAGGGTGGTCTCTGTGCCTCTTGAAGCATTCATGCAATGCTAATTACCTCTCTGCAGTGTTCCCGGCGAAAACAAATTCAAATAATTTTATAACCAAGGTCTGCACTCCTACGCTTTCCCAACGCCAATGCCACAGAAAATGGAATTCCTGCATTTCTACCAGGCACCATTAAATCCAGGATTCCGAAGCCTGACTTGACATCACCATGGTGCATCCTGACCAAAGCCACCCTATACTCACCGTACAGGCACAGCGGCGCTGACTGTCTTAGCTAAACCTTCAGGGTTCCTTTCAAAGGCTCACATACCAAGGGCTTCCCAAGGTGAGATGGCTGCACCTGTACGTCTCTCGCATTCGGGTTAATGATCTGTCACTCTCGATTTATGGTGGCACCCACTTATAATAATGACAGCCTGCTAGAAATGAAATTCCAATAGAGTTTATACGCTTCCCACTGTGAGGACTGCTAATATCAGTAATATCTTCTCCTCTAGGGTACTGAGCTAACTTGGACAGCAAGAATGGTAGCCTGACCTTCCCCATTTCAAAAAGTGTCCATTCAGTGTGACCAGACCCAACACCTCATTAGTCTGGTAACCACCTTGAACTTTGCAGCCAGTATTTCTTCTGGCTTCTATCCCAGCGTTGAATCTCTAACAAGCAGTTGGGTGATATGATTAAGGAAAAGGGCTCATAGCCAGTAAGTTGCAAGTTCTCAGTTAGCTGATGTACTACTGTGTTCCCCATTCTAAAAGACCTTCACTGTGCATACACGATATGGACAAAAGTATTGGAACACTTGGCCATTGCACCTACATGAAATTTTATGACATCTCATTTGAAATTCATAGGCAGCAGTATGGAGTTGGTCCCCCCTTTGCAGCGATAAATAATAGCTGCCACTCTTCTGGGAAGGCTTTCCACAAATTCTGGAGTGTGTCTGTAGGAATTTTTGACCATTCATCCAGAAGAACATTTGTGAGGTCAGGCACTGATGTTGGATGTGAAAGCCTGGCTCACAATCTCCATTCTAGTTCATCCCAAAGGTGTTCGATGGGGTTGAGGTCAGGGCTCTGTGTGGGCCAGTCGAGTTCTGCCACACCAAACTCACTCAGCCATGTCTTTATGGACCTTGCTTTGTGCACTGGGGCGCAGTAATGCTGGAACAGAAAAGAGCCTTCCCCAAACTGTTCCCACAAAGTTGGAAGCATAGGTTTTCCAAAATGTCTCTTAAAGCATTAAGAGTTCCCTTCACTGGAACTAAGGGGCCTAGCCCAACCCTTGGAAAACAACCTCATACTGTACCATTATCCCTCCTCCACCAAACTTCACAGCACAATGCAGGCAGGCAGGAAACGTTCTCCTGGCATCCACCAAACCCAGACTCGGCCACCATACTGCCTGACAGAGAAGCATGATTTGTCACTCCACAGAACACGTTTCCACTACTCCAGAGTCCAGTGGCGGCATGCTTTACACTGCTCCAGAGTCCAGTGGCAGCCTGCTTTACACTGCTCCAAAGTCCAGTGGCGGCGTGCTTTACACTGCTCCAGAGTCCTATGGTGGTGTGCTTTACACTGCTCCAGAGTCCAGTGGCGGTGCCGCTTAACACTGCTCCATTTGACGCTTGGCATTGCGCTTGGTGATGTGAGGCTTGCATGCAGCTGCTCGGCCATGGAAGCCCATTAAACGAAGGCATTCCATGTGGTTAAAGCCTAAGGAAGTTTGGAACTCTGCAGTTATTGAGTCAACAGAGTGTTGCTGACTTTTACACACTTTGCGTCTCAGCACTTGCTGACCCCACTCTGTTACTTTATGTGGTCTGTCACTTCGTGGCTGAGTTACCGTTGGTCCTAAAGGCTTCCCCTTTCTGCAATAATGCCACTTAATGTTGACCGTGGAATATCTAGCAGGGAAGAACTGACTTATTACAAAGGCGGCATCCTATGACAGTACCACACTTGAATTCACTGAGCTCTTCAGAATGACCCATTCTTTCACAAATGTTTGTAAACCTGACTGTATGTGTAGGGGCTTGATTTTATACACCTGTGGCAATGGGTCTGAATGAAACATCTAAATTCAATGATTAAGAGGTCTGTTCCAATACTTTTATCCATATAGTGTATGTTCTATCCATCCATCCATCCATCCATCCATATTTTTGTGAGAGGGGGGACCTGGATAGGATGCCAGTCCATATAAAAATGAAATATTTCATGAGAAAGTGCTAAGGATGTCCTGTAAATCTATCATTTGTGATTATTGTTAAAGAACTGAACTTGAATTTCCAGGAAGGAAGCCATTGTATACAGTACAAAATCAGTTAAATCTAATCTGATAAGTTTAAATAGACTCACGGGGTGAAATTTAAACATTTTAGGCATCAACCGAAATCTTTCACAGCTGCACCAACTTCATTGTGACATGCCCCGAAGCGAGATTCTAACCCCAAATCGCATCAATGAGCGTTCAGCCATATGAATACACTATGGCGTACATTTTAAGCTATGCAAGTGTGGAAAAAAATCATCCACCAGTTAAGTAAATACCAGCAGTGTTGTCTGTCAGAGCCAGCATGGTTTCATCGCACGCTCCAACTTGCCGGGTCCTATTAACAAGGTGAGTGAGCACATCACGAATGTCAGAAAACTGATACAAACATTACATAAATCAATTCATCTGCACATACTCACCAATACATAAAGCAAGCAGTATTATCTACTGCATATCCATTAAAAAATAATTTTTGTTCAATAATTGCAATGTCCCTTACATGGATTATACTTATTTAACAAACATGTTTTCCAACATGACATACAGTTGAGAAAGCAGGGTTCAGACAGTCCCTGGAGCATTTAGGGGTTAAGGGCTGCATTGAACGGCCCAATAAAATCACTCTGACAACCACGGGACTCAATCCAACAACCTTCTGCCTTAGGCACAGTATTCTGACCCATTGAGCCTCACACTGCACCAACCAGATTTACATCTAACTGTATCAAATCTCTGCTAGCACGATCGTAAGGGGGTCTGTACCCAGTCAGTTAGTGAGATATAGATATGCAAGTACTGAAAGGTACCTATGACCTGTGAGATGCTGGCGATATGCTACTTCTGTAGATCACATTATCTGCATGCGTCCAGTTCAGCCTGCTCCCCACCAGAGGTTAGCAATGTAGCATAAGCAGTTGTGCTAGCGCTCTCTCAGAACATGCCCCGCACAAGGCCAGAGCGGCGAGGGAGGAGAGCGGCCGGCCCGATCAAAGTTACCGGACAGCGAGCAGGTGCCCAAAGATTCCCGCGGAGCAGTAGTCACAAGAGCGAAAGGCATCGATACACAGAGAAAGCAAATCTGTCACTGGCCTGCCTGATGTCACTGCGAAGCGCTGAAATCGAGCAGTCTTGTGGAGGGCCTACAAACAAGTTTACCGCGATTCCAAGTAAGACCTTCAAGACACTCATTTCCCCGGTCAAAAAACTTCAACAAAGACGGGGGGCAATGGGCAAGAGTCCCCCCTCTCCAGATTAGAGTAATAGCTGTATGTTATATAACCAGATTTAAGAGGAGGTGTAAACATAACATTATCCTATGGATGGGGTGGGGGGTGTTACTTACCTCTGGGCATGTTGGTTGACTGCATCAGTGACTTGCTCTCCGTCTACCACGCAAACTGAGCATATTTATCTGGAATATCTATTCTTGGGTCTATCAACGGTTTGCTAGCACTCCCACTCCTTTATTTGTTTGTCTGTTTGTTTATAAGAATAAAACATTTTGAAATCTTCGTGCTCTCATTACAAGTTATTCATTTCCATTAGGGCCATTCATATTGTTTCCTGTCACGAGCAATGACCATCAATTGAAACATACCCCCCCCGCCCCATTTTTTTCTTCCCACAGCTACAATTCATTTTAATTTACTTCATTAAAAAGTGTATCTAATGCCTCTAATACATTCCGTGCGGGTTCTCCTTCCTGTACGCTGCAATATAATCACATTTTCCCAGTGTGATAAGAAGCACTTCTGGCAGTGGGCTCACAGATATCTAGAGTATGATCAGTCACACCACAGTGCAGAATATGAACGGCGTAAACTCTGCGGGAGTTTCTTCACGAGGATCCACATTCCGGGCCAAAGCCGCTAAAATGCCCCAACTAAAATCAGCTTTGATGGTGCGGTCTCCTTCTACAGAACCTTGATGATGCAATAATTATTTTCTCATGCCTGTACGCAATAGCTGGTGGGTTTTCTTAAACTGTGGGAATTAGCTATTTAAAAACCCAGGCTTCTTCCTGAAATAAATAAAATAAAATTTAAAAACTGCTTCTGGAATAATGGGCAGCATCAAAATCAGTTTTGTGTTATTGATTTCCTGCTATGTAAGATTATTCCTGCATACGCAGTTGTTCAGAAGGGTAGATGCAAAGTGAGGTGGAGATACGAGTTTCTGGGTGGACAATGGGATGTTTCTGACCAGGGGACACGTGGAAACTCGTGTCCTTTGCCTAACAAGGTTCCCCCGACAGGAAGTCAGAGTACCTGGACCGCTATATGTTGATGGGTCACACATCCTCCCCTCACAGTTCTGGCCCCCGTCGATCCGCGGTTTCATCCTGAGAGTAATTGCGCGAATCACTCGAGCGATGAAAATCAGGGTACCGGCGTCTGCCGGATATGTTAATGTACTACGCTGTCACAGCGAGCCATTCTAAAAGCAGTTGGCTAGACAGCCAGCAAGGGCCAAATAGCTTAAAAAAGAAACACCTTGAGTACAGTTAGGTTGTGGAAGCTTCATTATGATGCATAATGTGCCTCGTTTTACATCGTTCCTACCTTCTCCCATTATGATGTCAAAAACAACATAAGCAGTTTGGAATTTAGCTTGATAGGTCTAAGCCGTGGCTCCAGATTTTTGAGAGAAGAACTGTTCTTATAATCAGGAAAATGGTACTTAAACAAAACTATTTCAATAATTATCCAGTGGAATATATCTGGCCATTTTTATGTACGTAATTGGCTGGGCACTGCTTAGCTTACAAATATTAACAGTTTCTCTGGCTTGCTGGTCTGATATGTCCTGCTTACACTCTTCTGTCTCCTTCTAGCATCCTGACAACTGTGCCACCAAAGGAAGAGACATCAGCGAGCAAGAAAAACACACTTCAGGTCCTCTCTAAATCAGGGCCCTTCAACGGCGCTTGGAAAATATGAGATTCTGTGTAGCGGAGCCAAGAACAACACAACAGAGGCCCAGTTGGGTACTCAGCCTTCACATGAGGGCCTGCGTCTCCTTTAAGTCAAGGACTTTCGAGCCGAGTGCATCGCCTGCAAAAGCCATTGGTCAGTCCATCTTTATAACTTGTGAGGGTAAGGTGAGGCCTTCTTTAGGAGCCAGAGCCCCATTAAAACTGAAATAGCACATTGGTAGGCCCTACCCAGCCATTTCAGATCACTGGCTGACAGGGAATTAACCACACTTAAGCCAGAATAAGAAGCTTAATATCTAGTTTCATTTTGCACCTTTTTTCAAACCCAGGCCCCGGCCTACGTGGCGGGCCTCACTTCGCTCCCAGCAGGGCTGTTTGTTTGCTCTTTTCCATCAGAGTCAGGAGGAAAACCTACTATGGCAACTTCGCCCGGGACTCCCCTGATGGGCGGTGGAGGAGCCTTGTGGGTATCCCTGCTTCCAGACGACACGCTGTTAGGGCATTTATTATTAACTCAGACTGTCACAGGATTTGTAAAAAGAAAAATAAACCAGAAAATAAAGATGCATCGACAACTGTGAAACAAGATAGAGCCTTCTCTTCCATCCATGTGGAAAAAGTACGAAATTAAGGGTCAGACAGGTGGTCAATATGTACATCGATATATCATTTTCACCTTAACTGGGATCTGAATTAAAGTCTGGTGATAATATCCTGACATAAAAAAGCTTTGATACCACACAGTGATTAATCGATCGCGCAGTGATTAACTAATTACATCCTTTACGGACCTGTTAGTACACAGCACCTGCATTCCACCCCGATGATTCCGACACGCCTCCTCTGATGAAGCCAACCCTCTGATGTCACGGAACCGCGGCGACAGCGTGTTCTGGGACCTCCATCTGCCCTGCATGTGAAGCGCGGCTTATCTCCCCAGCCGGCTGATGCCTGCAGCCCTCCTGTAATTTCCCGTCACATCGCTGCTGACATGCCTTCAGATGAGTACAGATTCACGTACGTTTCCATGGCGAACATCGGCCAATCTCTGGCCTGTTTCTGAGCCCAGCCGTCTCAGGTTTCACCCCAGAGACCGCGGCTCTCAGCTCTCCGGTGGGATGACCATGAAAAGAACAAAAGGTAATGCTTTACATTAACTGCACCTTCATAATGCATTCATAGAACATTCAGTGCACCCTCATAATGCATTCATAGAACATTCAATGCACATTCATAATGCATTCATAGAAAATTCATAAGCAGCATATAAGTATACCGTAACATACCTTAACAGATTTAATATAAATTAATAACAAACATTGGTAACAGATGGCATATAGAGTATTTGTAACATTTCAATAACTTATCACTTTCAACTTTTTTTGTTCCCAGTGGGCAATTGATTTTGCAGCAAAGCACCAGAAACAGAAATAAAAGAACATTAAAAAGTTCAGATTCGATAATGAATATAACATCAGTTGAGTGAGTAGTCAAATTCAATTAAATTATTCTAAAAATATGTTTGTTCATTAATCATTACATATGCTATATATACTGTGTATTCTTTTGAACATCTACAAACACTGAAAGACAGGTGAATTGTTGAATCTCAACTAAGATGTTGAAATGTTACAAATACTCTGTAGGCGGACTATCCAAATAAAGTGTTACCCAAATATTATATGATTATAATGTTTATTATCATATAATGTTTGTTGTTAATGTATAATAAAGCTTTTAAAGTATGTTAGGATGTTAAGGTACACGCTGCTTATGAATGTTCTATGAATGCATTATAAAGTCATTATGAAGGTGCAGTTTATGTAAAGCGCTACCGAATAAAGCTTTATGTGACATGGCCGGTTTGATGAATCGGCAATCATCATGCCATCCTATGCCATCCTATGCCATCCTATGCCATTCTTTCTCCAGCTTATGCTACGCTGTCTTGTTTTGTGGGCATGGCTCACAGTAAGACAATATCAAGCGAGATACTGAAGGAATGACAGGGCTGCATCCCATCTGCACTGACGTCTCCGTCAGCTGTAGGTTTTATCGAAACGTGCTACACAGTAGCCACTACTGTAAGCTATGCATTTCAACATGGTCAAGAAAATGAGTAAAAAATGGTCAGAGACCCATCCATCCATCCATCCATCTTCTATACCACATTAGAGTTTGCAGCCCATATAACATGTTAATAAAATCTAACTTCAGGAAAAAATGTAAACAATAAACCGTGACATAATGGAACAGATTTTGTCTATCTCTTTGTCCAGGATACTAAAAAAATCTTTTATTGACAAGCACAAATAAGATACTGAGTAATCTGTCTGCCTTACACGAACAGCCAACTTCTCTGACTGATAAGATCTTCACTTATCCGCCTGCAGCTCTTGTAGTTGCTGTTTTGTTATGATATAAGTGATCCGTAGCACTCTGCTGGTGTAAAAGGTCAGGACCTACATGCTGAGCCATTCCGTTCTTCTAACACCAGGGTCACGCTTCACCTGAGTGATGGCTTTCCGAGGCTGTGACCCGCAACTCGCGGGGAGTCACACGACCTCGACCTCTTTGACGGAGCAGACCTCAGAGGATTCTACCATCCAGGCTGCCAGTTTCATGCTTGCGCTTTATTCATTTGTTTAAATGCTGAATCCCTGTAATTTGCACAAAACGGATGGATGTGTCAAGCGAAATTAACATTCCCGGGCAGGATAACAAAGAGCACAAATCGCTGCCTTTTCATAATTTCTGTCAAGAGCAGAGCAGAAAGAACGCGAGCAAATGCCTGAACTTTTGCACGCGCCATTCGCATCCATAGAGCGTGTTGCACTGCCGATTCGTTTTCCACAATTAACTACAAATGGCATACCGCATCTTGAGCCTTGGCATTAACGTGTACAGAAACGCTCCTGGCAACATGTAGCCAACATGCAATTTGCCCGTTGTGCGTTGGCTCGGAACCAACTGCCATATTATTAAATAATGCCAATTAGCCTTGATTATAAGTGAAACAATGAAATAAGAGCCATAGGACGACAAACAAAAGGAAAGATGGAGGCCCACTTAGGCCCTGTGCCCTTTGTTTTGTTTTTATGAACAGACTGCGTTTCACCGAGGCTTTGAGGTCAATGGCTAATGACCTTGCGTGGCATGAGAAACATGGCATCCACACACACGAGTATGACAACTAGGCGGCAATACCGAGACAGTCATTGCTGCTAAGTGCAGTTGTTGATAATAATCAAAACAACGCATAATTAGGGAAACAAAAGTGTCTCCCTCCTTTCAGGCAGAGGACAGCATAAACTGCTAGTTATGGCTAGTGGCTAATAGACGGAAATTATTTAGAACAGTCAGCCTCCATTATTCAGTTAGCGCCAAAGCAACAGTAAATTGTTTCTCGTGGTACTACAGTCTACACAAACAGATCTGCCGCTTTACAATCGCACATGGATTCCTTGGTTAGAAGCAAAACTTTGTAGCTCTTTTCTTTGGCATCTCTTTAAGGGGCGGAGTTAGAGGTAATCAGAACAACAGCCATGACCAGGTTGTACTCCGGCCGTACCGTCAATTAGAAAGTGTGTAAACACCTTGATTAACTCTGTTAAAAACTTAGAAAAATTGTTTTTCTGGCATCCGTCGCAAGGTAAAATCTTAAGGTGGCATTCAAAGTCAAAAAAATGCCCAGTTGTCAGTGTACACAGCTAAAAGACCGCCCGTTTTCTCGGCAGTTAAAGAACCACCCTAAGAGGTTATCAATCGGAGGCCCCAAAGTGTATAGTACAGGAAGTGATATGTGCTTTACTTATCATGATGTGTGATCCTGTACTGACAGGAGTTTCCAGCTGGGAGCCCCATGACTGGATTAAGCAGCAGCGAACAATAACTGGCCTGTATCTAACAAAAAAAACATCTATATTTATCTAAAGTATCTTTTGAAAGGGTGCATTTAGGACAAAAAAAGGCCAAAATCTG
This sequence comes from Mormyrops attenuatus, assembly GCA_026777985.1. Classification (NCBI taxonomy): domain Eukaryota; kingdom Metazoa; phylum Chordata; class Actinopteri; order Osteoglossiformes; family Mormyridae; genus Mormyrops; species Mormyrops attenuatus. The sequence goes on from JAODKC010000043.1 coordinate 4,251,890, forward strand.
TAACTGGGAATTCAAATCTGTAGCTGGGAATGCTAATTCAAATCTGTAGCTGCGAATGCTAATTCAAATCTGTAGCTGGGAATGCTAATTCAAATCTGTAGCTGGGAATGCTAATTCAAATCTGTAACTGGGAATGCTTTTTAACTGTACAGAAATGCATCTTCAATCACAGGATTCAAAAGAAATGGAAACACTGCTGAAACAGACACTGAAACGATTAGAAAGTCTGGCGAGGAACACCTCTGAACAAGGGCAAAGGTCACAGAGTCCACTTCCGGAACCGGATGGGAACCTCCACCTGTCTGATGCTGGCTCTTCCCCTTCCGCCCGCGCCGCCCAAGCAACCCCTACGCACGGCGCTACCGGAAGCTGATGGAAAACCTTTGTCACCAATATGACAGAATCCATTTTTTAATAGTTAAACCTCAGTGAATCCATCATTTGTCCGCAAATAGATTGTTATTGGTTGTGTAATACTTCTTTATACCAATGGGACTGCAGTGGAACAGAAGCAAAGCTCGGAATGTTCCAGTAACCCTACGAAACATAATCCTTTGAATAAGTCAGTTTTCTTCATGACTTCACAAAAGCATTGTAGCTTTAATACAGAGAAAACTGGGCAAATATCTCTTGGGGAAACGTTATAATGTTTCTGGAATGTTCTCAGAACCACAGACTATTAGCAGGATATGATACCTCTGTGTTCTGGGATGGCTGAATCCAAACTTCACCAACAACGTCACTGAAAAATGATTTGTTAGGGGCATCTAGGAGAAATCGAAAGCAGGCACCGTTTTTCTGTGATGTCAGCATACATTATTGGGCGATACATCATCATCAAACAGGCAATGACAGCAGGACTATAGTTTTAAAAGAGTTTCCCTTTTAAAACGTTTTGGAGATTCACTTTCACTGGTATGTTTCCTGAAATTCATAACATAAAAATCAACAAATTCTCAGTATGTTGGCTGGTTATTACATCCATAGCCTAAGGACTATATAATATATTTTGTTTTTCCTAAATGCTAATATGCAGCTGGATGGCATACTTAGGCATTTCAGTGATTTTTGAAAAGGAGTAACTCCTGGGACTTTAAACTATAACCACTCAGTACTTTTCCAGTGGTTACTCGCTGCCTCGAGGTAACGTGGTAAACAGTACAGAGAGGCACTGATCCTTTGATCACCAATCCGAACAGGAGACGCCAGCGGTATCACTTCCTGCCCCAATAGCTAAGCCGCTTACCTGGGACGACTTACCGAGCTCACGCTTTCTGAAGTGCCCCCCCCCCCAGGGTACATAAACAGCATCCGTCTGACAACCCGCTGCCACAACTGCCTCAGCTTCCTGCTGGCACTGCGACCGGACAAGCGAAGGGGCGCTTTGGAGAATCAGGACGCACCCGTGCCTCTTTTAGCAGTGTTAGAAGATCAACCGAGAACCCATCATGCAGGTTGACTTGACAACATGACTTTGACGTTGCCTCCAAGGATGCAACTCAAAGGTGCTCAAGGAGTTTGCACTGCACACTGCGTGACCTAGGTTAATGCAATGCATGGGGGGGGGGGGGGCACTGAGACCAGCAGGCAAAAGAGGTCCCTGGCTGGCTTCGGAATACCAAAACCCAGCCCCACAGCTCCTCTATTCTTAGTTCAAGGGATTGTAAGACCGCCATTATTGGCGATCGTTTATCGGTCTTCTTAACCCAAACACATTTGGATCTGCCCCGTAGATCTATCAGGGGCGACATTCTGGATTTTCCGTTTCCTGTTTCCTGCTTTGCTGCTTACATGATGCACATTTTGGAGATTTAAAAAAAACCTGAAAGGTGGAAATGCACAGGCTGTACTGACTAGAGGCCTTCTCGTATTTGTGGGATATCAGCTTGTGGTCTCGACCGGAGCTGTGCTGTTTTTATCCCTGAAAAAAGGAGAGCGAGAGGACGAGAGACAGGCGCAAAAGGGGTAGCAGCAAGCAGTCCTTTTGGTCACCTTCGGTGGGGGCGCCGCTGCTGTTTCTCACTCTACCATGTAAGCCGATGCGGCAAAAGTCTATCAAGGACAGAACACAAGAGGGTTCATTTAACCGAACTGATTTATGACAAGAGAGGCTTAGATTCAAAGCATTCTGTAAGAATCCATGGACACCGGCTATAAATCTCTTACCCATGGCTGAATGACGGGGGACACACTAACAGCCCGCCCACCTCATTTCCATCAGAGGGGAGACATCTGGGGGGGGGGGGCTATTATAATGGGCTAATTCTGCCAGATCCGGCAACCAGCTGGAACGGGCAATCTGAAATCAATTCAGGAATCAACGTCTGCACTGTCCCCACATCACACTGTAAGCAGGACAATTCAGCTGCTGCTATTAATGAAAATCGACTGAATAAAATAAAACACAAACAAAGGACGGCATTTTGTTATATGCCAAAATGCTTACTGGGCAATTGTGGTTTGCACCCTAAATAACAAGTTACTTTTATCCACCTTTATGGATGGATACTTTCGGAAAACAGCGGAGAATCAGAACCATGAGTCACCTGGATATTGCTGTTCTGTGTGCCGGTATGTGTGTGTGTGTCTCTGTGTGTGTCTGTTTGTGTGTGTGTGTGTGTGTGTGTGTGTGTGTGTGTGTATGTGTGTGTGTGTCTGTGTATGTGTGTGCCTGTATGTGTGTGTGTCTGTGTCTTTGTGTGTGTGTGTGCGTCTGTGTCTTTGTGTGTGTGTGTGCTTGTGTGTGTGTGTGTGTGTGTGTGTGTGTGTGTGTGTGTAAGACCGTTTACATTTTTTTTAGGACAGAGCCAGGTACCTGTGGTTATTCTTGTCGATTTGTCTCACATAGCCTTTCATCGTGACAACAGGAATAAATAGCTATGTTTTTTCCTCTCTGTAAACCCAACTACCATCCTGGTATCCGTCCAAAATCCTGTTACCATTCAGTACCTGTTTCACTTTCTGCCTCCCTTCACCCACTCACAGGAATAGCTTCCGTGTTTATTAGATTTACTCATTTTCTCTTCTTTGACAATAGCGTCCCGAACAGGGGACACCTGTCATGCCCTGGCCAGCCCCCTGGATCACGAGGTTATGTTGGCCGTCCTGAGCAAAATGACTCTTACACCCAATTGGAAGGGAGACCAAAATGAGCTCAAACAACAAAGGTTCCGGCATCGAGATACAATGAGGACTGAAGAACTCCACTGTCCCCTCTAGGGGGCACCACAGGGACCCAAACAACAGTACATGTGGGACCAGGATACCAAATTCTCTCAGTGTAACACCTGATGAATGCTTTGGCAAACTACGTCAGCAGACTGATTGTCATGCATCAGACGTATCACTGCTGCTAAAATGTTCCCAAAACATGTTAATCACAGCATGCAGACATTTATACAGCTGTGTGCTGTGGCTATATGCTGAAGGCTAAAGCTTCTTCTGTACCTGTAAGGTCCAGACCAGAGGTGGGTAGTTCAGTCCAGAGAGTAAAAGTCCAGGTCAAGATTTTGTTTCAACCAACTAGTTGAGTACTCTGTGACTGTGACTCTTTATATTCAACTGGTTGGTTGAAACAAAATCTTGGTCTGAACTTTTACTCTCTAGACCTGGATTACCCACCACTGATCCTTACTGGCTACAGGTGGTACAGCCCTTTACAATGTGGCTTCCAGCACTCTTGACAGAGATGGTGGCTTTTCCTGCTATGAAGGCTCGCCTGTGTCTGCATCTCCACCTACTGCTTCTGCTCATCTTCCTCCTTCAGGATTTGCCTGACTATTCTGCATTATACCACATTCATGTCATAGCTGGACTACTGCTGTTATTTTATTTACATTCATCTTCGTTCTAGTGACATTTCTGCTTAAAAACTTTTGCTCTTTGGCAGTTAACGGTGCCACATTGACAGACCATCTCTATTTAGCCACATTTATCGTATTTAATGCTGTTTTTGTATATTAATCTGGCATGATACTGTTTTATTCAATATTGAGCTTCACATTACTGGCTTCACTACTTTTCTTGGCAAGGATGATGTTTCATAGAAGTAACTTATTTGGGATAAAAACATCCCAAGGGAAAACAGCCCCCCCCCCCCCCAAGCATAAATGAAGTCAGGTGCTGACTGTCTTTGAAGATTTTTCCATCCAGAGAGCACTGACATTCAAAGAAAAAACAGACAAACTACACAACTGTTTGCTTGTTTCAAATAAATTTAAAAGCCAGTTCCTCTGAAAATCCTTTCAAATTCTGCAGCCTTGTCATTCGTTTCATGTTTTGTTGATAACAGTTTGTTCTTGATAGCTGCACACAATTCCCAGGTGGTATTTTTGTTCCATAATTTGCCTTCCCGTAGGAACAAAGCTTAGTCAGAGCTGGAAGTTTAGAAGTGCTCCCTTTTCGTAAAATTATCACGACACAAGAACGCATCGTCGCTGTACAAAGCCAGACATGGCAACCTGATGGAGGACGATCAGGAACAAGTGGACCGGCAATGAGATCAAGGGTTGGCAGTCAGAGCAAAAACACGGATCATTTTCAGAGACCTTCAATACACACTGCAACGAGATCCGCCCCACCATTCCCCCCCCCCACCCCCCATAAATATACTTCCATGTAACCAGAATAAGGGATATTTCCTAATTAGTTATACATCAATGCATCGGCAGTAGTGCCTCTCAGCAGAAACAAAGCAGGAGTTTTCTTTGGTTCCTCTCAAGCACATGAAACCAATCCTCCATCATGCCAAAAAGTACAGGCCCTGTGGTTCTGCTATCCACTCTTCATTTCATAAATCCAATACTCTTCCAGTATAGGTCCGATGGACAAACAGTGCTGATATGTGCTGTTATTTATTGGGCCAATTTTCGACCTATTAGCCTTGCAGAAATACAGTATTTATCCTGATAGAAGTGGTGGTGTTGACACAGACACAGCTATGCAACATGGACATTATATCCGCCCGGCTGTTAATGTAGTTTGACTGATTCCTTCGCAAATTATGCTTCAATCCACTACCAGAGGCCTCACTGATTCTCTCATAAAAAAAAGTACAAGACATTTCAGGTGATTTCCGTTTTAACTTTGATCCCGGCGTCTGTGCCCCGACGAATCATGCAATGAAAATGTCTCAGCGCAAAGGATGTTTCATGAATCATGCCCTAACTTCGGGATACATCCTCGTGTGGAATAGGTGCTGTTTCACGTGGGTAGTACACAGCTACACATAACCAGCAGACAGTGCGTTTTGCCGAAAGACTGTGTGTGTTGTCCTTTGCATGCAAACTCAGACATGTAATTGGTCTCTTTTATAAATATTTTGATTATACCTATTAATATACTGTAGTAGCATAAAAAAACAAATGACATGGCTTAATGTAGGGAAATTACCAAGATGCATGCCAGAGCTGATCATTAAACAGATCAAAAAGAAAATGACTTTATTACCGTTGTTTATCATGGTTGCCATGACATTCCATCACGAAACGAATGGAGAATGCGCCAAAATGCCACATTTTAATTGATTCACATTAATTGCACCATTCCCCCCATTTAGCCACTGTATCAATTAATTAACTTGTATTAATAGGAAAGAAGAGGCTCTGGGATTAGCATATGAAAAGCAATACGCTGTCTGTTGCGGCTGACATTCAGAAATGCTACAAGCCAAAGATTGTTTATAATGAGTCATTGCATGTAGAATGGATGTGTAGCATAACATTCCATTTTTACACCCAGGACAAAATCTACACATTATTTAGTTATAAGTCAGGTTATGACTGTAAGAGGGAGACCGTTTTCCTTTGCTCCAGTAAAGCTGATTGTCTCGTCACTGGCTTTCCTCTGACTCAGCCGTGACGCATGCCGGTTAAGGTGCACTTTTAAATGTTACTGTCCCTAATTGTCCTCTGCTTGGTCATCATGCTCTATCTGTGAATTAGAGCTGCCAGATTGTCCATCGCTAAGGGAATGCAAATGTGCCGGCAGATATCACAGGATGATCGGTGTTACTTTATAAGCCGGCCATGCAAAATCCAGGAATCTACCATCCTCTACTGATTTCTTAAAGTCATCTTTCCTTTATTAATACATTAATAAGTTACCATTAAATCTTACGAGCTAAAATGTTAAAGTTGATGGTGAGGAAAACTGAGTGAAAGGAAATGTCCAAATTATGTCACTTCAAAGAAATCCACTTCAGTGCCGGCCAATATGGCTTGTGATCTAGGGTGGCTTAGACGGGAAATCACGGCCCATCCGGAGGATGACTTTTAAGGTCGAGAGATGCACTCAGAATGAACAATGTGAGAAATGGGGGAATTACCCGACATAGCGAGGGGCTCCTCCAAAAGGTCAAAGCCATTCTACGTGGAGAGGAGACGAGTGGTCATGTGACTATCGACAAGGTTAGGATTGGTCCTTAAACCGGGTGCCTACAACACAACCTGTCCTATAGCTGTCTTATACAAACAAGAATGACACCTACATGACAACTCAATGGGCCCAATTTCATTCCTACTGAACTGTGAACCAGTCCTTGTGATACTATATTTAGGTAATAAAATATAAAGTATTAAATTTGCGATTTAGTGTTAGTGTTTTTGTACAACACATGTGCAAATCCATTGTTCTCTGACAAGAATCTTGAGAGGCCCTATGCTTTGGGGCTGTGCAGAGACCTGCAAGAGAGTCTGGATGGTGATTAGTCTCCTATGTCAGTAGGAGCAGATCGTGTGCATGGGTCACGCTACAAATGAAAGCTGCCTTAAAGAATGACATCACCCCGAGAACAGTTTTTCACACCAACGTACACTGCTGTAGAGACAACAAATGGGCAAATTCAGCCGTCCTGGAGAGGTGCATTTGGCGGATATCATGTGACCTATTACGCAAGAGTGACTCAAGCCTCCAGGGGGGATTTGTGGACCAGCCTGTCATTGCCTTGCATTACATTTCTTGGGATTTTCAACATATGCAATTAGGCTCATTACATTGGCGAGCCACGAGATGCGGAAAACAGAAGAAGAATTATGTGTGACCAATTAATTTTTAAAAATAATAATGAAGTGAAAAATTAAGTAACACTCATAATCATGCTCCCTAACTGTGCAAATTGGCTATGAAACTCAGTCCAAGAATGACAGCTTAATGCACGCTTTTTTACATGAGAGTTCTGCTTTTGTATGGAATATGTGTGTGTGTCTGTGTACATACACATGCATGCATACACACACACTTCACCAGAACAAACAACTAGATGAAATATTACTCGAGTCAGTGAAGTTTGAGAAATGCCCTGGTAACGCATTTTGTTTCCAAATTATCCTTGTTTCCATTTTTTCATCAATGGTAAGTATTTTCAAAAATACTATTTTCAAAACTAAAAATGAAAACACGTCTATCTGGTACTGGAGTAAATACATAGAGATGCGATGAAGGTCCTTTTCCAGAGCAAAGAATATCCGTGTTGAACCAGAATTGACAGAAAATACTAATTTACCTTGACTTCCCTCTGGGGGGCAAGAATAAATATTCCAAGAGCCGTTTAATTTATCTGCGCAGTCAAGTCTGGGGTCAAGACACAGGAAAGATTAACAGAACCGCCGCGCTCGCCTGTAACTATTTGCTTGCGTGGTTTAATTAGGCGAATCTTGCGGGGGAAAAATACATAATCTGCTAAAAGTCGTCGTTCTGAGCTACTGCCGGCGGAGGGAGCGGCTTCAGTACCGCGCATGTATGTGCAACGTTTTAAACTGGAGTAAAAGTACGTAGGATAAGTTCAAGTATAGTCGCCTGCACCTCCCAGGATTTCCGCCCCGGTTCGGAGAGCCCAGTGTACCGACCAGCTTCACACCTGGCCAGTTCGGGACCCGAGTGTAACGGCACCGGGATCATCACCAAGGCACTTAATCGACATGCCTTAACTTAACCTTTGGTGGTGAACTTACCAGTTGAATGCCACATATAAAGGCAAGTGTACATCGACCACTGCAACAGCCCATGGTTAACAGTCCGACTAGGGTGCTCGCTCCACGTGGGTCGCTTTAACTCCAAAATCCCTAATCTCTCCGGTGTTGACAAAGCAGTTCCAGGCAGAGACGAGGACCGATTCACTTCCACCCGCGATTCATCAATTGCAACTGTCTTCTGCTATGCATACCTCTATCCACCGTACAGTCTGCTTCTGTATCGCGCACAAAATTGTATCCGATCGTGGAGGCAATTAAGAGAGAATCGACGGAGATAGCGGCTATTATCCCGGTTGGTTATCGTCACTGGTTCCAATTTTTAGCCAGTAGTTCAAGTCGAAAATTTCTGACTGTTAGGTCAGAATAGGTATCGGTGGCGGGTCTCTTGTTAATAAAATAAAATAAAAACAAAGCACATGCATGCACCGGTTCATAGGGCTCCAAAACCTATTATTATTATTATTATTATTATTCTACAAAGTGAACATAAAGAGGCGACAGAAAGAGCATCTAGTCAGAAGTCCGTCTCATTGTTCTGGGTACAGATGAGCGATGTCAGTCACTACAGTTCGTTGACGAGACAAAGCATAGTGTTGTTTACGGCGATATAGCTGCTCCCATCGCTCCTCCCTCCACTGATAGGGTGTCCAGGTCGGGAGATACAACAGATTTTACCGGGTTAACGACGGACTGCTGTTATCTTTCCAGAAGTAGACAGAGCGATTTGCCCCGTACAATCCAGACCAATAACTGACGTTTCTCCGTTAAGCGAGATTCCGTTGCTTTATGGGCGAACCGGCGGGACACATGAGTCAGGATGCGAGTCCGCGTCCGGGATCGGCGGAGCCTCAGCGCCGCGCTTCTTCGGGAGCCCGGCGCATTGCCCTAGATGTCCTCTGTATCGGGGAAGGGCTGTGAAGCACGTATGGGTGGCGATGCGATGTCGATCGACGGCGGCGAGTCACGGAGAAGGGGGGGACGATGGAGAGACGCGGAGCACCTTGCGCCGCCGCCAGCCGCACCATCTGACGCTCCAGATTGAATGAGCCGCACGCAGTGTCATTCACGGCGGGGAAGCGGCTGGGCTGCTTTCGCACGCTGAGCCCGGGACTCCGGCTGTACTCAAGATCAGCCCTCAATCTACCCATTCAAATACATCGGATTAGCTCTCCGCTCCGTTTCGCAGTAGGCGTTATGGGTTGGGAGCTTTTTGCATATTCATGTTGCCCGCGATTACTTTTTTTTTCCGCTTGAGAAATAACTGGCAGCTCGTTTCTGTTGCGTTTTTTTTAATCGTTAGAATATCCCCTGTTTTCCACAGTTTTCTTAATTGAAAAACTATTATATACAACGCAATATGAAACGGGCACGATTATAAGATGTATGCTATATCATTTGATATGGCAAATTTCTGTAGTTTAATACAGTATTTAATATGGTATAAACTGGACTGACATATTTAGACTATTTTCCAGTATATGTATTGTATTTATGGAAAATATAAACTAGAGTGTCAAAATATTAGTAAGTAAGTATTCAGTCTTAAATTGTATTTGTTTTTATGTTAGCCTAATATTACAATTTATGAAATATGTAACAATATGCATAGCAAATCTGGCTATTTCAATACTCTTTGTGTTTACACGAGTCTTGCGGGATTCATATAAACATTATCGCGTTAATTTAACACGCCCTGTTCTGCTGCGTGATCATGACAATTACGTCTCAATCTTCATCATTATACTCATTTTCAACTTTGTGTATGACATGCCTTAAACGGCATGTATACTCTTTTGCGACGATGACCTGATTATACTTACAGATTTCCCGCAGTTATTCTCTTAAGGCCTTCATGTACATTAAAGATTTCTTTTTCTTGCAGGGGAGGGAAGATGTTAGGCGTAGTCGTCTGGAGCGATCTAAGGATTGGCTTCACTGTATAACCCCCGAAACCGATACGTTCAGGGACAGGCAGAAGAGCTCTGTGTTTATGCGAATACTTATCAGTCTTTACCAGACGTCTTCTCTTGGTAAAATTGGACGTTAGTGGTGAATAGCTGTGAAATTTGAACTTTGAAATTCGATGGTTGTTGCATTAATTTCTACAGCAAGGCTAACATGCGGTAAAGGGAGTGACAGAGCAGCACCGTGCGGGACATGGTGGAGATGAATCCATTGAATAATTTATATTAAAAAGTCAATACAAAGATTTAAATGAAAGACTGGATATGCACGCCTGTCTGTATGTATGCATGCACGTTTAAAGTGAATTCTTGCCCTTTCGGTGGTGTTCCTCTCAAATTTCATAAATAATGAGTGTAATTTTAACCCAAGTTCTCAAATGGAAGATTTCGACGTATGCCGTTAGAAACAGTATATTTCAGGAAAACTGAAAGAGAAACGGTCCCTGGGGTAGCCTATGTCTGTGGAAAACGGCAATCCATTCCCAGTGTTAATGGTTTATTCATAACACACTCTCATTATACACTGGTAAATAACAACTGCAATTTATATCGAAATGCCACATAATGGACTGGAAGATGTTATTTTAGATGAACCCGGGCCTTTTGTATAACAGACTGTACCCTCGAAGAAAGTCTGTTGCCTTTATAGCAGTGGGAATGAAGCGGTGTTACAGAGTCAGACCAATAGAGACCCCAAATCCGTCCGTGTGCCGCTGTTTAAACGTGTTGGCGATTATAATAATAACAAACACGGTAATTATGCAAACACAACATGAAATTGTGCAAAAATATTTTCTTTACGTGTAACACAGAATGAAGTTTCACTCTTAAAATTTCTCCCTTTCCTCCAGGGGCAGCTGCAGTATATTTTCAGGGGAGGGGTGCGGGAGGGGCACGGGGAGGGAGAAACATTGAAATGGGGGAGGGGGCATCCTCGACGAGGATAAGAGTCCTGGAGACTTCGCCTGCAAAAAACACCGTATTCTTTTACATTACACAGTAATTGCTATGATGTCTGGTTCGTGTGTTGGAAAACAGGTCGACATCGTTCAAACCCAATGAAAATGGGGGCGGGGGCTACCCAGGGGACTGATCCGATTTCGGGACGCTTTTATGATGCATTCTAAATTTTGTGGTGAGATAGAGCTGTCCGCTTGTTAATGTATTTTCTTCCCCACTGAGTGACTGGTTTTCTTGGCGGAGGGTAGTTGGTGCCAGTCTCCTGGCTCTGGAGGGCTTACGCATGCCACCTTCGAGACCTCAGAAAACCCGTGCGGGGAAGCTGTAGAGTAAACGTCTACCACAGCAATTATATTAGTGTAAAATAGGAAAAGATAAAAGGGAGAATACGAAGGGGTTTATATTAAGCTGAGAGTCTTGCACTCTTCACAACCATTTCTATAGATGATACTTTGTTGCTTAAGATCAAAGCCTTCACTCAGTGGCACTACGACAGATGAATTCCAAAAGCTTCAATCGAGTCGACTTGGTTAACAGCTCATCTAAAACGTATACCGGCCACTGTTCTGCGATGTAACGATTGGGCTGTGTAATTTATTTTATACATGTGGCAGATAATTAGGCCTAAGTTACTGGCTCTGCATTGCTTTGGTTTGGTATCGTAAAACTGATAAAAATACACAATTACACATTATGTTTCAAAAACACTACACTGCAGCCTCGTCTAAACCAATTTCCCTTAAACGGCGCAAAATGATATAAACAAACGAAATTAACATACATTTGTAGCTGGTAAACAGAAAAAACGATCTTTTCGGAATTTACCAACTGTTTCTCTTGATTTAAATTGTCGAATATTGGCCAAATGGTGCTTTTATGGTGTCCGGGGTAGTGGGCCTAAAAGGCCAGTCATTGTGTGATAAAGTAGGAAGTGAGTATATGATCATAATGTACCAAAGCAACAAATAATTACTGGTTAACGTAACAAACAACTTAACAATTCAGTGCCCTGACAGAGTTCCCACATTTAATAAATCCAAATCTTTGTTGATCGTGTCAAATGCATTTAATTGTGTGAGAAATAAATCACAATGTCTTTTGAAACATTCGCAGATTTAGACTAGCTAGCCCATTTTTCTTTTGACATAAATGTGATCCCGTTTTGTAATCGACGTTGTCAGATTATACGTATGCTGTGTTTACCTAACAGCCCAGGATGGGGCGCCAACCCATCGCAGTCCTGTTAATCAGTTTGTTTCTTTGTTTGTTTGTGAATAGTGGAATCCATGAAGCAATAAGACTTAACAGCAATAATAATAATAATAACAAAAACAAAAAACACTGATCATGGATAGTAATTCTGCTGGGAATCACATAGTTCAGGCCAAAAGCGTTTCTTTGGACTATTTCTGAAAAAGACTGTATTTAATACAATCCTTTTGTCTGATAAAATAATATCCAAATTAGCTCTTTGTTCATTTTAGACAAAAACAGCTAGTAAGGAACTAAACAAAGCCAAATGATTGGGTGCCCCGTGGGTCTTAATTTTTTGTTAATATTGACCGTATATGGTAAAGAAAATGTTACGGTTGTTGTGCTTCTAATTGTCACATGGTTCCAAAATCATGCCAAATGTATCCATGTGTTGAAAGTAAAAGCTCTAAGATGTACAAACAAAATGCGGCTCACTTAGAAAACTGGCTCTACCGCAGCGTCAAGCAGAATGCCGAACGACACTGGTGTACTAAATGAAAATGTTTACACTGGGCTGACAAAAGAGTATACAGATCAGCTAAAGTAACATGGATACAGTACATCCGTGAGGTGGACCCTCATGATTCAAGCTGGCCCAGATTTAGTAAAAATGCCTACGGTGAAGTCAGTAATAACCGCTGAGTGACCTACTGCCCCCTTGTGGTTCTGATATATTATTTCAGTGGTTGCCACAAAGCTGAGCAATGATTAATTTTTAATTTGATAAATTGCACAGTAAGAGGTTATCTGGTGTAGTTTCCGACAATGTTTTGCTCACGTGGTTCTCACCGCAAGCCTGTCCTGGATAAACAGTTATGTAATAGTGATTGTTATGGATGGACTGGAACGTGCAGTAAACATGTCCGCTTGGTTTGCACAGGTTTCTTCTAACATCTGGTTGTAGAACCTGCAGTTCTGTGGACTGGTGTCTTAAAATTGCCCTTAGTGAGTGATTTCATGCAGGCCGTCCTTTTTCTTCAGCACTGTACTTCCTGAGAGGTGCTTCTTGGGGCAGAGGATCTATATTTGTTTCAGTTATTTTAGAACACACATTTTGTTCAAAGTGATGCATAAGAGAGGATCTGAAAGCAGAGTCAGTCAGAGTCCCAGTAACAACTGGGGTTAAGGGCAAGCTAAAGGGCCTGATGGTGAAATTATTACCCTTCTGGTCTTGGGATTTGAACCCATGACCGACTGGTCACTGGCACAGATCTGTAAACTGCTGAGCTGCACATTGTCCTCATTGTTAGAATTTTACAGACTGTTCGGGTGGAAGATGTCCACTGGACCCTTGACCAGCAGGGTCACAGTACCTTCTTTTCCAGTTTGACCACCCTGCCCTGAATGATCTTGTGCCATCTCCATCTTCTCTTACTCTTTTGCACTTTCTCTGGCCTCCAAAGCCTCCTATATGTGTGGTAAGTTATGCATGGATATGCAATATATATATATATATATATATACACACACACACACACACACTGACACAAAATTTTTGGGGTGAAATGGAGAGCATGAATGATGTAGACCTTCCCCCCTTCTGAGAAGTGATTAAGGTGACCACATGACTTAGGAGGTGTTATTTTCAGCTAGCGATCTTGAGGCAGGGGACGGTCCGCTGGGAAACCGATTATGGAAAATGTTATTAAAAGCTGCACTAGTTATGAACTCTGAAGCTGGGGTGTTGGAGCGCATGCCATAGGGTGTGATAGTGGCTTGGCTAGGCTGCTGGAGCCAACTGCCACCCGTCCGCTGCAGAGAGAGACGCCTTTTTATATACATACCTCGCAATGAAGCCTGTCACAAGGAAAAAAAAAAGTACAAAGTGTTTCTAGGTTTCATAAGTGTTATTAATGATGTTCCAAACTGCGGTGGTCAGGGCTGGTGTGTCATTTTGTGGAAGGACTCCTAAATTATGTATGCTTATGCTGACAGAGTCACTGTAATAATGTATTTCGGTAAGTGAAGTGGCCTTTTTAAAATCCATGCTGCATCACCTTCGACTTTTCTCAAAAACAGTCTGTTAGGAAATAAGCTAGGCATTCATAAATTGTCTGTTTTCTATTATATGTATATTGTCTGTGCCATACAGTATGGACAAGAATTTCCCCCTGGGATCAATAAAGTCGGTCTTATCTTATCTTATCTTATCTTGTCTTTTTTATGCTTGCATGTCTTTGGTGTTAAATAAACGTCCTCTGCAGGAATAGCTTTCGTTGCTGCTTTTTTTTCCCCCATAAATGACCCTTTTGCTGTGGTCGAAAGCTGCCCTTGGGGTCCGGAGGGCCCCGGCCATGTAGCAGTTATCGCTTTTCGGTTCCTCTGAACGCTTCGCTTCATTGGGGGGAATGAAAGGGGACAGGATCAGTAACAAAGCATGTTCCTCCGAACTGCAACAGGCCTTTAATTGATAGCGTGTGTGATCAGTGACGACACACGTGGTACGAGTGGTAAGAAAGCGAAGCCCAGGTGTCCCCTGAGGTTCCCTCGTGCCTGTAATTCAGTCTTTTCAGAACTCGTGTACTCGCTGGCGGTAGCTATTCTACAGTGAGCCATGGATTTTGAGGCAGGGCCAGGCGAAATGGCATCAAGCGATGCTTGTGGGAAAAAACAGCACGGGTGCAGAAGCTGAGTGTAGCACCGCAGTGCGCGATCGGCGACGGGTTCGGCAATTTGCCGTCCAAATCCTGGAAGGGCTGTCAACTCCACCAGGCTCCTCCGGTGAAAGGAATGCAGCCGAAAAGAAGATTGAAAGTCAAATTTATTTATAAACAATGTGTATTGACCAAAGTGCTGTACAGGGGCACCAAAAAGAAAGAAATGAGAATAAAAATGAGTATAAGAGAACGTAAAATCATCAGATAAACACAGATAACCAAGAAGCATAAGATGTCGGGAGTATTGACAGAGGGGAGCATGATTCGCATGATTTAAAAAACAGAGAATAAAAGTGTGTTTTAAGATGGGATTTAAAAACATGAACAGAGAGAGCAGATCTGATGGCTGGTGGGGCGGAGGGACTATTCCACAATCTGAGGGCCGCAAGAGTACCGTTTAGTGTCTGTTTGGAGTGAGGGATTATCAGAAAACCCATCAAAGAACTGCATCAAAGAAGCTGATTCCACTCCTCTGACGAAGATGGACTGTTTTTGTGAAGTTTCTCTAAATATTTAATATTTAGTTTTTAGCTAGTTTTAGACAGACAGGGTCTGAAACGGATGATGGAATTAGGTATGAGGTTTCTGGGTCTAGATCAGAGTGGGAAGGACACATCTTTGAAGGGACAGTCACAAACATGACAATTTAAGAGTTGTTTTTTTCCCCAGCCTGTTTGGTGCATCATATATCTGCCTACATAGTGCACACAAAAGGCCTACATAGTGCACACAAAAGGCCTACATAGTGCACACAAAAGGACATTTTTTTGGGAGATGCTTTTACCCAAAGAAACATAGAGCTGAGAAAACAGGGTCAGTCATTCCCTGAAGCGGTCAAGATTAAAGGCCTTACTCAAGGACCCAACAGTGAAATCACTCTGCCAACTTAGGGATTGGAACCAACAACCATACGACCACTAGCCCGCTGAGCCACACACCGCTGAGCATAATGCTTTTGCAGATACATAGATATGGTGTACCCTAGCATATCAGATCATCCATCCATTCATTTTCTGTAACCGCTTATCCTAATCAGGGTCACTGGGGGTCCAGAGCCTATCCCAGAGGCTATGGGCGCAAGGATGGGAACAACTAAGGTTGGGGCACCAACTTATCACTCTCACACACCAGTCCATATTACATCATTGCAACACTAAGCAGTTACTGGAAATGTATCAACGGGTGGATGGAAATTTTAACAACTAATTACTCCATCCATTTAGAAAGCCTTTAGATTACCTGCAGGCTATGGGTGCTCTGGATAATAAATCTACCCTGCTTTGTTTTAGCCTACCTCTCGGTCTGTAAATAGCCCACTTTTGGGCCGGTATGTGGAATCTGCCAGCCACCCCAAAGCACCGGAGCGTGTGATCTGGACCCTCTGAGTCGCACACCTGCATCCTTCTGTGAGCCAACGGGGATACCAGCAGAGCAGGGATGGTGCCTGGGCTCGACGGGGTCCATGGGGAGGCCAGGAGGCAGGGCTGCAATCCTGCATGCTTTGCTCCATCTCGTTTGGATCATCCGCCAACATCTCACCCGGGTCCGTACCCACAGTATGGTGCACTAAAACCTAAATGCTATATTTACACTGTGCACCTGCACTATTTTGTGTCAGGTAGTAATTCTAACTCGGTATATGTTTCATGCCAAATATACAGATATTTTAAAAATAAATGAAGTCAAGGATATATTTATTTTCATTTATGCAGATAAAGTGGTCGCCTTGTGAAGTACTGGCATCCTATCAAGGGTGTACCACTGCCTTTACTTTGTGACCCTTACCAGGATAAGTGGTTGGAAGATAGAGGCATGGATGGATTGATGTTGTTGCCTTGAGATGGACTGGCGTCCTGTCTGGGCTGTAGCCCAGTGCTGCCCCAGTACACCACGACACCGTGCCGGATAAGGGACTACGGAAGACAGATTTGCTGTACTTATGTTGGGCACTGGTGGATTTTGGGCCTTAAATATAATCTAGTCTGACACTGCACATTTGTATCTCAGACCATCACTGTATTGCTGCTGTTTCTAGCAGGTCCTCATGTGCACCTTCTTCCCTATTATGTATTTTTGAGTCGATAGCACATAAATGACTGCTGCTTATCACCCCATGACCCCTTTCCCTTCGCATCCATTTATTTCAAATATATATCGCAGTGTGGACCAGCAGTCTTTAAGTATTAATGAGTACATCAGCAGTTCTTTGAAGCTGGGAACAAGACACAGTCCTCTCTGCTCACCATTCCTCTACGTTCGCGTTAGTTCACAGCAAAACCAGTGGGTCTTATAAAGCAGTGATTACAGTCAAAGCCTTCATAGAAGAGGAAGCATCTTCTCTCCTTAAGAACAGGACAAAGCACATTTCTCGACATTTTCTACTGGAAATGTCACTATCTAACAGTCATGGCTTCATAAAAGTGCCAGGTCAGTAGTTTTCGGATCTGTAAACACAGCATAGATGCCAGTTCTAAACTCTTGTTCATAACTCCTGCATCGGCCTGGTGCCTGTTAATATTTGCGATTGTGTGTTTGATGGGTTGGCGTTCGTTCATGGTAGATTAATGCAGCAGGGTAACCTGAGATGTATGAGGATCACCATCATGCAGAAGGTGTGGTCGTTGAGAGCAGTGCTCACGCTTCATCGTACAATTTAGTGTTGGTCCGTTCCCTCTTGAACCACATCAGTTCATATTTCAAGTTTGACAAGTTAATTAATTAATTTGTTTTGTGGTGGTGAACTATGTCACATTCTGCTGTTTAGACCAGGAGTAGGGAACCTGATCCATGGAGGGCCGCTGTGGGTGCGGGTTTCTGGGATGACCTCTCAATCAGCCAATAAGAGTGGGTCCCCAGGACTGGAGTTAAGAACCACTGCTTTATTACTGGCTGATTCAGAGGTCATCCCAAAAACCCGCACCCACAGCGGCTCTCCATGGATCAGGTTACCCACCCCTGGCTCTAGCCGAAGCAGAGCTGTACTGTATGTATTCATCCAGAACATTGGGACGTCATTTGGGATGAGAAGCACTAAGAGTTTGGTGAAGGGCGATAGCGTGCTTTTAGGCGATTCCGGCTGCAACAAAAACATGTTCAGGATGTTAACACCGCGAACAGTCATGTGAAAAAGTCAGATTTTAAGCTGGGCATTGTAAGAATCAGTTGGGTTTTTTCCCCCACCAGTTTAAACTTTATCCAAAAAGACATTTTCACTGGCGTGGCCTGGGAATGAAGACGCCCTAATATCTGGACTCACCAAAAAATATGAAACCTGTCACAGCATTTTTTTAGACCCACTTCTGACATTTGCATCAGATTTTGTTCCACAAGCTCTGTAGACATCAGGGACTGTGACTGTGGTGTCGGAGGCTCGCAGATTGCAGGCGATTTCATCAGCAGCGGTTTATTTAGTTCACGCTCACAAAAATGTGCGAGGCTACCCCGTATGATAATGCACACGCCTGTGGATGCCTGCAAAAGGCTGAGATGAAATGACCTCTTAAGAAATAACATTTATGTCTTTAACTTTATCCTTTGATAGCTGCCCTACTTATTACACTCATCTGATTAATATGCTGAAATGTGCTGAAAACGATGAATGCCTTTTCCCCGGAGACTTTTCCCGCAGTAGTTCATATTTAATCTTGAACTAGGTGAGACATGCTCTTCAAACCTTATCGTAATGCGCGCATAACAAATTTAACCCATAGTCCCCTGCGGTGCTTCCTAGTAGTCAAAGGTCAACAAGTTAATCTGTGGTTGATGCTCATCACGTGTTAGTTTAGGTATCAGACCCGAGAGCCGCGCGCATTTTTTTTTTAGCGTGGTTGACTTTGTGCTAGTTATAACGGGCCTGCACCTTGGGTGCAGCCTGCGGTGATGTGCATGCATATGCATGAGTTCCGTCGCATTTCCAGTAAACTGAGGATCTCCGTCTCCTGCGTGTGACTCCTTGCCGGCTGATCGAACATGAGAGAGCGGAGAAATGTGTCCAGTCAATTAACACGGGCGCCCATCACCTCCCCCCAACCCACCCCCCAGAACAAGCCCTCTGGACCCCCCACCGACAATAAAGCACCCAGCAAGTTACGCCCTGAGACTTAAAAGGCAAAGAGTAACGCAGCTGGTGACCAGGGCTCTAAGAATAACCCAGGCTGGCCGCTAATGGATAAGGTTACCTTGAAGCCCCCGAGCTCGGCTTTCTGACCCACACCCGTGACACAGCTGCGGTTCTCGGGGACACCGGCCACTCGCCCGGGCCTCCCGCTGTCCACCGCCGCCTCGTGTTCCTCCCCCTTGCACCCCCGATCCTCCTTTCCCCCAACAAACCCCTTCGCCCATGAAGATGAGAACCGAAGCTCACTGAATTTACCCCCGGCTGTGACAACAGGTGGTTTCTTCTACTTTTTTTTTTTTTTTGGGGGGGGGAGGGTAAAAATAGGCCCTCCCCGCCGTCTTGGAAGAGCCTGTTCCAGCGGGGGCCAGCACGTCGATCAGCAGTCGCCCGGGATTGGTGCCCAAGTCCCACTCGCATAGTGAATCTCCCTGCAGAGCAGCACTGGCAAGATGACGGAGACGGCAATGGAAGGTACCGTGATCTCGCTCTCCTCTCCGAAGTCCGTGTTCCGCGCTTTAACCCCGGCCTGGCTCGCTGGCTCCGTGGGATGCCCGTTTCTCTGCGTGGACCCTTGTTAAAGATATACCGCAAGGATATACATGTAAGAGTGATCCAGTGGTGGATAAACCGGCCTGGGAATTATGACAGGTGAATGCGTGTCTTCCTGTGTGCGCGCGTCTAATCTTCCACACTGAAGCGATGCATCGGGAAAGGAATTTGAAGATACTTTTTCTTAACAGTTTAAAGGGTTTAACTCCATTAAGAATTAGCAGCTAGCTGACAATATCGGGGAATGCAGCATCGTAAGCAGATGACATTGTTTTCTGGGAACCTTTGTGTGCTCCCCCCATCTGCAGTGGCAGATTTTTTATTTATCCCCCCCCTTCATAAAGTATGTAGAGTGATTTGCCAAACAAAATAAATCGTGCCCCCCTAATCTCAACTCCGGGACGGCTCGGAAATGCTCGGTCAGTTGCCATGGATATGGTGCACGGGTCCCGGAGGTAGAGGCCTGGGCAGAGACCAGCCCTCCGGTCTGGGTCGCAGGAAGTGACATCGTCACGTTTTCCTAATTTGGTCTTGTAGAAAGAGGAGGCACGGCCCGCCATGTGCTGGCTATGTGGGCCGTTCCTGTGCCCCCCCTACCCCCCCATCCCGCTGTGTCTCTCACACGTGCACATGCACACACACACTGGCGTGAGATGTACATGGTTTTGTTTTTTTATCTTTGAGCACTGGCTGTAACTGGAGCAGTGCTGAAGGGAAGCACGACATATGGCTGCTTGAGTCAGCAGTCTGAGGCGATCTATAATCCGGGGCCTGGTGGCAAGGGGGGGGGAGGGGGGAGCAGCGTAAAAGGCACCTAACAGGTGCTCCAGCCTGACAGCTTTCAGCGTGAGTGCCCCCCCACCTCCACACGCGTCCAGTCCAGAACAATACTCAACCAGAGGCTGCCTTTCACGGTCCACCCGCCGCCACCTGCTGACCGCCAAGTCCGCTTTAATTGACGATACTCTTTTGCTTTTTAGATTTCATTACCCCTTATGTCCGTTTCCAAAGGAAATGCCTCGCGGTGCCCTTCAGAATGGAATAATACCGCGGCCACAAATAAATACTCAGGAACGATTTAAAAAAAGATGGCCAAGCACAGAGGAAGAGGGCCGTCAGAACAAAAGCCACAAGCGCTATAGTAACCACTGTAGACTTCAAGGCATGCAATTAATACACAAAAATAGGAGAAATTAAGAGCAGCTTTTGCATATAATTATAAGATCAGTGAAACAGCTCTGAGCTATTGTTATTGTGAAGGAACGTCACAGTTTGAAGGTAAGGAATGCAGAAGAAAAGTAAGATAAAGGAAAATGCAATTAGTCGCTACAGTAAAATGATTGAAGAAAAATAGACTCAGTTTTGGTCCAGGGCCAGTACGTCACATGGGGAGGTAAAGCTTTGCGTCTGTGATCTGTCTGTCTTGTCATAAGGTGGCCGGTCTGGATCATTTCAGTGAAATGAGCAGCGCTGAATTACAGACTACATTCTCCTTACACAATGCTGTCAAGCTGAACACCTTCTCTGTGGCCAGACAGACACAATTAGAGTGTTTGAATTCTGCTGCTTTTTATGTTCTTGTTGTTGTTGCTAAATCTGGTTGCCTGGCACTATATAACAAGAACGCAGAACTTCTCAGTAGGCCTGGGGAGGAAGATTATGGAGCAGGGCGGAGAAATTTCAAAAGAGGCAGAGACAGACAATACTGCTCGATTTTATTTCCAAAATGTAAATGAGGTATCAAAGGACAAGAATGTAGTATTTGTGACTTCTCGAATTCCAGTTCTAGATGTTACCACAAACCAGACCAAGAGGAAGCATTGTACGGCTTAAATCTGATACTGGTTGGGTTAGGGTACAGTTCAGCACAGGAAACCACTTCAGAGAAGCTGAGAAGCGAGAAAGGTTTATGTTAAGCAAACACTTTTGTCCAAGGTAACATACATTTTTAAGAGAGTATTGTCAAACAGTCCCAGGAGTAAATGCAGGTTAAAAGCCTTGCTGAGGGACCCAACAGTGAAACCACTCTGATTTTGGGATCCAAACCAACAACCCTCCGATAAAAGGCACAGCCCCCTATCTGAGTCCCAGTAAACGACACACCCTCCCAAACGCAGCCTCAAAGCAGCCATCAGATCCGCAATTTGATGTCTGGCTGCCCTTCTTGTCTTTTCTTCAAGGTGGATGGCGAACGTCGACTACCACCACCACCGTCATCGACAGCAAGAATGGCGACGTGGTGCAGCTGCCGGCCAGGCCCTCAAAGAAGACCGTGACTGATAACCTGTACACCACCTTCAGCTCGCCCCTGGCCTGGATCCTGGTCCTGGCCCTCATCATCACCTGGTCGGCTGTGGCCGTCATCATGTTCGACCTGCTGGATCAGAAGCAGCTCACGGGTAGGTCTGCCTTCTCTCCCACTTCCTGTTAACATAGAGCTGCTTCCCTTCATTTTGGCTCTTCAAATGACGAAAGATGCTGCAAGATTTCAGAAAGAAAAAAAGTAACCAATGTATTACTTGTCGTCATACTTATTAAGTGCCTTTCGGTGAGAGAAATTGCCCAAAGTATTAATTCATTGTGGCATTAATGAGTCGGTCAGCTGTAGGATCGCCACTTTCAATCCCTGTCCTGTATGCGGCCATATTGAGAGATAAAATGCTATGCACTGTTTGGATCCAGTTGGACAGAGGTGGGGAACCTGATTTATAGAGGGCCAGTGTGGGTGCAGGATTTTGGGATGACCTCTCAATCAGCCAGTAATAAAGCAGTGGTTCTCAACTCCAGTACTGAGGACCCACTGTGATTGGCTAATTGAGAGGTCACCCCAAAATCCTGCACCCACAGCATCTCTCCGTGGATAAGGTTCACCACCCCTGCTGAAGAAGATGCAATTTGTCCCAGATTCTTGTACACATTTAGGTAAAATTTGGGGGGGTGCAAAGCGCTTACACAATGCGTGTCTGACTATCAGAGCCATCGTCTTGAATCCCCATCATTGAGGTAGCTCGATGTTCAATAAATCGTCAGGTCAGGGACCTTGCTCAGAGATACTGGTGATCTTACTACGAGGATTTGAAGTGCAGTTCAGGTTTGAAATGGGCTCCCTGAACAGGTCCACAGCCCACGAGGATGTTGACACAGTGCTTAATGAAGGATTGCAGCTAAGCATTAGCAAATTGAAGCTGTTCAGGTCTTCGGAATTGTCAACTCTGGAAAACAAGGACGAATCGTACAGTCACTTGGTATTATGTTGATGTCACGCTCGGCCCAGGACACGTCTCTCTTTCTGGGCATAGGCTCGTGGAGAAGCTAGCTAGCTAGTGAGCAATAGGACTGATAGTGTCGGACATAGATTAAGTGCTCTGCTACTTGCTCAATATCACCTCCAGTTGCATTTAGTCAGGCTGGCTTGTAAATGGAGTGGGAAACAGCCCAAGAATGCCGTCCAAGATGTTTCAGGGCTTTCATTGGCTATATCCAGGCCCCACAATTACACCGTGGGTAGTCTTTTATTTGTGCAGCACTGCATTCTGGGAATTGTTTTGTTTTTTTTCCATTTGCATGCCATAATACATTTTAATTATGCCTATCACACCGTAAGATGTTCAGTGTATGGAATCCCTCTGTATGATGTTAGGGGCTTGTTCTTATGGTCACAGCCCTAATTTGTCATGACCTATATACGTCGTCTCATCTACGAGGTCACCGCGGCCCGGCCCATGCATTTAGGGGGCCATTTCGCAGTGCAGCTGATAGCATCAGCTCCCGGATCTGACATGACTGTGATGCCTAATGTCCTGTTCTGTAATGCCTGGGGGCGCCCCCGCCACGCCGCGGGGGGGGGGGGGGGGGG
>JAODKC010000043.1:4279926-4296842 GCA_026777985.1 Mormyrops attenuatus
CCCCCCCCACACCGGGCCACCGACCCGCCACCCCCCGGGGGGCCCCCCATCTCCCTATTGTTGCGCTATACCGATCTTGAGACCCCCTTAAACTTTTGCTTTTGAGGCTTTCGGGGGCTCTCATGGGTTAATCAGGGGTGTCGGAGCCCCCGTATCTCACACACTGAATACAGTTCACTAACAGAGGGTACAAAAGGGCTAGAGTAGTTAACGCTGGTGGACACATCGTTACATTTACCCAACATCGCTGGCACCAGTGAACCACTTCTCAGAGTCACCCACATTCCAGGCAGACCATTGGACAATTCATCACACTATATAGGTGATTCAGCCTTAATTGTGTATGTGTGAGCCCTGTGGTAGGCTGGCTTCCCATCCATACTGTGCAGCACCATTTCGATTACATTTTATTTATTTAACAGACAATTGAGAAAGCCAGTCCTTGAAACAATTGGACGTTAAGGGTCTTGCTGAAGTGACATCATTCTGCCAAGCCTGGGATTTGAACCTTCCGGTCGTGTTCATCGTATCCTAACCCACTAAGCCTCACACTGCCCAGTGCCTTCTGCAATCGGCCGGTGGGCATATAGTTTTGGAAAATGCATATGTTGCCATATAGTGTGAATATTTAACAATTTTATTTTTTGTGTGACATTAATGCAGCCAGTGTTGCTACCTCCTATTAGGAACTTCTAAAACGCAGTGCATGTGGCCTGGTCATCCAGGAGGGCCGTTATGGTGATGTGATGCTGACACTCCCCCACAGCAGTTCATTCGCTTCCCGTGCTGTTCCTGCTGTGTTTTGCATGCGATAGAGGCTGTGTGTGTGTGTGTGTGTGTGTGTGTGTGCGTGTGTGTGTGTAGGTGTACGCACGCACGTGTGCGTCTCTGCCGCTCCTCTGCTCATGTGTCTCTCATCCTAACAGGACCGCACCCACCTGGTATCAGAAAAGCAATAAAGGAGATCCAAAGCCCCAGAGGCAAGACAATCCATGACGCGTTTTAGCTCTTGCAGTGATGGTGTTTCCTTGCCTACCAGTGTTCTAGAACATTCACATTGTATAATCGATTAACATGGAAATATAACATTCTTCCTATATTTGAAGACTGACACCAGTTAGGACTATGAAACTCTAAACAGACTAAAATAGCATTTTCAGTCACAAATAATGTAAAATGTATGTATGTTTTTTGCATTTTATGAACTGCAGTGATCTAATGATTAAACTTAAGAGGGATAACATCTGTGTGTGTAATCTTTTCTTTTTGCAAGTCAAAAGTGTTTGAGGAACATGCATCTGGGAGAAACCGCTGCCCTCTGGGTTTAACACACCTGTCATACTCTGACTCGTGCTGATACAGTAAGAGACCCACACATCTCTCACACATTGACATTTCTGGGAAGGGCGCCGTTTGTTAAGCAGTCGCTGCTAATTGACTTAAAGCGCCATTCTCAGCAGCCAGACCTTGGTGGTTTGCATCCGGTCCACATGGTACGGTCTTGTTGCGGTATTCGGGCGCTATGTTGTGACTCACTGGTGTGTGCTCAGTCTGTACCCCCGCCCCTGCATGCCTGCATCCCCTGCACACGTCTCAGCCTGCAAATAAAATTAAATGCCTCCTTGTCTGTGACATTTGCCCGCTGAACACTACAGACAGGCGGGTGGTAAGCACTGCATCAGGAAGGACCCGATATCACACATGATTACACACCGGAGGTCAGAACTCGCTGCCATTTACCTGCAGAAGTCTCTCTCTTGACTATTCACTCTCACTGTCACTCATAGTCCTTGGCATCATTGTTCGATAAGTCATACATCACTTCCATTTCATCTGTTTATTTTTTTTTGGCTGGGGGGCGTTAATCAAGCAAATATACACATTTGCATTCTCGCACCATAGGGCGCAACGCCTTATGAATTTTAAAGGAATATTTTAAATATGTATGACTCCACCGGAAAAATTGTCTCCGATTTACTTTCAAATGTGCCTGGTTGTTATTGTCACTAAAATATTTTGAATCGATGAGCAGCACTGTGTCAACAAGAAATTAATTGTAGTTGTGTCATTCTCTTTTAAAGTGACTGTATCGACTTTGAGATGTATGCCAGGGGTGCTTAATGATTGCTAGTGTTATTTATGTGTGCTGTGGACTGTTGTGCCACAGGACGAATCAGCCAGTTGACCGTGATTAAAGCTGTCCTTTGGGGTCCTCTCTTGCAGTCCTGAGGGGCTACAGTATGAGTAGGTTCTTGATCCCGATTAAACAAAACATGTTTACACTGCACTTTGAATCTGAATCTGAAATTGTGATGCACCACATTCCAGCACTGTTGCGTTATTGCATAACTTTGCCATAGACACAGATTTGGACAGGTTCACACTTGATGGACAGAATTTTCCTTGGTTCATTGATGTTTGTTGTTGTTAACCACAGCCATCAGCTAGATGTTATGGTTAGAGGTGGAAAGTTCAGGTTCAGAAAGTAAAAATCCAGGTCAACGTTTTGTTTCAACCAACCGGTTGAGTACTCTGTTATCGTGACTCTTTATACACAACTAGTTGGTTGAAACGAAACCTTGACCCGGCAGCTTCCTTCAGACCTACCAGCAGATCTACTTGTCCGCCTCTGACCTTCACTGTAGCCCCGGCTTGTGTGTCTCAGACCGGAAATTCAGCGAAAGGTTCTGTCTACACTCTAGGGAGTCCTCTTTAAAGCTGTGAATGTCAAAAGGTGGTCTGAAAATCTGACATTGAATCTAGATTTTTCTCGAGCCCTCTGAAGCCCCCTGTCTCTGAAGATCATCCTTTTTTTTATTTACATGCCGCAGTTTCCACTCCATGTTAAAAATTGTATTTTAATGATCTGCAGTAGTATTATGCATTAATACATTTAATGTGAGGTAGTCTTGAATTTTGTCTGCATTTGACCAGTTATGCCCTTTTGCTGGGCTACTGCACTTCCCGATTGGACTAGAATAGCCCAACAATGGCTCATGGGAGTTTTACTTACACAAAAATGTTCTATGGGCAGAAAGAAAAAGGATTGGTTCAGAAGGATAACCAATCAGATTGCAGACGAGGTCGATCCAAGCAATTAGAGGAGGTGGGACCAACCAATCAGATGTCTTGGTCCCACCTCCTCTAGTTGCTTGGACCCACCTCCTCTACAATCTGATTGGTTATCTTTTTGAACCGATCTATTTTTTGCCCTCAGAATATTTTTGTGCAAGTAAAACTCCCAGCAGCCAGCAATGGGGCCTTTGACCAATGAAAAGCCGTCTCTGACTGTGGTGCCCCTCTTCCACCACGCCCCCAGGAAACATTCACCACATGGGCTCTGATCCCATGAAATCCGTCAGCAAGGCGGTGGAGGAATCCACCAGCTGGGCCAACGCCGTCCTGGCCTTCATCTCTGACCTCCTGTCTCCCGATGAAGATGAAGGTATTTCTCACATTGTACCTCTTTTTCTCTGAAATACTTGAAGGTAACATGCAGCTGGAATCGTGCAGCAGGGATATTATAATACCTCAGAGGCATCAGATATTAATTTAATTAACTTTATTTGATCTGATTGCAAATGTGTGCTAGTCTCATAGTACCAAAAAACAGGTTAATTAAATTTAAATTAAGCTACACGATCTGACCTCCACCCTACCGGGGGAATCATCAATGGGTCGTTCAACATAAATGTTTCACCAAGCTTGGGAAATGAAATCTGCCCCCACCCCAGGAGGTTTTATAAATCACCAGAGTGAAGGTGCTGATGATGCGCCTGGTATTTGATCGATATATCGAGCACATCAAGGCCAACAAAGGTGTTTAATTCTCCCATCAACCACAACATTTTCAGTTCAGGTTAACTACCGTGTTTAAACAGAACCAGAGTATCTTCTGGCCTTTCTGGCGTTCTAGTACTCTGCTTGGCAGAACCTCATAATGACCACGACTGACGTACCTGTTATCCCATATACACAAATGGATGAAAGCTCGAAAAAAAATACATTTTGGGAAAGACTGAAAGTGGAAAGTAGGACACTCTGGCCGTCCAGTCAGGCCATGAGAAGGTGTGAAGCGGAGGAGCTGCGATCTGCCGCCGCCCCCGTGCCGCAAAGCCCCGTGACCCTTCTGTGAGACTCTGAAAATGAAATACTGACCACAATAAGGTGCCGCAAGCGAGGATCAGCCATTTCTGGTGTTCTGCTAGGGGCTCAAGCACTGGAGTCATGCAGGCAGACATCTGTGCATCTCTCTGAGCAAACATAACATGTCCGAATGTTAGTCCTGGGGTTATTCTGAAGCCTTGCCCCCTATACCCTTTTACCTTTAACTGGATAGATAAATTATTATTTATTTGAATCTCCCTGCACTGTACTGGCAGAAAGATCAGGAAATCTGTGAAGTATAGGAAAAATATCCAGCAATGTGTATCCTCCTGAAACTCAGCAAAGTAGAGTGTTGTTCTAACCTCACAATGGTTGTGGGTTCAAATCCCAGGGCGTATGCATAAATTGTAACCCTTCACCGTGAGTTGCTTTGGGTAAAAGCATCACAAGACTAAAAAAACCCTTCTTGAGTACATTTTCCAAACACTGGTTTTATCTCTTGTCAATGCAACCTCATGTGAAGGAAATGAAGGCGTTTGGTAACACAGAGCGAGATGTGCATGGTTTTTACTTGTGGCAGAGAGAGGAGCTGACCTCACACACGACACGGGAGGGTTAACTCAGCATTATAAACCCTTTATACATACAAGTCTGTTTGAAACTCGGTGGTGCTGAACACAAATAAGTTTACATATGAATTATGAGATTAAGTAATGTTAGATGTTTCAGAGAAATGACAAGGTTCTTAACGGCTTAGAAGAGATTTAATTGTATTAGTTGACAGTAAGATCAAACTGTAAAAATAATGTTTATTAGCAGATCTGTCATGAATTTCCACTGACACAGTGGATAACCGTTATTTGAGATTTTTTCCCATTCAGGGATATGCACTTAAAATTTATTAGCAAAGAAGTATTTATTATTTCTATATAATTTATCAAAAAAAATACATCCATATTCAGAGTTCTTGGCAGGATGAGCCATAGACTCCGTGCTTAGGATGATAGCAGAGGCCCCTGAGTGACAGGGGCCCTAAAAACATTTGGAAGATCGTTGGATTGGTGTGGGTTGGCACCCCGAAATGAAATGCTTGTAGGGGGTCCAAAGATTTCCAGGGGCACCCTTGGGATGAACACTGCCTGAGCGTGTAAATCCAGCCTGCCCATGACTCAGCAAGCGTGGCCAGACTGGGGGGGTCCATCTGAATGGGGACGACACTGTCCGCAGCCTCGAAGGGGGTCCTGACGTCCCCAGCAGCACCCTACCCGCATGGGGCCCGTCTCACGCTCCCCACCTACAGCGCACCTCCCCGTGTTCAGAATAGGCTCTGCGACAAAAGCGTAAATCAAAAGATAAACAAATAAATAAACCATCAGATTCATAAATAAACAGATTAATTACTAAGCCTTGGCCAGCGGATAAGCTTATGCATTTTATTTATAGATGTAATTTATTTACACGTGGCGGTAATGCTATCCCTGCAGCTAATCTCCTTGAGAGATACACCACCCCCACTCCAGCGGGAGAGCCGTCGCTAATGTCTCAGACATCAAACAGCCCATGGCTTCTGATTGCAATCTTTTTTTTTTTAAAAGAGACTTGGGGGGGGGGGAGGATTATATTTTAGTATTTGCTGGGGGAGCACCCAATTTACGGATAAATCTGTGGGGTTATTTTTAAGTCTCACTTGAATAGAGTTGGGGCGGAGGGAGGCGCAGACGTTATGAAGTAGAGATATGCGTGAGCCTGGAACTGGGCGCTGGGTTTTCCTTTGAACCAAGCCGGGCATCTTTTGAATTCTCATTCAGCCGTTTGAGTTTGTCCTGAATTTGTATGATGGCTCCTAGCTATGATCTTTGCGCGGGACCCTCCGCTAAGTAAACATCCTGCTGAGTGTCATCGCAAGGCTGCTATTATTAGGCAAATGCTCTTATGCAACTCCCAGATATGGCGACTGCAGCCACTCCCCACCAGGCCATCAAGAGCGGAAGATAAGTTGTCTTTATTCCGGGGAAAGTTTTTCCAACCCCCCCCGCCCAGCACCCCCCCAACCCTATGACCCACATTTATAATTCATTCTCCCTTCATCAATGTTTCATAAAATCTATTCTGCAGGTTCCATTCACGTACTGACATGTTTTTCCCTGCGATTTAGGTGACGTGGTGCATGCAGTGAAGAAAAAAGGTTGGTATCTGTCTATTAACGCGCAACACAAGCTTAACGTGAAGTGCGGTATCATTCATTCCAAACTTTTTTTTTTTTGTAATCCGAAGTATAAGAATAGAGGCAAATGCCGACATCCTGTGTGGGGGTTTATGAATAGTGTGACTCATAGCACTTTTAGGAGATGGCACTGTCCTGCATGCGCTTGATTACAACGGCATCCAATACCATTACCACTTCATTAGAGGTCCTCATTGTATCAAGTGACAGAGTGCACTGCCGTCACTAATAAAGTCAAAGTGAACGAGGCCTTCAATGTTTCCTCGAACAAAAGCTGAAATTGCTGCACGGTCAGTCAAAAAGAAGCTGGTGAGGAGAAGCAGCGAGGCACCACAAAAATGGTGTTTACTGCGGCTTGGCGATCCCCCTTTCCCTGTCAGTCCACTGTGAAGTGATGCATTCTGGGGCATAAGCGGTCCTGAGCAGATCTGCACGGCTCTCCATGCTCGCTGAATATGCATGAACATGCTGCTACCTGACAGGCTGATAGCTGCTCGTAGGTATAACTTGTGTCGAAATCAGCCGAGATCAGAGCCACTCGGTCCATAGTCATATTCTGAAGCATCTTTTAAGATCTTCAGATCCTTTTAATCTCAAATTTAAGAGATTACTTTTATGTTGTGTGTGCAGTTCGCGTAAGAAATTCTACTTCCACATACCAAAAAGCAGAATGTTTACATGTCTTCTACTGATAAAATTTAGCCTTATGAAGTTGCCCCATAAACTTTATAATTCATCAGAATTTTCTACTGATTTAATTGCGGTGAAATGCTATTCAGCTTCAATTAAACATTTAAAATCAGGAGTCAGATAAAAATCCCCTGCATACTTTGGGGATCAAAAGTTTAGTTCAGAAGTTGCTGTCACCCAGAAGAACTTTAATAACTTCCAGTTTTACCTTAATATTGATCCATCCATCCATCCATCCATCCGTCCATCCATCCATCCATCCGTCCATCCTTCTTCTGCAGGTCGCGGGGGCAGCAGTCTTGGCAGAGAACATTAATATCTTACCTTATTAAACCTGCAGCCATGATTTCCAAAGCATATTTCACAGAGCAGCTGGCAGGATATTTTTATACTGTGTCTTAGCAGTACTTATATCCCTTTGACTGGTACAGTACAGATGATATACACACTGAGTGGTGATGCATGAAGGTGCATTTCAGGGACTGCCGCTTAGACCCGTGGTCATAAAGTGTCTGATTTTCAGATCTTGCACTCGTTTTATGACCATTATCAGAGCTTTAATTTTGACGTTTCAGTATAAATGTAATTAATACGTTAGACAGAAAGAGCTGACGTTCTGAGCCAAGAGGGGGAGGAAGAATATCATGTCTGAGATAGCAGCAGGTTTACTCTGTGTACCTCGCTGGCGCATTAATTAGATACAGCTGACATCTCGAACGGATCAAAAATTTGGTGAGCACCCATACTCTATAAAGCGGGCCTGCCGCTGCCTTAATCCCAGCTATAGTTCAACGCCAGCAAAATAATGAAAATCCTTGGTCCAGAATATACCCCGCTCTAGGTTGTTTAACGTTCCGCAGGGACTCGGTCCACATCAAGAAATTTGAAATGAAATTCGTAATTTGACTTCTTGTTTAATAAACTGTTTGTCTGTCAATTTTAGGGGAATTTCTTCCATCCAAGAAGAAAGGTTTGTGACTGCCTGTTTGTGAATGGCTGTCGCAGCCGAACGTATGCAAAATGTGGAATGACAGAATGGTGCTGAACAGCATGTACCCAGACTAACCAGTTAACGTGCCTTTATGGTTTTCTGATCATTAGGTATCGGAGGTCTCAGGTGGTTGGATGTTCAATCAGTTTCTAGACAGCTTAATGACTGGAGCCGAGCTAATCTGTGTACATTAACGTATCATTCACCAAAAAGCATGAAACAGTGTTCGTGTTGTCTGAAAAGCAAGTTTCCATATTAAGATCAGAGCTGGTCAAAAACTGTGTTAAAATAATGCCTAGGCGCTGCATAGTCCCAACAACATTTAAATGTTTTGGGAGAAAATATCAGAAATTGAAACTCTGAAATAAAATGTTAACAAGGCCTATGTATTTGGAAATAAAGCACTCTGATTTCTTTTCATCTAACTATGTGATTTATGTATACAATAATGTGAAAATGTAAAGTTATAACTATATAAATGTTGGTGGAAAATGGCATGGACATTTATGGCGTCCAGCGTTGAAGGTTTAAGACATCTAAGGTATCAGTTCTGCAAACTGAGCTGCAAAACTGATGGCCAATGAAGAAGATGAGTCTTTAAGGGAGAAATGCGTAAAGGCTGTGAAATCGCTGGCTATCGAGAACGAAGATGATTTTTATGATGATTATTATGACTACAGTTATGATTATTATAAAGATGTTAATGACTATGCGCAGGGAGAAGATGAAGATATCACCAAGGTTAGAATGGCAACGATGACCATGAGAATTATTGTACTCATTACTGTTATCATGAGGAAGAGGGTAATGAGGACATAAAGCAAGAAACTGAAAGGGCTAATGTATGTGAGACAGTGGGGGATGGATGGGGAGTTTGACGATTAAGATAAAGGGGATGATGAAGATTACCATGATGATGATGATGATGGGGAAGTTGGTACAGATGAAGTTTAAAAAGTTCATATAGATGACCACAATGAAATGGATGACAAAGGTTGAATATGAACATGATGTTTAAGGGGACAAAATTGTTGCCAGGCTCCATAAAGATGATGATCACTTGGTTGTAAGCAGAGTTCATGATAATAGTGATGAAGATTATGATGATGAGGAGGATGATGGCAGTGCTGTTAATGATAATGAAGATACAAATACTGAAATAAAAGGAAAATGAGAAGATGATTTCAGTGTAGGGCACAGTGAGAACAATCAAAAAGACACCAGAGAGATGGAGGATGGTGGTGAGGTCAGTGTTACGATGGCGATGATGTAAATGGCGATTGTGACAAATCGTTCTGAGGAATAATATGAACTCAAAAGAACTAGTGATGAAAACAAAACATTCAGATTGTGAAGGAAAAGATGGGGACATTAATCTTGGGAACGATGATTGCCAACGGAAGAAGGTGATGAAGACTGAAGTAATGGTAACGACAAGAAAGATCTAAAATCAATGGCTGTGATGAGAACCGTGAAGATGTTGATGGTCTTCTAGATAGTGACGATCACAGTAGTGAGGTAAGAAGAATGAAAAAAAAGATGAGTATGATGCTGAGGACAGACATGGCTCTGATGGTGTAGAGGGCCATAAACAAAGAGGGGACAAGTGAGTAGAAGGATGGTGATGTTCAGGACGAACAGGAAAGCAGCATCGTATGAGTCATGACGGTGAAGAATATCCTGCGATGGGCCTGATTCTATCTCTGAAAATATCAATGTTTATACCCCTGGTGACTTTAAAGTGCAGGACAAAAGTAAATATGCCTGTGGAAATCTCAGAGACATAGAGAGCATCAAATGAAATTCAGAAGCTACTGCTGTTACCAAGACTAAAGAAGTCTGAGGTAAAATCAAAGGTGACCTTGTGTCCGAGCTACTGGGCTGCCGGTCAACATAAAGAGATGGACGAAGGTACCGAGAAGCTGCTTCGATGCTTATTTATAAAGCTGATATTTAACCTTGATAGTGAGAGATGTGACAGTGTCACCCTGGATAGAAGACAATACTGTACCATCTAATAAGTTTAGAGAATGTACAGTATATATGATAATATGCATCTACACAGAACACACTGTCAGACTGGATCTAACTTTTGTACAGGATCCATATATTTCATGGTTATAAATGACTAATAAACATTACTTGAAAGAAAAGCTTATATAAATTACTTAAAAAAAAGAATTTGCTTCTACAAATGCCATCACTTTGTAACACGTCAGAAGCAAAAAAACTCATGACGCTGAAAAGTACTGCGATTGTCTTTGGTCTTGTGGATTCATTAAGGTGACAGTTATACTACCACTTATGACATGGTGATGAATTTGGGATCTGACATGAGTTACAGATTTTTTGATTCAGAATTCTGTTTAGCGATTATGGCAGAAACTTGAACTCCATTTGCCGTCTGACTGCTGCCGTGTAATTGTAAGTGTGTAATTGTCTAATAAAGACAGGGAACAGATTGCTGCTCATGTTTCATTATGCTGTCATTTGTTTCTGAAATATGGAGAAACATTAGAAAAAAAATGACACTGGGTCCAGGATACCATATTTGAAGAATTAAATTTAAGTCAAAATAACAGTCTAATGATTAAAGAACTCTATAAAAGACATAACTGGTGAGCAAACAATAATGACAATTATTATTAAGGAGTCAATAGCACATAAATATTTACAGAAATTATAACCAGCATCTTCTTTGAAGCATCAATAAATAATAAAAATCTGTTGGTTGCCTTGGTGACAGGGTTATGATTCCTTGTGATGCAGTAGATCTTTACTGAGCATACATTTTTAAATGTATGCAAAACATATTGTAATTACGTAATTGCGGAAGGCAGGTAAATTGTAATATGTCTGTGTGTTTTTTTTTCTGCTTTAGATTAGAAATTAAGTTGCACCTCTGACCTGACTGGGCGGTGTGATGTGATGTGGTGTGATGTGGAGCTCAGACAGTTTAATCTGCCGAGAGTCTGAGGCAGATTTGTGACTCTCCACAGAGCAGAAAATAATAGCCAGTTGATTATTTTTGGGTACGTTTCCTGCCTCCGCTCGCCAGCTTATGTTGCAGAACATGTTTTCTGGCAGATGTTCTTATTTACTTCATTATTAAAACGACGCTGTTGAGCTGAAATGAGCCCTGCGATGCGGCCGGGCGTCTCAGTGGGATTAATGGTGCCCCTCGTGCCCGGTGGCCCGGCTGCTCAGATGGCAGTAGCGCTGGCTTGTGACTCACGGGACCTTGTGCCATCTCTTTGGCCTTTCACATATTCTCCCATAGTCCTCCGGAGACATAATTCTCAGGAAAATTAGGGTATCTGCATTGTCCTTTGTGATCCTCCTATCCAGGGTGACCCCTGCCTTGTGCCCTTTTGTTCCTGGGTTAGGATCCGGGCTCACCCCGATTGCATAAGCTGTACTGCAGCTAGCTTGCGTAATAAGTAATAAGTACTGAATGAGGGGGGGCTGTGTTCCATGTAGGCTGTTCCCTAGCATATGCATAGTGGATGCCATTGAACAAGCCCCCGTGACATTAGGCAATTAGCCGCTTAAAGTGGTGGAAAGATTGCACCCAGGGCCACCCTTGGGTGCTCTGGTGGCCTTTGCGAGATTCTGCTGAGTGCCCCCACCCCCGAGAGCAGCAGAAAACAATTCTTCTCAGTTCATTGATATTAAAACCATTTCAGTAGCACAGAATATCTGGCAGCTAACTAGCTAGCTAGCATCTGTTGCACGAGATAAGTAGTGAAATACGAAAACTAGTGTAAATAACGGTAATGTCACAGAATGTAACTGAGTGGAATTTCTTCTGATTTTTTTCATTCGCTCTCTTGTGCCCCCTAATGAAATGGCATCTGAGGTGGTCACCTATAGTGCAGGCTGGTCCTGGTTGCAATGCAAGGCAGGGTTGCTCAGCATGAATTTAAATTCTTTAAGCTCATGCTTATAATTTGATGTCCACATAAACCCTTCATGCACCTGTGCACCTGTGTTCATGCAAGTGGACCTTGTTTTCAAGTGGTACAGTAGGGTCCAGACAAGTAACATACTCAAGGGTGCAGGTTTCTTTTCAACATTAGTAGAGATCAAATCAGCCCCAAACTCCCCCCGCCCCTCTAAACACACACAGTACTCCCACAATATCGGCAGGGACACTACCTTACGTCCCTATCATCCATACCGTCCACCCCCTTGGACATATTAGATCGGATTTAAGGCAGTGATTATGCGGTTTATTTAACATCTGGAGAGATAAAATATGTGTCTATACCTTTTTGTTTGTCACCATGCCCTTTGATGACTGGAGAATCTCTCTCCCGTTTTCGGCCTCACCAAACGCAGAGTTCAGCGAGTTTCTGGTTCTCGGATAAATCGGCAGGGTCAACCTGCTGTGATTCCATTATGACCCATTTGACTAGTGCCGTTTGACTATACCCCTACGGGAAAATACATTTCCTAAATTAAAGATCCTTTTCAATCCCATTTCCCATTCACCTTTGACTCAAATATTGTGTTAGAGTTGGTGGTTATGCTTTTTTTGTGGTCATGGTATTTTATTTTTAATGAAATGAGATCGTACCTCCGGGGCAGAGGGTTTCGTTGCCTCTCTGGCTGTCTGCATGAGGAGCTGCGTGATCTTCCTGTGACCACATGGTTACACCTGTTCGCTTCCACAGCCCAAAGACACGCTGTTCAGGTGGGCCGCTGTCCCTGCATTGCCCATACTGTGCGCTCGTGTGTTTGACAGTGTGTGATAGCATGAATTTACATGCAAGGACTATCACTCACCCTGAGTGTGTGTGTGTGTGTATAGTGCTTTTACGACAAAAACCATTACTTTTTTAAATTTGTTTAGAAAATATATATATCACATTAGAAACAACCAGTAGTTTAGAGTAAAACATTAATTTCAAGCACTAATAAACCTGTTTTGAGTTAAAATGTCCATTGACAAGCTGTGTAATTGGAGCCTTTTTAATTAGTTAGACCTTTGCAACGGCATTAAACACCAAGCATTCGTGTTTAGTATCACTTTGGGAGCCAAATATTGCAATTAAAATGAATAGCGAAATGGCAAGAAGAGAAGTGAATGAGTTAGTCATAAAAATAATGACAATAAAAAAAAATACAGAAGATATGTGCAGGTATGTTGAACATCGCTTGTTAATAGATTTATGTTATGAAACCCTTAAATTTGTAAAATTGTTACAGAATTAAGGATGTGACCCAGTTTTCAGATTTTGTAGCTGCCACTATTTTATTTAACCATTAGTAATGGATTTGGTCACTAATGCTTGTCACTATCCAGTGGTTAATTAGTAATTAACTAACTAACTAGTGTGACTTATCCAAAGTCACCTAAAGCAAAAATTACTTACTTAAATCAAACCTCTTGATTAACTAAATTTTTTGATTAACTAAATTTTGGCCTGGGTAATAAATATGAAAATCATTCTCTGTTAATAAATCATAAACATCTATTCTGTATGGATTTACATTATAGTGCATAACTGAAGTTTGCCTTTAACGCGATTACATTTCTGATGCAGTGCGTCACGTTCCTTTTTTCCTTTATGAACCACCTATTATTTGCCGTAGATAATACCTTGTGGTAATACAGTTAATGATATCAAGCATTCCCTTTCAATGCATTCACAGTTTCTGTGTTTTATTCCTCTGAGAATATGCTTTAATCTTTGTCTCGTTGATTATTTTTGGTAAGTCTAAAATAATGAGTGTGTGTAGAACTTCTACAGAAATGGTGATGAATATACAGAGGCCAACAAGTTTCGGGGCCATGGGATTTACAGCAACGTCTGGTTTCTCTCCATCTTTAGCGATAAATATATCTATTTTTAATTATCAATATCATAATTATTGTTTTTTTATTGTAATGTCTAATTTTCCTAACCCCCTAACCCCTCGTACATAAGACACAGGTAAAGTTTTTTTTTTTCTAATTATTTAATGAGAATAGGGTCATTATATTCTCATGGGTCAGTAATTAAATTACTTCTTAAGTATGGGAATTATGCTTCTATGCCAACATATATAGAGCACAGGACCAAATGAACTGAATGGGTAATGGGCAATCCAGCGATGTGATGCATTCTCTCATTTAGCGAATGTAACAGCTGCTGTATTCGAAAAACTTAACCTAGACTTGCGACGTCATGTTCGGTTTCATGGAAATATATTCCTGGTGATGCTGACAAGCCGCCTTCGTGTTGCAGCGCTTCCACAAGCCAAAGAGACAAAAGAGAGGAAAGGAAAAGAAGTAAAAGTGGAGCCCCAGAGAGGTAAAGCGCTCATCTTGAAGTCTTCTTGTAAATTATGGCTCTTTTTGTAAAGATATCCCCCCCTCCTGAATTTCATGCATTTGTTGACCGAGTGTGAAGCTAGGGACAGTCATGCGGCATGCCGTTTCTGTAACCACATGTCAATAAAGAGAAAAATGGGGTCAAAGACTCACTGCGCAACAATAACAATACTCATGGTACGACACTGTAACAATCCACGCAGTGATGTTGTTGTTGTCCCACATGAAAACACTTCAGCATCTTAATAGTGGTGATTCTAAGCATGAAAATCAATACTGATGAAAAAAAAGAACTAACACGGACGACAAAATCTCTCTGGGACCTGAGGAATGGCTGAAATGCCGGGATTTACTACAGAAGGCAAGGAGTGTGTTTCAACTTCAGTAAGCATGCATTGGAATTTTTCATAAAGGGAACAAATTTGGATGCCTTCTGCTATTTGAAAATCAATAAAAAATTACAGATAAGAAAAATCATTAAAAATATTAATTTAAAATGATAAACATTCCGCATGTTTGTTTCAATAATATCTGATTTGATATTAAAAAAAAAAAGGTCTTTGTTGACCTGAAGCCTTTGCACAAGCATTATATACAAACGTTCCTGGGCTCATTACGGCAGCCTCCAAGGCCTATCGCGGATTTCATTAAATGCCGTCTTTTGTTTCAGCAGAGAGGCGGAAGTCGAAAACAATGAAGCGGGAATTAAAAGAGGAAAAGTCTGCAAGAAAGGAAAGGAAAGCAGAGAGGAGGGGGAAGCTGGTGGACGAGGCCAAGGCTAGGCCCGGGCAGGAAAGAGCGACGAGGACTAAAGGTAGGCAGTAAGCGCGAGAAAACGAGGATCGAAGAGGCACCGCCAGAATAGTGCGGGCAAGAAATGCAGAGATTAAAAGAAATACCTCAGGAACCGATTGTGAAAAGGAGAAAAACAGCCAGTTTCTCTTAAAATAGATAACGAGAAGAATCGACATGGGGCTTCATGTAGCTCAGTTAGCATGCGGACGCCTTTTACTGTCAGAAAATATCTCCTGAAGAACGTTTAGTGAGTGAAGGCACACTTCAGCTCTGTTTAAGAAGCACTAGAGCGATTCTGACCTCCTGTAGCTTAGAAAGCTTAAATACACAAACTTGACCTGCCCATCAAGTCAAACAGATTTTGAGACAGAGTCAGTTTCACACACAAGGAAATTCTATGGCCAGAGATCTAAATTAATAACCACAAACTGGGACCTTTTAAGTCCCGCTTAAAAGTAATCTAGCTAAAAGATAGCTAAAATAAGACGAGGATCGCAGATGAACTGAAATTGCCATCTGAAATTGGGTTGGCGGTGCCGCGGCTGAACGACAAGGTAGTGAATGGAGTGGGGATGGCGTCGTCCGCGGCTTTTTCAGAAGACGGTCCAAGGGGATAACTGTGGCAGCACTGGGCTGGAGAATGAGGTGGCCAGCGATTGTGGAGGGGCATTGTTGGAAGGGGAAGGAGAGATACAGAGGAAAAGAAGAGAGAAAGACGGCGTACAGAGGCCTTAGGCTCAGCCTTTGATCTCCTCTTCATTCTTTCCTTTGCTTTTTTCCCTGCTCTTCCAACCGGATCATTTTGATTTCTGCAGCTGTGTGCTTGGCATGTAACACAAGCATGTGAAAGTGGCTCTCGTTGCACTGCTGTCTTGGCGTATTCCTGAGGCATTTCTGCTCTTCACCTTCCCTGGGATCCCCACTGTTTCTGTCAAACTCCAAAATTACTGGAGTCGCGCAAATGGCAGCGACGGGGATGCGATGGAGACGTTACTGATGAATCTGACATTTTGTCATACTTTTAAGGTGATGTCTCATCAAAGCCATCAAAACAAATGCAAGCCAGTGGCGTTCCACGATTTTTTAACTGTAAAGCGATGACGAAACAGCTCTTTCTTCCACTGGCTTAAAGGGTTCAAAAAATGCAACTCCCTCAAAGCACGTTACGCAAAAGTCTCCTCGGCGCTCATTTACAAATTGAAAGTTATGCGGCATTTTGCTTTATCGTTAGTGCTTTGGCTGCGGTTATAGTGTCTGCAGTTCCATTTGCTGATGAGGAGTAATAAATTAGCCTCCGTGGGGCTAGTCATGAATGAAGACGCACAGAAACATGTTTTGGCGAGAAACTGAAATGGTTATAATTTACAAGCTTTTTTCAAAGTTTTATGGAATAAAACTAATGAGTATCATTGAATAATAATGATTCATTGGTCATGTATAATACTATATTATAGTAGCCGCATTCTCAGTGGGGAGCACCGGCTGTTATTTCCTCAGAAATGAACGCAAGTAAAGAATGAGCATTGTCTTTGAATTAATTCCACAAATAAGGTGCAAAACTGACTATGCTGTGTGTGTGTGTGTGTGTGTGTGTGTGTGGGGGGGGGGTCTGTGAATGCAATCAAAAATGTAAAAATGCCAAAAATGTCTTATTTGTTTGGTTACTTATGGTTTAGGTTAGGGATGGGTGGGGGTTAAAGTTGTCATGTTGAGATTAAAGTTCTACCCCTAGAGGGGGGGGGGGGGGGGGGGGGGGGGGGGGGGGGGGGGGGGGGGGGGGGGGGGGGGGG
>JAODKC010000043.1:4308076-4337077 GCA_026777985.1 Mormyrops attenuatus
CCCAGAAACCCTACATTATTTAAGACTGCACAAAGAACAATACACTGAACAACAATGAACGGTACTCAGAAACTGCGTTTCACTGCACTGAGTCACTGTGTTCAGTTGAGCTTTTATGTAAACATGTTTTTAAAGTCATATTTTGAAAATACATTTTCAGAACCAGAAGTTCATGAAACAACAACATTAGGTGAAACTACACCGGAAGGTAAATTAATGTTTCTGCTACATGTGATGTAAAACAATCGAGAAAGTCATTAATAAGAGGAAACACAACCTTTTATCAGAGCCAGAGGTTCAAAAGGAAGTGCAGACAGAACTGAGGAAGGAGGAAGGTGAGATTACAATCTACCAGGCCCTTTTATATCAATAAATATGGCCATTATCGTGTGAAATAGCTGCTCAGATTTTATGTCATTAAGGTAATGTGACCCTATGGGGGATGTATTGGTGCATGTGTCATTACTGTACAGTTACAACACAGCACAGCTTATGTGCAATCATTTCTTGTTTGTATTTTTTACCTTTTTTTACAAAGATGTAGCCACAAAGGTACCCATAGAACTGCCGGAAGTGAAAGGTAATGATCAATGATTTGTTGAAGCAGTAATCATCCACATTCTGCTAAATCTAATATTTAGTGTAATAACTTTATTTGGTAAGTGCTGTGATGACATGTAAAATTTAAAAGGAACTACACAAAATTACAAAAATGCATATTTTTAGAAGCAGCTGTTGATGAAAAAGTCCATGTGGGACCACCCAAAATAGGTAATTTTTAATATTTCTTGCACATGTATGAAATGATACAGAATGTGTCCATAACACAAGTACAATGTGTGTTATTGAAATTGTATAATATTTTCAGGATTGGTCCCAGCCTCATCCTATCCTGCTCGTTGTTTCCCCATTTGGCCAGCAGGTGTCTCTGGCTGTTCCGTTCAATTCTGTGTTTAATACTTTCACTATCCCCAGTGTGTTTCCCTGCTCCCTGGGCCAACATGTGGCTGAATGGGCTGAGTGTGCGGCTAAGCAATCATGCTTCCTTTCCATCGTGAACATTTTTTCAGTTTTGTGAGCCCCTTGTTAATCATGTTATCTTATTTGTGTGTTTCTGCTTTTGGGCCTTGGTTTGTAATTATCCTTGCTTGCATCTAGTTTTGTAGTTATGTCCTGTTTCACTTATGTTCTACTAGTGTTTGACTCCTGAGTAGTTGGTGTCTGTTAACAACTCTCACCTGTTCCATGTAGTTCCAAGTCACTTGTATGTAATTGGTAATAGCCTATAGCTGCCCTTGTCGAAACCTTGTCATGTGTATATAAATGCCTGCCCATGCCCTGTTCCTATGTCAGTCGGTGTGTCTTTGTAGATATTTATGTAGCTCTGTTAGTGCCGTCTTAATGGTTCACACTCGAGGCTTGCTGTTCGTGTTTGTGTCCTTTATTGCATTTTTTTCCCAGGTCTTACCATGTGTTTCAGGTCAGTCTTTGTTCCTTTTGTGTTATCCTCCCAGCCTCTTGTTTTGACCCCTCATGACCTTTTGATTCTGGTTAAGAGTTTTCATATCCTTTAATGAAGCTGCATCCGTCATCATCATCACTCTCTCCTTCCCTGGCAAACGTGTGAATGGGCCTAAATCCCACATAAAACTCCAACATGCCAAAATGTTCAGAAGGAGTAACACAGAACATCACTTTTCTACTTATTCAGAACCCGAGCTTCTCCAGAAAGAGGCTGTAGAAGAACCTAAACAGGAAGGTACTGTTTTGGGTGCTGATTCTCTTTCAGCAGTCATGTGGGGTATGTATTGATTAAATCTTAAATAAGAATTAACATTGTTTTTATTTATTTGTTCTCAGAGCCAGTGGTTAATCAAATCGAAGATGTCATACCGCCTGAAAAAGCAGGTGAGCTCGAGGCTCATTATCTCTGTAAGAACATGTAGCCACATAGATCATCATCCCAGAGCGGGGATAGAAATGCTAGTGGCTTACTGGTTTCCGGTGAGAATGCTACTGTCCTCTCAGTCCCAGTGTACCACGGTACTGCTCAGCCTTTCCTCTGCAGTGCAGTTTGTAGTAATGCTTTGCACTTTCCTTTTCCAGAACTGGCTGCTGAGAAAATACAGGAAGAGATTAAAGAGACAGGTAACACTTTCGTCGTTAACTAAGTTTAAAATTTCAAGTGCGATCAGCAGTTTATCATTTTTAATTAAATGTAAAGGGCTAATAACCTCCAACCAGGGTAAGTGATTGGAAGTTGGATGGATAGATGGATAAAGCATTAATATGCAAAATAATTAACTAAAAAGAAATAATCACTTGATACCAATGTTTAATTCCTCAGTTGATCTTTCAAAGGAGACCCCACTGGGTAAGATATATATATATATATTGTTTTCTTACTTTTTAAAAATGCTCAGGGCTTTTAGTAAACCATGGTTAAGGATTCATTACCTTCATTTCAATGCTAGTTTTGGTTGTTTATCTATCTATCTAACTGATTCTCTGGCTGTCTGTCTGGTTATCTGTTTCTTCAGCTGTTTTGGCCTGGTCTCAAAGTAAAACATTTTCATACGCATGACGAGAATTGATAAACAGAAACCAATAATGCAGCGGCTTTCCTACCAGCAGCCCATTGAGGATCTGAAATGAGTCTTCTGCAGAGAAACCCTGGAAATAGCATGGGGTATCTGAAAAGCTCTGCGTGGTATTACGAAGTATTATGTGACTGCAGTTGTGTGACTGTGTTGTCCGGGTGCTGTACTATTGTGTACTATGGAGAAATGTTATGGAGGCGCAACAAAAGCCAGTAACATTATGCAAGAAGCTGTCACATATAAGGCAAAGCTGTTATGTAAAAGGCAAGCAAATTATACTTGGAGACAATCTTCAACTCAGCTTCATTTCCCCTCCCCCAAAATGCAGTCACGATAGCTGTAATCCGTTAGCCATGGATGTACCAGGTGTGACCGCTGTTTAAAAATGAACAGTTGGCATTTCGTAAATGCAACCCTCCCCCCAATTTTTAGGAGCAGCAGTCCCTGGCGAAGCACGTACTGCAGAAGGTTACAAAGTAGAAGGTATTCCTCCTCCTGCTCTGTGAATCATTGCTGGATAATTTTTTCAAAAT
Source organism: Mormyrops attenuatus (assembly GCA_026777985.1). Classification (NCBI taxonomy): domain Eukaryota; kingdom Metazoa; phylum Chordata; class Actinopteri; order Osteoglossiformes; family Mormyridae; genus Mormyrops; species Mormyrops attenuatus. Next base: position 4,311,210 of record JAODKC010000043.1, read on the forward strand.
TATTTTTTGAGTTTCTCACATTTTTGTTTGTAATCTCTTTAACAGAGAGAGTTGAACAGGAGGCTGAAGGTAAAATTTTAATTCATTTTGCAATATCTGACAAAAACAACATCTTTAATATTTGGTTTGTGTATGTATTGTTCAGTTGTTTTAGATTCATTAAACATGCAGTGCACACTGCTTTGTAATGTTGCTATCATTGTTACGTAAATTTTCCTGTCATTCAAAAAGTAATTATTTTATCCCAATAATTTATGGACTTGTAAAGAAGCTATTTCACATTAGATACATTTTGTTTGGGTTTCGTTCTGTTTTGAGGATAAGCTGTATAGGGGTCATTTAAAAGAAATGTCATGAAGGTTTACTGAACACAGCTACGGCGTGTGGTGATCTGTTATTTTCTTGGAACGCCGACTGCGTCAGTACTCAGGGTCAAGACTGAAAGGTCTCACCTGGGCTGATCTTCATTTCATTTGTGAAATTGAGTTCTCAGGTAGACTGGAAACATTGGCCTGCATTTAAAGGCAGCAGTGTTATATCAGGCTCAACCTTCAGTGGCCTTACGAAATTATGAATGTTCAAAAACATTTAAGAAGCACAGAAACATCTTAAAGAAAACTAAAGACAAAGATGAAACAGAGCAGTGAGTTTATCCAACTGCCGTGACGTTACCCGCCTGTCAGTAGCTATGGATGTGAAAGGTGTCGGCCAGTCAGTTGTCCTCTCTTCCTAAGATCTGGCCTTTTTTGGCACAGGACCTCCCGCGGAGGCCCACGATGCAGTGGAACCCAAAGCCACAGGTATTCCCGCCGCGGTTCAGCTTAGCATTGCAGTTTCACTTTCACTTCCCAGGCTTCTCACTTTGTTTCTGATGTATTTTGCAGAGAAAGCTGAAGCAGAGCTGGGAGGTAATAAAGGTTTTGACACAGCTTATCTTTCTTGCTGAGTCATACAAAACTTTTCGTGACATTTATCTTTGACGTATCTATGTATTTTTCTCCTGATACTTCAGGTTAATCAGATGTGTAACCTCTTATAAGTGGTTAACAATAGATATCAGGTTTATTTAATTTAATTTAATTTAATTTTATTATTTTAAGTTTATGAATATAGTGATTTCCAGGACCACGATTAATTCTTATTTCAGGATAGCCTCTACATCAATAACTAATCAATGACTGAGAATAATATTTTTATTAATATTAATTATTTATTTAGGGTTTTCACTAAATTAAGATTTAACATTATCAGCCTATTATCATATTTCAACATATAGTTTTGTAGATTCAATTTACTTTTATATAGCGCCTTTCACAACAGAGTCGTCCCAAGGTGCTTTACATGGATGTGTTGTGATACATTACATCATTAGAGAGAGTAATAATAGATTGGATTCAGAGTGAACTAATATGTTTTTGCATTAATATTGGCAACCATTTACCCTCATAACAGCAGGGGCATTAGATGCAATTTATAATTTGACTTTATGCAAGATTTATCCATTCTTTAAAACTGGAGAGGTAGTTCTTCTGTATTTACAAATGATTCTCCTTGTTTAGGGCCAGAGTCTCCTGCTGTAGCACATATCACAGTGGAACCCGCTGAGAAAGGTATTTCTGCATCTCTTCATCTATAAATATTTGGGCGAAAGGTTTTCAATGTGCAACATTTTCAGTTTCTATTTTAAATGTCTTTTACAGTGAAAACTGAAACTGAAGAATCAAAAGGTAAAGAGCACTGGAGGAGCACTGGTTACCTTGGTTACACTGTAATTTATTCCTGATTAAACTCAGCTACTGCAAATGTGGCTTGTGTTATGTACATCGCCTTGTTCTCTGCTTATTTTTCACAGAAACTGTGGAAGAGACAGAAACAAAGGGTACTTTAATAGTGCTGTTTGATGTTTATGTGAAAAATCTGATCTCAGCCACACATTCACTGCTGTAAATCTGGTTTAAAATCTGAAATCGCCCGGAATCTAGTGTGCTAACCACACTGCAAACTCTTTTCCTCTTTAGTCCTTGAAGCTAATCAAACGACACCTGTGCAGATACCTAAAGCAGAAGGTAAGCATTTATTCTGTCGATAAAATTAATTATGGTCAAGGTTCATTTTGACCTGATGTGTCCTGGTAAGACCCAAGGAGAAAGAAAGTATGTCATTGTTGTAAAAAAAATATGTCAAAAAATCCTTCTTGTAGATTTAATCATTCTGGTTTGTTGAAAGTGAGGTGCGTCTGGGAGTTTGATGGCTATGAATCCGGATCTGTGTGCTTACAGTTGCACCATGTAGACCGATGCCAGTGTACTGCCCCGCACCGCCAGGCTGGTACGGTAAGTACTTCAGTAACAAATGGCTGGTTCCATTCTTACGTCAGTACAATAGATGCCAGTGGTGTCTTGATGGTTAGAGAAGCGCACTTGTAATTGAAAGGTTGCTAGTTCAAATCCCTAACCAACAAACCACCACTGAGGTACCTTGAGCATGGTACTGCTTCCTGGGCGCTGAATTAGCTACCCCCTGCTATGTCACGATGTTACGTATGGGTTAAATGCACAGGACACATTTCGTTGTCGTGCACTGTGTGCTGTGGTGTGTCAAAAATGACCACTGATCACCAAGTTCTAAATTCTAGGAATGAGTACATTGGCATATTGGAGGCCTAGTAGCAGTGTGTGCGTGGCAGTTACTTCAGATAAAATTGAGATATAATTCATAATGAGGTGTCATTTCAGTATAGTGGCGGTGTGTGGGTTAGGACTCCCCTCTGATCTGAGGGTTCAGCATAAGTGCCCTGACGGGCAGAATGATGTCACCCCTGGGCCCCTGAACAAGGCCCTAACCCCCAGCTCCAGGGACTGAGTGACCCTGCTTGTTCTCTTTCGCATTGCTTTGTTCAAACATTTCTGCTTAAAAAATAAATGAATGCAATAAAATAAAATTATTAACTAAATGTAGATGTAATCAGTGCACATGCTAACATGTATATCATATATTTGTATCTGTTGATTGTTTGGTTAGTATAATGATGTGATATTTTTTCTACAATACTGTTAGTTCCTTCCTTGCTCTAAGAATGGAGCTGTCTTGAGTGAAATCCTGAAAGGATGTTTAGCTGAGGCCTTACCTGATCTGTCCACCAAAGATTAATGAAATGTTCCATAATTATATCCCATAAGGCAGCATCTTTGCAACCATGGGAGATTTATAATGCTGAAGATTAAATCATGGCATCATTCAACTCAAACCGATAAAACTAAAGAAAGTCGTAGTTATATCTAGATGAAATTAAGTTGATTTTCAGAATCCCAGAACAGGTAGAGATGTGGTGGCCCTCTATGGATTTCTGGCGGATTGAGGGATTTATAGCATATTATTGTTTGCCGTGATGTTTTTATATGGCCCAGATTCATTTTTCGATGAGAATTTCTATCGTGAATAGAACCAATCACTGAGAGGCTGAATCCCTGATTAACATCAATTTTGCCATCATGCTACAATCAGGTGTAGCTGCAGTGTTTCGGCTCTCTTTGGATGTGTCCCATTCCCTTGGGTAAATCTGCCTCAAAAGTCAATGGGATACAGCACAGACATTCAGCATTTAAAGGGAATAGTTTTCTGTTTACAACATTTCACGCTGACAGTATCAATAAATCAAGGTTGTGCAAAGCTGAGCTTCTTATGCAAAAGGCTGATTTTGTTTTTTTTCGTGTGCCGCTAAATTGCAGGTGACAGTTGTAGCGATCCTGGGAGCTGTAATAAGAGAGCTTAGCCAATCAGTGACTTGATTATAGCTGCCTTTGGTTTGGGAGACCGGGGACTGGGCCTTAATGCAGCCATAGGCTGCCCTCTGCTAAAAGCATATGTGTATATGGGGGCAGGGCCACAGGGACCCTGGCCCCAGCCGAAAGCTGATTGGCCCCTGGAATCTCCCCGGCCCTGTCACTCACCGATTCAAAACATATCATTGGACAATGATGAGGTTGACCCCTCTGCATGAATTGTGGCCCCTCTTATGCCTTCCACCTACTGGCTGAAAGCAGTGTGGCTTCTTACACGACAGAGAATCTAAGTAACTAAAACATTTTCCATTCCCTTTACATTTAGCAAACTCTGACTTTCGTTTTATATTACGTTAGGATGGCTGCACAACACTGGTGGAATTGATTCATCGTTTTACTGAACATTATTTATTACATGAGACCCCAAAGCCCGCAGCTCATTTTCTGCAGGGGCGGTAGGCAGTGTGAGCTGCCTGTGATAAAGGTCATTGTTTCAGGGACTTAGTGTGATATCATGCTACCTGCATAGCCTCCCTGAGGTACAGATTCCTCTGATTTTTATACCTGCTAAGCTTTTCTGGACAGTCTGTATTTTTTTAATACATCTGTGAATCCCCCTGCTAAATTCAGGGAACGCATTCAGAACAAGTATACGTGATGTCAATAAAATCAACCTGGATGGTTTTCCCTAGAGATGTATGACCAGGGTTACATTTTATAAATAAAAATATCACTCAGCTTATTCACATATCCCAGTGATTTATTGCACAAGGCATAATATCTTACAGTATTACCGGCTGTTTGTTACAATATAACAAAATACCAAGCAGTACCCCAAATCTAAAATAAAATTCTAACTATAATATATGCTTAAACAGTGAAAATCATATAACTTAACAATGAGCAGGCAAAAAGGAGACTGCCTTTGTGCCTTTTTTAATTTTAACTTTCTAACTGCTGTTTCTGATCAGTATAAGATAATAAAAGATGTCCTCCATTGAGCCAAGGGGGAAATTCCTTAAAGTCTGACGATAGTTTGGAGGATGGACGCATCAGTCTCACTTCCTGCCGCGTGCTTAGCAAGTGCTTTACTATTTGAGCGAATCCCAAATTAACTCCCTGTCTTTTCACAGACCTAGAATCTCCACCTTCTCTTTTCTGAGTTAAACTCCAAATAACTGTCCATTTATGGCCTTTCGGGAAATGCAGGGTATGTTTACATGACCATCGTGTCTTCAGATGCACATAGATCTAAAGCTTGCATTAGCCCTTGCAGTCCAACACCTTCATTACTTCCCTCCAGACATTTTTGCTATACAACCTCAGGCTTATATATACAGCAGTTGGACGCTGCTCGCTGCTGCCCTCTAAAGGGTGATTGTATGACCTTCTTCAGAGCTCCTTAACCTCCTGTTTCTATGGCTTTTTCATATTGTCCCTCAATAACAGGGGTTAGCTGCACTTTGACCCAGTGACCTCACCTGGGAACATTTCGTGTTGCTTTTTTGGTGTCACAACTGCTGGTGTCCTTCTCAGGGACCTCCAGACAGTCCGTGGTGGGCATGTGGACTGTCTGGCAGGGGGCAGGCAGGAAGCAAAAATGTGGACTGTTTGGGGGGATTGAGAAATGCTATGTTAGACCTATAACATTCAGTTGCAGTTTCTGGGTATAGTTGTCATTCTGGGCATAGTCTGCCCCCTACAGGTGAACTGAAATATGGCATTTAGTCCTGCTGCTTGAATATATATTTTTTTCCAGTCTAAAAGGAAAATCTGCAACACCACTTCTAAAGCTATATATTTCAAAATATTTCTGCTGCCAGACATAAATGTTAGAAATAAGTGTTATTGGAATCTCTTTTTTTCAGTGCATCACATTGTGACAGACAATCCATTTCCACCTACTCCAATGACAGGTACTTCATGCTAATGCTATGCAGCCCTAGCATAACCGTGGTTGAAAGGATTGCGTGAATCTCCAAGAGTGGCTGATTTCTGTGCAGGCGGCACTCATTCTTATGATGTGAAACCAGCATCGCCACTAATTTGTAAGCTTTTTATGTTCCTGCTTTGGACTGGATCGTAGGTACGTGTCTGAAATGCTTCACGACTAACGTCGGCGAGCTTAACGGAATTCTTAAATGAAAACATTAATTCCTTATGCGTTTGTTCCAGTTTCTGAAGTTCCTATTCTGACAAGCCACCCACTGCACCCAGTCCTGCACCAGCCACCCCCAGTAGCAGGTACAGGTGAAACAAACGTGCTTGTCTCAGACTGTACGCTGAACAGACGGAGCACAGCATCTGATTTTATACTGATTCCGATTCTTTTAATTAGATTATGTTCTTAGTGCTGTTCTTGTTTTTCATCCATGACAAAAAAAGCAACAAACTTTTTTGCTAAATAAAAGAAATACATTTATACCGTTATTTATTCTAGTCACTGAATTTTATGTGAGAAATGTGATGGCATCAGGTAATTCCAATAAAGGCCGAAAAAGATACATTTGCACACAAAATGAGTGATTTACAGTCACCAATTCACCCAGCCACACGATTATAATAAAGATGGAAAATAATTTTCATAAGCATATGTGACAGTTTTTATCTTTGTAGTCTAATATTCACATATGTTCTAAAAACATAAAACAGTACTCTTTCTGTATAATGCTAATAAGTATTTCTACAATAACATCTGAAATATTTAGTATATTGCTTCTTTTTTACATTGTGAGATATATAAATATGTAACAGTAAATATCTCTTGTTTTGATAAATAGAGTCAGTAGGTGCTTGCAGCTGTATTTTTCTCTAAAGTTGCAGTTATTTGTAGTGTATGAACAAATACAGGTTTCCATGATTAAAATCACTATCTTTTTTGCAAAGTACATAATGCATCTTCTTTGTGTTTCAGAACCTGATGAAAAAAGGCAAACTCCACAGAAAGGTACTTACCTTATACTGGAACACACATGGCCATTATTAAGCAGATTAATTGCACTGGTGCATCTTAAAATCCACCACTTCTCACTAAGCGTGTTTCAGGCTTCCGTACCTGACAACAACGTGTCTTTCAGAACCTGAGGCCCCCGGAGAGATGGAAAAGTCACCCCCATCCTTTAAAAAAGGTATTAATTATATAGTGTAATGGCATGTTTTCCTACTCTGAAATCTATACTATATAAGTATGTTGTACTATACCTTCTGTTCATCCTCCAATGTCTGTCTGAAGCAGCATAGGGCATTAGGAAGGGCATAAGCTCCACCAGAGGGCGATGTTTACCCTGGCAGATTTAGAGGGCCCAGTACCTTATAGGGGCCCCTAACGTACTATGGAGACCCTAGTCTTGCAAAATCTACCAAGGGGGGCCAGAGTTTCTGATAGAAGGCCAATACGTTACAGTACAAGTGTATACACCTTGATAGATAGATAGATAGATAGATAGATAGATAGATAGATAGATAGATAATGTGGAATATGTAGGTAGGCAGGTAAATTTGGTAACTTTACTTAAAGTAGTCATCAGAACGATTATAGGCATTAGAATGCATGAATATGTTCATAAGGTATTATAAACATGACTATAACTATTTATCAAAAGGTGTAACACATTATAGCCATGTTTATTATGCATTATGAATGCTCTATGAAGCTGTCATCTATAATGCATGATAAATAGCCAAAGAGATAACCAAGCCAAAGGAGAATGACTATGAGATGTTACCTGGCATGAGACCCTCCAAAGTGTGCCACCATCTTAATAATCTACCTTCTTAATCATTTTAACTTTAATCATTGGAACATTTCCTTTATTCAGAAGCTGTGGTTCACAAGGAAAAGCCCAAAGCCCGTCATGCTAGGAAAGGTAAGGCCTGTCCGTAGCTAAACTATTACCCAATCTGTGTATTGTTTGAACAGATTGTATTCTGAAACACTCTGAGTGTGGAGGAGAAACCATTGCTTTTGTATGTGATCTGTTTGTCTCAGAAGAAGAGAAGGAGATTCCCAAGGAAAAGCTCAGGGCGGTTCCCGCAAGAAGAGGTATCTGTGGGATTGCCTGCACCCAGTCTTAGCAGCACCGCTAATATGTGTCAAAGCGTGTCCCTTTATTTCATGATATTTACAGCTTAGGTGATCGCATGTCCTGATTCTGCTGAGTTCAATGTGTCCCTGAGTCGACAAGAGAGTTGTTTCACTTCTTTAACCGATCACAGTCTTCATCGTATGACATCATTGCATTAATTAAAATGAGTGTGTTTTGTTATGTAGCAAGGTGCACAGATTTAAAAGTACTTGTTTTATTGTGTGTGGCTTTTGTTAAGGGACATGTCATAGATAAACATAGACAAAACATCGGAATATGCTTACCTGGAACGGCTGTAGAGAGCAATGTAAGGTGTTGTCTTTATTTCATGATGATAATAGTAATAATAATAATAACAACAACAACAGGGCTTGAACCTACACCCTTGTGGTTACAAGCACTGAGGCTTAGCCTGCTGAGCCACACGCTGCCCCCAGTTGGGTGGCTGGATGGGTGGAAACCTTGAGGAAAACTGGACCAATGTGGTGACGTCATACGATGTAGAATGTGATTGGTTAAAGAAGTGAAACCAAGCCCCTCCCTTTGCGACCCAGGAACACATGGAAGTCGGCAAAATAAGGATCTCCTGGGTAATCAGTTAAACAAAAACAGAAGGAGGGCATGTGGTCTTTTTCAGACGTGAGGCGTGCTTACTGAATTGTCACACTGGATAACTAAAGCTTTCCGTTACAGGTCTGTATGTTCCGGAGAAGAAGCCCACCAAGCTGGTGAAGACAGGTAACAGACAGCTATTTCACACACACTGCACAGGAAACACTCTGCAAATTGCCATGTGTATTACAAACACGTAGCATGGTAAAACATGGTACATTTAAATAATGTGCGACCAATGTGTTAAAGAAACCAAAACGAAATATGTGTAGCTTTGCTTTAAACGCATGTTTCCTGCATAAATGGAATAGTGGTAGAATTTAATATGTAACACAGTTATCTACAGAAACTATAAATGCCTGAAATGATGGCTTCTGGCTAGAAGAAAAGGAGTCTGATCAAATGCTAAAGAATTAGAATTTGCATAAATTTTGTACCGTCCAGATTTTTGACTCACGGGACTTGGTAAAGAGAACCTCAGAATATCCGTGAAAGGGCAGTGACTGTAAACTGAACTCATTTACGTGAGTTTTTTTATTACCTGTAGTATTCATGAACATTTAAAACGTACCTTGAGGTGTATAGTAATTACCAAACAATACACTGTTACCTTTAGTTTTATATCGCTAAAATCTTTTTAAATTTTTTCTACTCGACTTCTTCTACTTGAAAAAGAAAAATCAAAGTGTGTACTGAGAAAAGGTAAAGACTAAATGCACTAACCATAAAATTAATAATTATTATAATGCAATATAATTGACATTAAAGTAAATTACGATAATGAATAATAGTTCATAATGCAAATGGATGCAGCAGCTCAACCGGATAAACATTAGATGGATGGATGGGTGGATGGAAGGGACAGGGTAAATGGTATTTGTAATGCCTAACATGTATTTTTAAATGGAAAAGTCTAAACCTGTCTTACAAGGGGTAGGAGTAAATCGCATAGGACTATACATTATTATCTAAACTCACAATCTTTACCCATTAAGACCCATTAATACAGCTGGATGTTTTTATGGGAACAATCCAGGCAAAGTGCTCTACTGAAGAGTGCTACAGAGGGCTTTCAGGTTACGACTTAATGTCCTTAATCGGCACTCCGGCAGCTGCTCCATTTACATACGTATAAATGATAGGGATTGCCCTCTTGAACCCTGACTAAACACTTTGAAAAGCAAATGTTTAATCTCTCGCAGCCTTTCCCGCACCAAACAGAAAGGGGGATTAAGTACGAGATATGTACCGCATAATCAGAGAGAGATAGCAATCAGAATCCATTTACAAAATTTGTACAAAAAAGTCCCCTGTTACTGAATCTGAGAAGAAGTTGAATTTGTGTTACAAAGAATCATTTCAGTTCAGTTCAGTTTATTTTTATATAGCGCCTTGCACAACAGAGTCGACCCAAGGCTCTTGACAAGGGTGTCTGGCAACCCGGCATTACATCATTTATACAGAACGGTACATGAAACAGGGAAAAGGGAAGAGAAAGAAAGAAAGAAAGAAAGAAAGAAAGAAAGAAAGAAAGAAAGAAAGACCGATAACAAGAGAGGAAATGAACCAAAAACTCCAGAGTAGGGAGAAATAAAAACGTCTGGGAGTCCAAGGTGAACTGGCTGCCCCCGGCACATGCCAAGATTATAGAAAACAGAGAAAATGAACCTGCTGTAATAAAAGCAATATGTCAACCAAGGTCATGGTCAAAGTCAAAGTCCGTCATTGAATCTGTTCTCCGTACAGGTCTGTGTGAGTCGGCAGATCGTAGGCACCCACAATGTCGCAGGTCGTGAGCCGCATCCACAAGGTCACAGGTCTTTAGCTGCACCCACGATGTCGCAGGTCTTTAGCCTCACCCACGATGTCGCAGGTTGTGAGCCGCACCCACAAGGTCGCAGGTCTTTAGCCGCACCCACGATGTCGCAGGTCTTTAGCCGCACCCACGATGTCGCAGGTCGTGTGCCGCACCCATGATGTCGCAGGTCGTGAGCCGCACCCATGATGTCGCAGGTCATGTGCCGCATCCACGATGTCGCAGGTCTTTAGCTGCACCTACGATATCGCAGGTCGTGAGCCGCACCCACGATGTCGCAGGTCTTTAGCTACACCCACGATATTGCAGGTCGTGAGCCGCTCCCATGATGTCGCAGGTCGTGAGCCGCTCCCATGATGTCATGCTTCCATGGGAGGAAAGCAGAGAACAGAGATGGCCAGAAGAGGCATGGACATATCGATGCATTTATACTTTGTAGGAAGTTGGAGTAAAAACGCTGTTATCATAAATATAAGAGTGAAGGGGTTTAAAGGGTAAAATGCCATGTATCCATCCATCCATCTTCCAAAAACTTTATTTGATAGGGTGTCATGAGGAGCACAGGGTGTGGAACAGGATGCTGGTTCATAAACCACATCCACATATTGAAATACAAGTATTTTTATAATGCGTTTGTCTTACTCTGCCATGCATCAGATAGTCCAGCAAACACTGTGAAAACAGTATTTTGCACGCGCATCACACTTCCCATGCTAGTTTATTTTTTCTCATCTATGGGAAATTTCATGGTCTACGAAAATGCAAATCTCATCTGACAGCTAATATGAAAAAAGTCAAAATCTAACATATTGTGTGTAAATTTCCCCACAAGTATGTTAGCTAGTTATTTTGGTCCCAGAATATGTTCAATTTCTATTTATTTTTATATACCGCTTTTCACAACAGTCACTTAACATGGGTGTGTTGTGATACATTCCTGTATCATTTATGCAGAGTAATTCATGTTAATATGTTAGATGTCCTGTTATAGGAGCACAGAGTAAAAATTATGAATGAAAAAGAGCCGTCGATCCCCTCAGTCTCTCTTTCAGATGTCAGGATTTAAGAATTGTTCATTCCGCTGCGACCTTAAATTGTACATGGTTTTATTGGCACTACTTATCACATGGTATTGTGGCCGCCAAATTGTGGCGCAGTAAACATAACTCCAGGATTCGCTGGTGCTGAGAATGGAGTTAGCGGCAGGCTCCTTTAGTCACTCGCCGACGGCCGCCTCAGTTATTTATACCTGATTGCTGTCGCCCCGCTTGCCTCATTAGCCACCATCACATTCATAATCTTCCAAAGCACCGTTGCCATGGCAACCGTGTCCGCCGCAGGAAAGATGACGCTCGGGATGGGATGACAGCCAAGTTAAAACAGTTACAGATCGCTGCTTGGTCGTAGACTCAAAGGCACACACGCACGCACATGGGCGCACCCACGCGTGCACAGGCAGGCAGACAGCGATTTTGCCTGCTGGTGACGCTGTAGAAATTTCCACCAACATACTGACGGTAGGGGGCGGGGACATGATGTTTATTAACGCACCTGGGACAGCGCTGTAGTATTGCCAGTGGTGTAGGTGCCGTGTCACGGGCAGTCACACGTAGGCGTGCAGAGAGCGAGCACACACTTGATTCTCACGTAAAAACCACTGCACATTTTGCTCTAGACGATTCTTCTGTCCCAGGAGACAAGAAGAGAATTTCTGTAACTCTCTTCACCCAAAGACGTGCACCCACCTCCCAACCTACCCAGCACCAACACCCCCCCCCCCATGTCTCATACTGATTTGGAGAATTGAGCAGCAGTGCCCATTCTCCCGGTATGAAGCCAAATGAAAACGGATGCTGTGTTATTTCATGCAATGTCAAAAGTTCGAATGGGACCATAGACAATCCTATGATATTTTACAAACCTCCAAGCCTAACACCGTGCCCCCACCGATCACGCACTCAATGGGCCCGGCCTCTGGATGAGCCTAACAGATTTTTATTGCCTGAAATTGCACTTGGCTCTACATTTCAAAAATTGATATAATGGCACTGTCCACATTTTAATTCTCTCTTAAGTAATAAAATTTTAAAGGTGCTCAAACATCAGGGCAGCTCTGCATTAGCTACTAAAAGCCATGCTTTCCATCTTCATGTGGTTCTCTTTGAATAAATAACTAACTGTGGCATTCGAGACTTTGAGAGCCGTCTGACACACACATCTTATTTTTTAAATAATTAAAAAATGGATACGGTTATGCATCTACGTTTTTTTCACCCACATACGTTTACTATTATCAATGATTGATGTGTTTACTTTTTTTTTAGCCCACCAGTTGATAATCACGAAGAGCCCTGGGGTACTGGGTACTGATGTCGGGTTAAGGGTTCAGCTGTATTATGGCTTTCCACCAGTGGTCAGAAGACATGCTGTCAGGATAATTGACTGCTTTACATCGCCTGTGGTGTGTGATTGTGTGTATATCTGTTCTATGATGGATTGGCATCCCATCCAGGATATACCCCAACATAGTGTTGCCTCAGATTGGTTCCAGGTGACCCTAACCAGGGTATTTGGTTGGATTCTTCATCATTTTCGGTTCCCCTTGCAGACCTGTTAAGATAACTTTGATGTTTTTCTTCACAGAGCCAGAAGCTAAGAAGCCATCCAGAGCAGGTGATGTTCACAGAATCCATGACCTCACAACCTCAGTCTAAAGCGTCTTCACTTTATGATGAGATTCCTCAGGGTCAGCGAGAGTGATTAATGTTGACCCTCGTGGGATGAGCCAAGGGCAGCCGGAGCGAAATGAGGAGGTGCAGGGTGTTTGAGGGAAACGCCTGAGCAACACTGCTGTCAAAAAGCTTACACAAGCTAAGGGCAGCGACGCAGGCTAAGGGCAGCGACGCAGGCTAAGGGCAGTTTTTTTTTTTTGGAAAATGGCAAACCTCTCTGTCTCTTTGCATTGGTCTTTTAGATTCTGAAAACGCAATGATAATATGTGGGTCATTAACACCTTTAGATTCGTGCCACCATTGATATGCAGAATATCAATATTAAAAGTCATTGATGAAAGAGTTATTCACAATGTTCTCCATGAAACTGGTCTCAATCTTTGTTTTTGTTTCTGCATGTAAAGAAGAGAAGCCAAAGCATTTCAAACTTCCAGTGACTGATGGTATGTTATAGAAAAATAGTTCATCTCTTGAATAAAACTTGTAATCTAATGCCGAAATACATGTGTGCTATATAGCATGATTTCCTTATAAGTGTCTTATACACACAATTGTTATTATTATTTATTATGTCATAATGCAATTACATTATTATTGTTATCATTACATTTTCAGTATTATTATAATGTAATAATATAATTACTACAGTCAAGCAGCACAAAAATAACTTGACTGGTTCGATATAGCAACATATATAGGTATGTAGATGCTTAATATAAACTACAGCAGTGGATGACATTCAAAGACATTACCGGACCTTTGGAACCACATCATTATGGAGCGAGATTGCTTACACTTGACTGAAAGCAGGTGCTACACTCAGCTGCGTCTGATGCTGTTGCAGTTAGTTCTGTTATCAGTTACAGGATATGTGACCGATTCTGGCCTGTTCGTATTGACATGTAGCCGCAGGGAGGGTATACACAGCCAGCACTGACTGAAGTAGCTAGCTATTAGGAGCTATTTGTCTCCGTGAAACACAACACATGGCCAAGGTTGGAGAATAAAAGCTTCTAATCGATAAGGATAAAAGGATCTCGATTAATGATCCACGACAGGTCGATGTCACTTGCTGGTTGAAGCATGTCGAGCTCACCCTGCGGTCCATTAGTATTATTAATATGATTATTTTCAAATTTTACTTTTGTTTTAATTGTTTTCTCAACCATATTTGTAGCATATTAATAAAATGCATTCAATATTAAATTGTTATTGTCATTAAATTGTTAAATAACTGAGTTTATTTCAATCTTCCATCCCCATCAAAGAATAGCTGATGTAGACAGAAACTCCAAATTAACATCACAGTTATTTTCTCAGAGGGCCCCCCCCCGCTTTGCTCAGCTTCAGGCTGTGCCACCATCCCTCTGACATCCCCTTTAATTGATGTCGGGGCCGGGATTTATTTTCTGCCGTTATTTTGTTCTCACAGTGAAAGAGAAGCGCTTGCGTGTTCCCAAGGCACCCCTTCCATCAAAAGCTGCCCCCCCGCGTAAGTCAGACGCGTGCTGAGTCACTGATGCGTCTTTTGATATTTCGTAAGGACTTGTTTGAATTTCGTTCAATTCTAAGTAAGATTTTATTGATCGACAGCCTCAGCACATAGCAGATATTGTTGGAGATATAGTACTGTGCAAAATCTTAGGCAGTCAAAGAAAATGCTTAAAGCTATTTATCTGGGTAGTAAGTGTATATTTGGTGCAAAAAAAATGCACAATTTAACATTTGCTAATTAACAGTAACACAATAAAAACTGACACGAATTTCTTACTTTCTCCAAAACATTATTGTTATCTTGTTGGATGACTAGATGAACACCACTTTGGTGCCTAAACCTGCTCTCACATCACATGTATATATGTTCATTGATATTATATGTAAACACTGTATTGACTGCCTCTTCCTTGTTCCATGTGCACCTGAAGATCCAAAGGCTGCAGCAGATTTAGGTAACTGGGACGATTCTGCTCATACCATTGTCTACCACCTTTGTCATTAAATCCCAAATATGTTACTGTAATCAGAGCAGATTTCAGTAAAGGATACAATCAGACTATCCTGAAACGATAAAGAATATAGTCAATGTGCACAAAAGAAAACCAAGTTTATTTAATTTTTATTTCTTATCATTTAAGAAGGTAATTTCTCTCTTGATATGTTTCATACTATTTAACTGAGGGAAGATTTTAATCCAGTGCATGTGATTAAAAAGATTCCCATTAAAAATCTGCCGCATTTTCCATTTCAAAATCCACTATTTCACTATTTAATTGGTAAAAAATTTACTGTCATTTCAAGAATTCCACCTGAAGGTTATGTGTAACCAGTAGGCCTAGTGCTGCTTCACTAGATATCAGTGCAGAAATGTTTATTCAAAGACATGAACTTTTTTATAGGTTTTCTGTGTGATTCTGTGTCATCGTGCTTTTTCCACCTTGACGCTAACCTTTTGTATTACATATATGACAAGTTATAATATTTTATTTATGCATGACGAAGCAGAAAATAGCAACTGACATTAGCTACTTGAGACTGTCAGTTTTCTGAGCTTTAAACAGCAGAGTACATCGAATCGCTTCAGTGCTGTCAGGGCAGACTGGTTTTAAAGCAGGTTTCTGTTTTATATATTCATGTACCCATGCTGAATAGTGAGTCATTCATATTACATTCGATGAGCTTAGATTGATGAGCAAAATCAAAGCGTAATCACTGCCATGTCACGTCGCGTTAGCATCTGCCGCGCATCACTTCGCTGTCATCCACAGAAAAGGCTTCCCAGGCCGAGAAGAAATCCCTGAAGGAGGCGAAAGGTGAGCCGGCTCTGTGAGTCAGCTGATTGGTTACGGCTCACTCCGTAACGCTGCTGATTGGTTTCTTCAAAGGGTCGGTAATTCCTCTTTCCCTTCTTTTAGAGAAAGTCGGGAAGACTACGAAACCTGCAAGTGAGTATCACTACGATACAGCCGCCGGGCTGCAGGGTCCAAATTCCATCAGCAACACAAGGTCAAGGTTAAAAAAGCAACAAAATTTGCCAAATGGAGGGGGGATCCCATGATGACAAATTTGGCACATCTCCAGGAGGCGCCCTGTCAGTGACAGGCCGTTCTCTACCGACCTCTGCACAGGTTTTATTTTTATCGTAGTTTAACCATCACTGGTTAACAAATGAAACCTTTAACAGCTCTGACTAAACACTGTGTGCAGGGCAGCACAGTGACTCTGCGGGTAGAAATGTCATTTCACACCTCCAGGGCTGACTCCCGCTTGGGCTGTGTGTGTGTGGATTCTTCGCCTTCTCCCTGGGCTTCCTGCGGGTTCTCCGGTTTCCGCCTGCAGTCTGACGACGTGCTGTTCGGCTAATTGCCGCGTCTAAATTGCCCACAGTGACTGTGTGGATGTGATGGACTACCTCTCCATCCAGGTGTCGAAGAAATTTATGTCACTCAGTTGGTGATTCAGAATATGACGTCGCTTTATTATTGAATTTAGGGTCTCCACGGTAATGCTCAAAGAACTTTCTGGTTAACATAACTTTTACAGGAGTTTGCGCCCCTCCTCAGAACCAGATCAAACCGGTTATGGTAGGGCACGCATCTTGCAAGCATGTATGTACTTTATGCAGTTCGCGTCTTACAAATATGAGGAATATGCACTTTATACAGCCATCATCTCATGCATCTGGCCACCTGCAAGCAGCCCCCACTCGACTGTAGCCTTTTGTGATTTTCCTGTCCTGTCTATCAAGCGCGCTCTAAACTTGCATTTCTGTTCTGTAGCCTGCATTTCTGTTTAATCTAAGGAGTACAAAGTTCAAGCACATGTCTATAATACTGAAGTTAACTCTTAATTCTCTTTAGGATATTCTTGGGTGTTAGCTGTCTAACACACACACAGGTACCATTGCATTAATATAAAAATGTATTCCAAAGCTATATACAAAAATATCCTTCTAGTTAATTTTTCTCTCACACAGGGATGATGGGTAATTGGAATGAAATATGCATTAAAATCAGTATTAATGTGTATAATATTATGCTTTGATTGTAGTGTTTGCTTTGTAGTCTTAAAATAATTTATAGGAATGCCATATGTAGGACCGTCAGCCTGTAAGGAGTCTGAAGATCCTGGCTGATAGAATGGCACCTGAGTTGCTCTAAATTGTGGTTACGTTAATCCAAACAAACATTATCAGGAATGGGCAGTTATAACATGGATATTGGCAAATTTGGCGCCATGTGCCATTTCAGCATTAACGCTGAGGTTTTACTTTCGGTATTCTATTGACTTTAGCTTCCAGGGGTAATTCAAGACCCCACATCCAGCCAAGGGTTTTTCAACACCTCGAGTTTCTTATGTTTCGTTGCATAATTTTTTTTATTACATTATCAGTGTTACGTGCAAAATAAAAAGTACAAAATGGTAATTAATTAAGGAAAAATGTTAAATGACAAACACCACGTATTTCATAAAAATAATCTTAGAGTCATCAGAACAACCACATTTTACAGTGAGTACAGTTGAAGTCTTGGAATTCTATTAATTAAAAACTGAAGGATTTGTTTTGAAAGGTCACTCCTAGCACTGATGGAGAAATGGCCACAAATGATCTGCACTGGATGGGCGTGTAGCTTTGACCTTTATATCCAATTTATCCCAAATCACTTTGATGGGGTTAAGGTCAGGTGACATTTACTGGGTCATCGCTCAAAATTTTTCTTCATTGTGCAAACATTCTCCAATAGGGAGTGTTCAACTTCTGAATGATAGTAGAGGCGTAGATAGAAATTGTGCGCCCCCTGACAAAATGACCTTGGGTCCCCCACTTGATTAAATAAACTGGTAGTGTATTGGCATTTTAGTCCCGCCCCCTGCCAGCTTCCCACCAATGACTCTTCACTCTCCCACTGAATCCTTGGATTACAGCACACATTTTAGTCCCGCCCCCTGCCAGCTTCCCACCAATGACTCATCACTCTCCCACTGAATCCTTGGATTACAGCACACATTTTGTCGCTTGGTCACCGGACTCACATCATGTATGTGGTTTCATTACTGAGAAGATTTAATACATTTTATCTTACTTTAATCAGATTAGACGAATGGCGACGTGGAATAGGAAAATCTCAGTTTTGCTTTTTTTTTGTGTGGATTTTTGTTTCCCATATGTTGTCCATTTCCATGGTGAAGAAGCCTTTTTCATCTACCTCACAGAGCCTAAGCTTAGCCATGTGTATGAAACAATCTTTACCGATACAAAAGTCATTAATAACACTGCCAAAATGTCACCATGCTGGAGCCGGCAGGTAATGCGATCAATCAGTGACCATCGCTGGACTGCCCACGGTCCATAGAGAAACACCAGCCATCTCTGAGCGACGGCAGCCGATAGCGAGACGTCTCTGGCTGGGGGGCATTTCACATGAAGCTGAGAGATGAATCGTGACCTTTGAAACACTCACCTCCGTTCAGATTCACTTGTCGACAGGGCTTGGGTGGGACACACATGCCACATCAAACATCTGTAATACTGGCCTTAGGTATTTTTCGGCAGATGGCAGCGTCAAAGGCTGAAAAATTGTGTTCTTGCCCTTCTCTTGTTTATTTACAGAGCTACGGAAAAAGTACTGTTAAAAAAATTTTAAAAACTATTGCTACAATCAAATTGGCTCATTTAAGATTCTGTTGCTGCTCGTTCTCCCTCTGATTTCCAATGAGAAAAATTAGCAGCAGTCGTTCTGATCCATCATCCCCACACTAGGATAATTGTTTCTTTGAAGCACTTGCTTGGCTCGTTAGGGAAAAAAAAAATGGACCAAGTGTCATAATCCATACTAAATACGAACTAGTCAGCATCTTGGAAAATGACTTAAATAGTCTTTAATGAATATTTTAGATACCCAAAAGGCTTTTCAAAAATTATATGGCTGGTTTTATTTCCTATTGAGCATCAATAGAGCAAAATTTAATATCTGGCTTGTCTTGACTTATGAAACTTGCTGCTTTCCTGCTGCTCCTAATATTCAAAATATCAGCTCTGTTGTCTGTTTCCAGCTCCTTCGCTTTTATTAAGTCCATATCTTCCCACTGGGTTAATTACCGCTGAGTCCAGGGGCTCCTGTGCATTGTGCACTTACGGGCCTGATGGTAGATATTTCGGAAGAGCTTGCATTGTTTGTGGAAAAATGTCTGCCGAAATCATCATGGGATATCAGGACTGCTATGTATAATTTATATGTTTTGAAAAATGGAGGTGGCCCAGTCATTTCAGATGCTATCGCGTGAGCGGTCTCCGCAGCAGGGCACCGCGAGCTGGGGACATCCCTCAGCTCCCTCTCCTTATTACTCCTTTGTTCTCTCATTCCTCTGCTGTCCTTCGTTGTCAAAACAGAAGCTGAGCCTTTGGGGCAGGACAAGGCCAAGCCTGAACCTGGTAAGTGTGAACGAGCGCGCTCAGTCACCTCTTCCTGGAGAGGTTGAAGTTATATTTCGAAGAATGCACAATTGTTTGGAGATTTTTCGGGGGGATCCGATGTCTGTACTGGGGCGTGCCACCCAGATCACCCTGACAGCAATTTGTTAAGTGAGTTTTGGAAATGAATGGATTAACGAATCAATAAATCCGCAGCGCTCCAGGGCTTCTCTGCCTTATGTTGCGTGGACACTGTTGTGTCGCCGTGTGAAACAAAACCCTTGTTTGACTTCCATCTTTCTCTTGCTAATTCAGGCAAGATGCCCTACTTCCAGTGCGTGCTTCTGAGCTCCCAAAGTACTGGTTACCCCTTGCGGCCTCAGAGCCCGGCCCAGAAGCCAAGCGCCAAACCCGTGAGGGCCAGAGCGGCTGGTGTCTAGGACAGCGCCACCTACATGCCGGGTTTCTATTTGGCAGCCTGTGTCTCGCTGTGATGGCTGGGGTCTCTCTTTGAATCCATTGCCATAATCCAGCTGCGACACTGGCATTTTGCAGGATGTTGACCAATAGCAGAGGACGACCAGGGGGGCGGGGCTAAATGGCTCAGCATTGGGGCGGGGCTAAATGGCTCAGCTTTCCCTTTGTGTGTTTTTTCATTTTCTTGACCAGCCGAATGTCTGTGGCTATCAGAGTTTGCTCGCTGGCAGGCCGGTCATGCTGGCAGGCCGCAGGTATGAGCAGGCTTTCTCTACAATGCTGTTAGGGTGTCCACCCCCCCCCGTTTCAGTGGTTTTTAAAATGTCACAATAACACCGCGATGTGTTATGGTCAAAGAAACCTCAGGTGACATCACTCAGACCTGATCCTACATGGTTCAATCTTAAGATTTAAAGGAAAAAAGAATACATAAAACAGTCCTAAATATATATATATATATATAAATGATACATAAAATGTTATATATTATCTACCTGTAAATGTATATAACACACATTGTATATAACTTAGCGGTTATAACACTTAGGGCATTGACTTTTTTAAGACAATTCATCCAAATATGCCTCAAAATGAAGACTATCTATTATGGTACATTGATTTCCTTGCATATTCAGGGCTGTTCTGCACGGTGCATTTACTGACTAGTTGGCATGGCATTACTGGTATTTCAAGGGTGTAGATTTGGGTCTGGATGGTAGAGACACATCCCAACCAATATTGTGGGTGGACTGTGTGTGTTTAGGGGGGGCGGGAGGTCGGGGCTGATTTGGACCCCATCTGTGTTGAAACCAAAGCTACACCCTTGTAGTGTATAGTCGCAAGTTTTATTTATTTCGTTTTTTAAATGTAAATATAAAAATTGCCACTTGAAGTATGGCCCAGCCTTGTAACGCTTGCGCCAAAAAGACCGTCTTTCTTCTCTTGTCTTCTGCCTCTGTTGATGTATACATGAGCTATGCATCTGTTATTTTGTGCTATGGGTAATTCCCAAAATTCTGATTCATGGTCTTGCATATGCTAAATGCTTTAAAGAAAAAAAACACTTAAAATTCATGATTTGCACATATTTGAACCATGGATAATAAAGGCATTTTTGTGAAGGCTTTTTTTGTTTTGTTTGATATGGAGTTCAGTGTGGTGTCAGTGATTATTGAGAAGCGATGAGGAATGGTTTGCTGTTATGCTCATGTTACATGATTAGTTTGAAAAGGCTTTAGGCGACAGACGGAGGTGTTTGGCGTTGACCGCATGTTATCCGTGGCATGGCGGTATTTTAATTTCCTGCCGATAAAAACGCCTGGATTACTTGACAGGTGGCTGCAGGCTGCAGAAAGAAGCATCACTGTTTCCTCACTTTTAATAGTAGTAATAATCTTTATTTATATGATACTTTTCAAAAATGGAATGCGGCTCAAAGTGCTTCACATATGAGAAGAAAACATAGAGCCTATTAACATACAGGACAATGAAATTATCTAAATAAATCTAAGTAAAACGAATAAGCAAGAGTAAATAAAAATGAAATAAAATAAAATACAATATAATATAAAGGCATGAAACGTTATAAAAGTATAAGCTACTAAAAATTAGAAATAATATTGTATTTAATAGATATAGCAACAAAACGGTGCGATATTTAGAAATAACATAGGTTAAAAAAGATCGACAATCTTGTAAGCGGGACAACTGCCAGATTCAAATTCAACAAATTCAGACCTGGCTTTGGCACAAAGCCTGCAGTGAGAGCTCCTCACCAGATGTGGCGCTGTTTGCATGCATCTCCAGCATGAGTCACACCTAATGTCGTTTAAT
This sequence comes from Mormyrops attenuatus, assembly GCA_026777985.1. Classification (NCBI taxonomy): domain Eukaryota; kingdom Metazoa; phylum Chordata; class Actinopteri; order Osteoglossiformes; family Mormyridae; genus Mormyrops; species Mormyrops attenuatus. The sequence continues at coordinate 4,332,956 of JAODKC010000043.1, forward strand.
GTCTCCGTGAGGGACAGTAGGGAGAGCCAGTCACTGTGACAGGCCGACCGAGCCGCTGCTCATTCTCACCTCCCGCGTATCATGTACATCTGCACTGTCGACTCTATCGCTCGTGAGGAGATGATGATCTCTCTCTCCTTTTACATGTGATAAATGTGTAATGAATATGCGAATAAAGGGTGCTGTCAATAAATATTTCCACGGTGCTCTTTTAATAAAAAAGTGGAAAATAATTTTTACAGAGACCACACATGCTTAACTGCATGGTGGTATGAGTTACTGTCATGGGAAGCAAAAAGAAAAACAGATATTTTTAACTGTTATAAGCCTTGTACAGTAAAAAAAAAAAAAAGAAAAAGAAAAGAAAAAACTGAGAGACATAAAAAGTGAAGGACCTTTAAAGTATGTTTAAAATTTACCGATGGTGGATTGTTCAGGTCCAGAAAGTAAAATTCCAGACCACGATTTTGTTTCAACCAACCAGCAGAGTATAAAGAGTCACAGTCACAGAGTGCTGAACTGGTTGGTTGAAACAAAATCGTGGTCTGGATTTTTACTTTCTGGACTTGACCTATCCACTTCTAAAATCTACTGTTTAAAGATGATCCCAGCGCCAGTCCGACTGCGATGGAGTTCCTAGGTGTAATTACTCCTTTCATTGTTTTATTATTACTTAATGCTTCATGGATGAAGGTGGCTGCTGGCGAGCCGTGAACCACCGAAAGTTCTCCTCCAGCCTTCATGTGGCTTCTCTGCCCTCGCAGGAGAGTCTGTAAAGCATGGAGGACTTTCTTTTTTATGGAGAAGAATATGAAGGACTTTGGGTATTTCTGTAAACATAATGATGATGCGGTGATGGTGAGGATGACACACTGATAACGTGGCCTTTTCAGCATGGTGTCAGGGTTGTATGAATAATGACACACATGCCTTTCAGGCAGCTGAAAAGCGTATTCGCTGTTAGAGCGCCGTCGACGAGAATGGCAGATAGGGACTGACTGGTGAGCTGGATCAGCAGGACGCAACGTCAGTGTTTACCCCTGCTCTGTCCCCGCTCTAGTCTCTGCCGATTCAAACAACAGAATTAGCTTAAAATAAAGTCACACATCGATACCCGAAAAGCGAGATAAGGGTCTCATGCTGTGTTGAACCATCTCATCCTTATCTCAGTCGAAGTAGAATGGGATGCCGTTGTTTCTTTTCTGGTTTAATTATTTGATTTAAACAGCTTCTGTATTTTATGCATGACGAAATTTTAAGAGGCATATTGTTCCAAGCTACCCGGGTTTGCCAAAGGACTTGATATTTGTTGTCTTATAAAGAATTTCCATCCAGTATATTACTGATGATATCACGGTATTACTAATGGAAATGTTGGTGCAGCAGGGGTGTAGGATATATAATTTGGCTTCATTCCCCCCCTTCCCCAATAAACAGATGTTTTTTATTCAAATTATTACGTTTGCCCCCAATATCAAACTTTCCTACGCCATTGTGTGCCAGATTTCTTGATTACTTAATACTTTCGAGTGTTTACATGCTTTATAAATCTGTGTCCTTTTTTCGCTCGTGATACTTGCCGATATATGTAATATGGCCGTCAGTCACGCTCTTGTGACCTGGGTCTCTTTTAATATAGCAGCTGAGTGCTGCTTTTTGTTCCTCCGCTCTGGCTTCTCAGACTCGTAATTGACCATTTCTCTTTCTCTGAGGGGGAGCACGAGGTTGGAGCTGTCAAAATACATCCGGCTCCTCTATTCCCTAAACCACTGATTGTCCTCCCTGATTTCTAATCATAACCGCAATTGTTTAAAGCTGCGAGCTGATCTGGGAGGGACATTATGTGCCGTATACCGCCTACTGCACCAAAGCCTTCAAAAAGCCGTACTGTTTGTAACGATTTTCCAGTTCGTCTGTTGAAGGCAATGCTATTGGCTGCTTCATTGCATGATTTGTGTGCTCAACTTCTAATCTTGTATGTATTTATAATTCAGCAGTTGAATGTAAATCACACACACACACACACACACACAGATAACGTATCTATATCTTTGTGGGGACTCTATTCATTTCTGTGGGCAAAATCCTAATCCCAATTATGACACCCTTAACCCCTACCCAGGCCTAACCTTCACCATAAGTAACGAAACAAAATACAAGACTTTTGAGTATTGATTGCATCCACAGAATTTTTATATTTTTATAATACTGAGTGTCCTCTTGTGGAGACAGAAAAAATGTCCCCACAATGTCAAAATAATAGGTTTTTGTCCCCACAATATGGTAAATATAAACCCACGTGCACAAATACACACAAGCAAATACAAATACATACAAACACGAGTATTAGAATTATTCATGTGTCATTTGGTTTCAGTTAGCGTTTTGCGCTTTAATTACAAAGATTTTTTGGCAGATTAACCAAAGAAATGTTTTGTCCCTGGTGAGCTTAATGCTTTGGTTTTAATTAAGCATATCAGGTGTTCTTTCTGTCTCAGTATGATATAAAAAAAGTTTTTTTTTGGTTTCAATACAAAGTTCTGTCCTTTCAAAGACACAACCTTTTGGAAATGCTCAGATAACGAGTGTCAAACTCTCAAAAAAAAAATCCAAAAGTCTTTCGGACTTGGGCATCATTTTAAAATGGATCTGCTATGTAATGAAATGTTAACACCGTTAAAGGGTTGTGGATATTGAGGGATGTATAAATTGATTGGTTGAAGTTCTCACTGAGATTTTACAAGAATGTTTTTTCCCCTTTAAAAACATGCACTCGATTTATTGGGTAACATCTGAATGTATGTTTAGCACGATGTGTGTAACCTGCCAAGAAACTGCGGTCTATGATTTATATGCATTAATAAATGTAAAGATCTGGATGTTGAAGTGTATACAGTCCGTGATTAAAGCTTTCTGAAATAAAAAACGGAAATATTTGTCTAAACATTATTACTGTTTAAGGTTTATAAACATTTTTCTAGATTTGGTTGTACACCACATTTATCATGAACCACTATTCTGCTTACTGAGGCTGTACTGATGCTGCTTATTGATGCTCAAACAATGCTGTATGGGTTGAAAATGTATTTCTCTTTTTTTAACACAAACTTTGGCGGCATATTTCTCGTTCTGGCTCTCACTGCACTGCATAACCATCTTATGACATTTCCCCAAGCTTCACCCATATAGTTAGTTTATTTCTTTTTATTTTTTTAGTTTTTCTTACTAAACTTCATTATTTCCGTAAGACTGGGAAGTGTCTTTCATGCCTGTATTTTTGTGCTCTATTCTGCATTTATATTAAGCACCATTTTGTCTCCTCTGCAGTTCTCACATATATTTAGCATGACTGGCAGAATTTCATCTTGCCGATACCATCTGTAGTTTTAATTGAATCAGACCCATTAAGCTCCAGTAAGGGGGAGGGGCTCGCTTTGTGTCCAGTCTATTTCTTCTCTCCATCCATTTAATTCCTTGTAGCGCTGGAGTCCCCAGGCCATGCTTATAATGTTCAGTAAGAGAGCCCCGGAATAATTTAACCTCAAATCCCAATGGATCTCTGGAGATAAATAACAATAATCTGAGTGGGGCTTGCGGTGCCTGGTTTCAGCCAGCGGTGGCGCTGCAGCACAGCCCAGGAGGCTCGTGTCAGCTCGCAGCAGGGCCACCTAAACTGGGTCAGCCATCACAGTGGCAGCGCAGTGTGCTCGATGTCACAGCTGATGTGGCGGTGGCCGATTAGCGGCAGCTAAGTGGCTGCAGGTGCAGACTGCCTCTCGGAGGCCCGGTGACGTGGTCCTGCGGGAGTTGCCTGGCCTGGCCGAGCTGCCTGAGGTCCTCCCGTAGGTTCACGCTTGGAAGTCATACTGAAACTGGTGCTTCCTCTAGGCTGTTCACTGAACTGTTTTCCCCGGTGAGGGATCGCCCCCTTGCTGCTGTGAATGCCGCTTTTATAACGTCGCAAACATTTCGTTAAAAAGGAAATGGACAGGATCAGATCTGTCAGGTGTTCGCAATCAACAGCGTAGGAGAGAGTTTCATATTGAGGGCGGCAGTTTTAAAATGTAATTACCAAGGTCTAGTTATTGGGGGGGTGAATGAAGCCAAATTAGATATTGGGGC
>JAODKC010000043.1:4337177-4351943 GCA_026777985.1 Mormyrops attenuatus
CCCCCCCCCCCCCCCCCCCCCCCCCCCCCCCCCCCCCCCCCCCCCCCCCCCCCCCCCCCCCCCCCCCCCCCCGACACGCCCTTATAGTTTTTACCCCCCTGTCCTTTGCAGTGGTCTGTAACGATGTCAGAACATTGTGCATTTCCCTGTTGTGTCCTTGTGGGGCGCTGTGATTCACCAGCATTCCATATTCCATGGGAGTGGAACGATACCCTGGCAACAGCAAGTAAAATAGCAACGGCTGCGGGGGGGGGGGGGTTGGGTGGGTGGTAATAGCTTTCAAAACTGCCTTACAGCATAGAGGCCGCCGCTCTGAATGTAGAGGGTGCTGATTATTCGCTAGGGGCTGTGACAGGAACACAGGTGGGGGGCCTACAGGTGGGGGGCCTACAGGTGGGGTACGATGGCAGTCATGCCCCAGCTGGCCCACAAGGGGCATCCACGCGCTCGCCCCTACAGCCAGCTATTTCAGATGAACCCAGGATGGAAGAGTGTAATAACTGAAGCTCCAGTTGTGTCTCATCGAAAACAGCAGCGTGCCCCAGAGGATGCTGTCCCTGCCTCCCACCCCCAGGTCAGTCGGTGGCACCTCCACGTCTGCAGAGCTTGCATGTATGTGACCGACTCAGGGGCACCTTGTGAATGTCCTCAGTCACTCAGAGTGTGAGTGTGTTTCTCTCCCATCCGGAACGTAACCTTGTCGTGTGTCCTGCACCTCCCATGTCCGCAGTCCACCAACAGCTTTAATAAATAACCTGATATGGAGAAACCGAAGGACGGAGCTAACAGCCCACAAGCTCATGTGTTACGGGGGACTTTCGTGCAGGATCACAAAGTGATTCAGGTCAGTCTCTTCCTGGAACCATAACCATAACAATACAGTATCTATGCCTGTTACAGGGCCGTTATTTAAGGAGACCTGATGAAAAATGGCCACTTTCAGATGAAACTCATATACAACATCATTGGGTAATAAAATCACAGCTTTTCCTTTATGCTAGTGGGAATTTTACTTACACAAAAATGTTCTGAGGGCAGAAAGAAAAATGATTGGCTCAAAGAGATAACCAATCAGACTGCAGAGGAGGTGAGTCCAAATGATTAGGCGGGATCAAGATATCTGATTGGTTATCTCTCTGATTTTCCTGTGTTATCCCTCCCCAGGACCAGGTGGTCTACAGGTCTCCCAGGTTCCACTTTCTCTGGAAACCTGTGCCCTGGATATTCATGGGTCCTGTTCCAGATAATAAGTTATAAAACCCAGTAGCAGACAAATGTTACTAAAGCACAGATGTGCCAACATTGGCATCTGTCTCCATCATCTTACATAACTGACTTTCCCTCTTTTTTTTGTTCTCCTGAATCGTATGTTTAGAAAGTGCTCTTTTCATTTACTAAGTGCTCCAGGGTAGTTTTTGCGTCCATTCAGTGCCGTTTAAAAGGCCGGCCAGCTGTCGGCGATGGAGCTTAGCGGTTCACTACAGGGATCCTGAGCGGCACGTGCACGTCGAACCCTGGTGACGGGGTTTATCGTCATTTACTGGGGCGGTGCTGCAATAAACAATGAGCAAAAGAAGGGCAATGAGGGGACATAACAGCAGATTCTCCACGGGATTTGGGCCCAAACAGGAGAGCAACAGAGGAGTTGAAGTGAGAGATTGATGGATTATGTTTCCACAAAGGGGAAGGTGTGAGATCAAGTCCAAACAGGAAAAAAACTCATATCAAAACAACTCTGTTTCCCAGTGATTTCAATATTTATTTGACATTTTCGTCATTTGCCTTTGCATTTAAATTACATCATATATGTCTGAAAGTCATCTCCGCTGACCTTTGAACATCACCCCATACTTCAGTTCACGACTGCGGCTCCAAAATCTCCCACGCATTAGTTAAACCCTTTGCCCGTTTGCTAGATAAGACACAAGGCGACAGACGACGGAAAATCAAAACGCCGAACTATAACCAAGGTGTGCATAAATGTTCAAACGAAAGGCAAACAAAAGCAAAATGTTGTTTAGGAGGCAATGCAATGTAATAGAATCATCCATAACATTTAGGGGGGGGGTGCTGCTTAAATTAACACGGATACTTTTGTTTTCAAGCATTAAGCGCTCTGTTTGATCAAAGGAACACCAAAAGAGGATAATCTATAGGCTGTAATCGAATGTTTACATGTAGATAGCTATAAAGGATGATGGAAATAGTGCAGGGCAGAGAGAGAGATGATCGATGAGGAGAGCGGTGACACAGCGTGATTTACTCATAACAAAATAATCATCTCTGTCGTGGAGAGACGACCCAAAAACATGGGTGAGTGTAACAGGAACTCATTAAAAATACTTTCAAACCAGGCCAAGATCTTCTGAAAGACACATCTCATCCCTGAAGAAAATCTGCCTTTAAAATACTCACTTAATTCATAGTTATTCATAGCATCTAAGTCTCATCCACATTTTTATAGGTCACAACTCTACCTTTATTAATATGGTCCGAATGTCTAACACTGATAATATAGATTAGCACCCTTTCAGCCCAGAGCAATAGAAAAACGTCCTTGGAAATTAAGCGCGACTGTCCCGTTGTCCAGTGAGTGTCCTGCTGCACCCCGCCAGATTCTTACCATTAAAAAGTCCTTACCAGCTGCGCCTGCGGCGGTCACCACGGTTCCGGTGCTTTCTGACCCCAGCGTGGTGCCGCGTCAGCACGGGGAGGCCTACACCTGCGACGGCAGATGGACAGCGAGAGCGCCGCATCGAAACCTAATACCCAGAATGCAGAGCGGTTGCCCAGATCTAGGAAAGAACTGGAAGTGTGTTCCACGAAAGCCCAAGCATCAACCGTAGATCTTATGCGTCCTGACGGTATTATACATTATTTTACATAGCTCAACGACACAAAGTGTGAGAAAAATAATATTTATATCTTAATATATTCGAATCGATATTCAAGTAACATTCCACGCACTCTTACGTGCATTTCCACGAAGCTGGTCTCCCCCTCCAAACAACATCATTATCAGTACTATAAACTAGCTACCACTCTGTAGGAGCAGATTTGTCCAATACTAGCAATAGCTACACGTTTAAGTAACTACAGTGTCCACCGTCCGTCATTCGAATGCCAGATTCTGCCACTGAAAACGCCTCCCAGATCCATTGGGCTGGATCAGTAGCCTCTAAGTGTAAGGCCTGCTATCCTAACATAGAGAACGGTATTGCCCTTTAATTCTTTATTAAAAATGAAAGCCTGCTCCATTCTGCTATGGATCCAGACATGACTAATTGCACAGTTTGAACTGAAATAAAATTAATATGCACATATCCATGTTTCTCAATGAAAACAATTCGAAATAAAAAAAGGTAAATATGTTCTATATTGATTACGTGCTTTGAGAGATACACCAGACACAAGGAGACACTGATACTGTGGACAAGCAGTTAAATGTGGTTTTGCTTTCTGTGTTGGGAACGATAGTAAAATATAATTTTGGTATCTGTGAACTGAGGATGGTACTCGTTCTCTCGCTCTAATTGTGGCATCCTCAGTGTCCCTTCGCTATAACTGGAGAGATGCTCTGTGACACAAAAACCTGAATTACTCTTTCATGTGCCCCGAATGGACAGAGATAAACCTGGTTCTGCTCATCTCCAAACCATCTCCAGAACATCTCCAGAACATTGACATCCCTCACCGCTCCACCTCTCCATCTCATAACATTGATACTGCTTTATATTCCATGTCTGCACCATTTCAGCTCAACCCGCTTGTACCTCACAATGGCCCACCATGCAGTTTTATTATAATAATATTAATTATTATCGTTGTTGTTATGCTAATCCTGAGCTGAACCTCTTCATTGTTTTATGCTACACCCCTCACCTTGGTATCCTCCCAGCCCACTAAATATTTCACAACACACAGATTATTCACATCAGTCTACCCAAGTATCCTGTTCACAATAACGTCCAAATCCCACATTGAGATCGTATTTACATCCCAAAATTGGCACTTGACAATGAGTTACTGGCTGCACCTCTTCCACTCTGTCCATATCCAGAAAGCCTATCTCATTAGGCCCAAGAGCCACTCTCCCTTTCTTAGGATTTCTGTTTGTTTTTCCGGGAACGCGGGACGTCACGTCCCCGGTGATGGACGGCCAGCGGCTGATTAGTCCAGCGAGAGCAGGGGCTGGATGTTGTCCTCCTCGCCGGTCACCTTCTCGGGCCTCTTCAGCACGCCCGGCTCCACCACTGACTGCGACCTGCAGGGGGCAGCAACGTATGAGGCACGTCAGAGAGGGCCACGCTCATCAGGGATGCGATAGCACAGGGGGGTGCATCAAAGCCAGAAAATGACGGCATGGGGGGCTCACTTCTCCAGGGTGGTCGGAGTGGAGTGTGTGTGTGTCTGTGTCTGTGTGTCTGTGTCTGTGAGACAGAGAGAGAGAGCATGAGGGTGAGTGTGTGGATGTGAGTGTGTCTAGAGGTCTGCGTGTTTATGAGTGTGTGTGTGTGTGTGTGTGTGTGTGTGTGTGTGTGTGTGAGACAGAGAGAGAGAGTTTGAGGATGAGTGTGTGGGTGTGAGTGTGTGTTTATAAAGGTGTATGTGAAAGAGAGAGTGTGAGTGTGTGTGTGTGTGTGTGTGGGTATGCATATATTATCTTGTGGAGATCAAATGTCTCAAAAATGTGATAAAAACCTGTTATTTTCACCTTGTGGGATTAGGGTTTTGCCATAGAAATTAATGGACAGTCCTCACCAAAGTATGAATACAAAAGTGTGTGCATATGTGTGAGTGTGTGTGTGTGTGTGTGTAAGAGAGAGAGAGAGAGCATGTAGTGTATTGTTATACTGTGTGTAAGAGAGAGAGAGAGAGCATGTAGTGTAGTGTTATACTGTCTGTGTGTGTGCAAGAGAGAGAGAGCATGTAGTGTAGTGTTATACTGTGTGTGTGTGTGTGTGTGTGTGTGTGTGTGTGTGTCTACATGCAGGAAGAGCCAAACCCCCCCCCACCCACCATCACATGGGACACAGACGCCCTGAAAGCAGGAGGGGACCCGAACCAAAGCTGAAACTCGGACTGGGCTCTGACCCACATCCCATTTATTTCTCCATCAGACACATAAGCTGCTTTGGGGTGTGGGACCGTCGCTCATCACGCAAAAATCTGGGGCAGCTTATTCTCCTGGGGGGGTGAGGTTATACTGGCGATCATGACGACTTCAAACGACAAAATTTAAGGCAAACAAACAAACCTGCGGCGGCTGGGGGGGGGGGACTGTGTCACACTGACACTCAAAATGGAATAGAGTACGAAAAAAATAACCTCTTTAACATGCAGGTGAATTATTTAAGGCAGAGTAAGCTTAATATTTAAAATAACAAAGCTGTAAGTCCTTGCAGTTGAGGGAAATCAAGCCTAAGTGGTGGGAAGCAGAGCTGACTTTTGTATTCCTACTACATTCAGCAGGTGGTACCACACCACTGTGAACAGGGTTATTGTGCATTTTAATGGAGCGTTCACCAGCGTGCTCCCACCAGAGACTGCTCCCCGTACAAAAGGCAGCTGCTTCTTGCTCCAACTTATGCAACAGATTAGTGATATTTTATCCATCTCTATGGGGAAAGTGGGTTTTCACCAACCCTGACTTGCTCTCCATGCGACACACAGACACATATGCAGGTGAAATCAAACTTGGGGGTCACAGCGCAAAGTTGGCCAGTGCTCAGCCCCCCAGGAGCATTCGCGCTGTAAGGACCCTGCCCCAGGGCTCAACAGAGGCATCAGTCTTCCAGCCCTGAGATTCAAACCAGTGACCATCTGATAACAGTCCAAACCTACTGAATCACGCACAACATCTACACATTACATAAGTGTTAAAACAGCCAGACAATACTATAATGTCAGCCACATTCTGCTGTGACTGTATGGAGTATGTGGATATGGCGCCTGGTTCTCTGTTCAGAATAGGGCCTCCTGTGGGCACCAGTTGAAGAGAGAACATGAAAATGCATCAATGCCCTTCCCGTTTTTAATTAGAACTTTCTAGGTGTCCGGCATGGCCATCCTCAGGTAAATTAACAACAGTACCGAGCATCAATGCACCGTAATATAGCAATGAAGGGGAAGAGTGCTAACTTAGAATTTTAGCCGCAAGCTTCAGGGATAATGTGTGGCTCCATGGATTGGGCTGTAGTGTTTTTATCTGAAAGGTCATGGGTTCAAATCCCAGCATCAACAGAATTGCTTTTTTCCATTGGGCTCTTAAACAAGACTCTTGATCTCTGCTCCAGAGCCTGGCCAACCCTGCTTTCTCTCTCCCCCTCAATGAAAATTGGTCGAGAAAAGTTTCCGCTAAATATATAAAATGTAAACCTTCCATATTGTTTCCCGTGTAAATTTGGGAAAATCCTGCGGTTCCCATCTGCGGGGGTCTATGAGCCCTGCCACTGACCTCTTCATGGTTTTGGGTGACAGGTCTTTCTCCAGATCCTTCACGGACAGGGTGTAGGACTCGGGGCTGTACTCAGGCTCCTCGTCGTAGGCGTGGTCCAGCAGCGTGCGCGCCCACGTGCCCATGTCGTAGGGGGGCAGCATGCCCCCCAGCTCAGAGGGTAGGATCTCGGGGTGGATGAGCTGGTGCAGACTGTTCAGGTTGTTCCCATGCATGAATATCTGCGAGGGCGGTGGGAGAAGAAAAGCACATCGCTCGCTCAGCCACGGCTATCGCCCAAAATATATAACCAGATACCATTTTTCAAGTATAACCAAATATAACAAGAGCCCCTGAATATTTATGGATGTCTTAAAATATCTTAACGCCCTCTCGTTCACAGATCCTTCCAAGCAGCTACATTGCATTAAAGACGTAGTTTTGCTGCATTATAGATCAGTATTTATTAATATTTTATAAAATTTAGCGATACTTGGATATATTAGTACTCATAAAAGCATGCTTGTTGACTGGATTTGCCTGCTGTTAGGTTACTTATGTTTATTCACCCTGATAGAGGATTTTGCTATGTTCACAGCAGTAAATCAATTTGCTATTATGATGTTTAATTCTAACTACTGTTACTTAAAATTCCAGATGGAGAACAGAATTTAAAAATAAACAGGAATGGCAGTTTCGAAATAATGACTAGTTTACGATCTTAACAATGGACAATTTTCGAATTAATGACAGTGGTGTGGGTCGCATCTAAGGAAAGTATTTCATCTTTGGCGGATGAAAGTAGTTCTACTAATTTTGGTTCGCAAGTGTGAAAATAATGTCTTCGGGTACAAACGTGCAGTCAAAACGTGTAGGTACTACGGTATGAGTGGGGTGTGTCGCCCCAAATCTATGTTTTAAACACACACTGCTACACTTTGGGTGATTCTTGGCCTCCACCGTCATGCATTTAAAAACGCATCATGCGGACCTTGTTGCTTCTTTATTGACCCTTACATATACCATCCCCTCCTATACATGTGTTGACTGTACTTCTTCCATAGGGTTGTAATAAATTTGCGGAAGCTTAAGAGTATTTCTTTTCTGGAAATGACCGTGCACTTTCATCGGGCATCCTTGGAAGACGGCCTCGATCTGACACGTCCACAGCTGTGTGTCTGGGGCCAAACTGATGGTGTTTTCCAGTCGAGCGCCAAAGCGGAGCAGGAGAAGGAACAGCCTGCTTACCCGCTTCCTCGTCTTGTCCTTCAGAAAGGGCCGTATGACCGTGTAGAGGGCGTGGATGTACCACGGCTGGTTGACGAAGTGGATTCCTCCAAAACGGGCAGGGAAGCTGTCCTACAAATATGGAGGGAGAAGATGGGGTGAGCCAAACATCAGAAACACACCTAAAGACCATTCTAGAAGCGAATATGATCAACGTCTATCAACAAGGACCAGAACTTTTGCACATTACATTTCACTGGCTCTGTACCTCTACTTGGCACAATTACAATGAAGCTGAATCTAATCTAATCTAAAGAAGTGTTGGGACAAGGATGTCATGTAGTGGGAATTTACAAGGTCAGCTGCCACTGTGACATGTGACTCTGCCATGACAGCATCACACAAATTCCATTCCCAGCAGCCTCTGTCCTACATCCAAACTAACTGGCTCACTCATAATGCTAAAAAGAATAAAGCTTTTACCGAAGAGTAATTGTGCCTTTAAATTATTTTCTCAAACAAACACGATACTTCGATAACTAGATAGAACAGTAATGAGGTTTTCTGAGGGGAACAAAACACCGGCCAGTTTGGAAGGGGGAGCTGCTGTTTGCCCCCCAAAGTCCACGTCACGTGGACAACAAAGCAGCCACACGCAATCCCCCCCCCCAGTGGTTGCCCTAGTGCTAACTTTGCATTGACATTGTGGGATGTTCCCCATGGGCTCTAGACCATGACTTGCTAATTGCAGGCAGGATAATCTGAATGGGTCAGACCTGCTAACGCGTTAGCAAGCAACAGCCGAAGATTCGCTACACCTCATCGCCAGGGAACGAGCGTATCCATGCAGCGATCACGGAACCACGAAGCCACTTTACTCCAGAAAATGCACTTCATTTGGCTGCCCAAGACACATCACCCATGTCATCTTTGTTGTAAGTAATTAACAATTGGGCGATTGACACCGCTGACCTTGTGATGGTGATGACCGAGGCATCATCTCCTTCTCACGTTGATTTATACACGAGACACCGAGGTAGTCGTGGTAACGCTAAGCCACGCCTTCCTGACTCCGTGATAGCAGAGTGCTAACGGAAGAATGCTTAACGCCTAATCATTCGGCTAGTGTCCCTGGTCCTGCCCAAACAAGCAAGAACACAGCCTTTAGTGCTACCTCCCGTGACCCATGAAAAAACATGCTGTTAGCGTGTGAGGAGCATGCTGTCATTATCGAAACAGTGGCTCATTTGTGGCACTCTCACTGCCACCAAGAACTGAGCTGTACCCGAGCCGTACCGCGAACCGGCGCTTTTCCATTGTAAATTATGCCAGAAGTAACCATCCTAAGACGACGCTGCTTACTAGCAGGAGCGAAAGCGTGACGAAACTGAGCTGGTTGCGTCACCATCATCTGATTGGTCGGAATGAACAGAGATACCGGTGTTCTGTGCGCAGATTATCTGAAGGAAAAAGCATGCATTCTATGTATTACTCATTATTAGCTCTCACACCTACCCTGCGGTTAAATTGACTCCAGAGGCACATGACTTCTCATAAAACATCACTTTTGTAGGGCCGTGTAAGAGTTAGTAGCATTGTGCATCGTGATAGTAGCATCACGATATGTTGATGCATTCCACACAACTCAGAACCTGAAGAGTTCCAACCTCCTACTTAAAAAATTACTACATAACCACTGAACAGAATGGATTCGTAATACAAACATACGCAATCGAATGCTAATTCCGCTAGCGCTTCATGCTAACATAAGATGACGATTCTCACAGACGTGCTAACAGAGTTTAGCACATAGTAAATCATGACGTACACTGTGTGAATGGCAGATAAGCATCTCTACGGTTTTACGTCACTGTCGCTCTCTGAACCCTGTAACAGCTTTACTGAGCCGACCCTTCTGCAGTGGAAAACCGAAGCTGAGAAGATGACGTTGGAAAAGAGAAGCATCCCAGTGTGCCTGCTCTTGTGTTAATGCCGAATAAAGAATCATTTAATTTCATTAGCTATTAGTTACATAGGGGTTGGTGTATAGGTCTGTGGGTCATGACCCCCAGCCAGAAGGTTGTCAGTTCAAATCCCATGGCTGGCAGAATGATGTCACCATTGGGCCCTTGAGCAAAGCCCCTAGCCCCAATAGCTAGGGTGCTGGCAGATACTCTGCTCTGACCCCAAAATATCTCTCTTCTATTAATCTGAATTCCTGTCAAAATGATTGGCCTGAGAATATGAAGAAGGGAAAAGCCATTTTTTGCAGTCATTTCACACATATAGGTCAAATGTACATGCAGCTGGATTATAGCGCCCCCTAAATTCGAAAGGCCTCTTTGTGCATTTTATTCAGGAGGTATAGCCCCGCCCTCAGCTGTCCAAAATGCCGCACGGCTACTTTTCAGACGGACTGCTGCCTTGCTTTTGCAGCCGTCTGTTCGCTCGGTCAGCAAGTGAAACGGGGATCTCGCTCGCGCCATTAATGGATCAGCCAGGGAAATACAGGAGGTAGACGTGAGTGAGCTCCAGAAGGAGGTCAGGGAGGAGGAGCGTACGCGTCGCTCATGGGGGGAGTCATAGTCTGTTCCCGACCTTCGGCAGACCAGTATGATGGAGCAACATAAGACGCTGGCCAGATTCCCGAGCAGACGAACAATTAGTCTAATATGGCCCCAGGACCCTGATATGTCACAGCGCCGCCCTTCAGGCTAAACTGGCAAAGTAGATTTACTCAAGCAGGCAGATAGCAAATGTCAGCCCACGGCATGCAGCCGGACGGGCGCCCATAAGAGTTATGCCATCCCAGGATGCTGATCTCTCCCCGGGGTTTATAAATCTGTTATTACCGCTTGTGTGTGCAGCATAACAGATAAGACCCGATATGTCATCACTGAATCGGCACGGAGACTGCCCAGAACCACTATGTAGCTTTTCAAATGTGCACATCGCTTGTTTAGAGCCTCGTTACCATGCAGGAAAACGCAAACACCTGAAGTACGAGAGAGAGAGAGAGACAAGCGTGTAAAGGGGTAAGCTGAGGTCTTGTTATCGCTGTGCTATACCAAGCATGCATTGTAAAATGCTCATTATGCCGCTTCATTAAATCCTTTGTGCATGCCTGTGAAAATTGAATCTTTTTTTGCGATCAGTGGGAATTGTTAAATGCTCTTAAAAGCTAAATCCACACAAGATGAGTAACATTTAATGGGCAGCCTGCATTAATGGCTGAAAACGTAAACAACAGAAAAAAGTGAAAATGTGTAAAATATTTGTACTGCTTGCTTTTCTGAACATCTCTTAATTTTCTCAGGATTATGCAGGATCTACCAGAGATTTAGCATGAGGTGTTTTCAAGTGGGTGAAAAAAAAGCAGCAAGTTTATAATTTGTAATATGCTGAATAGGTGTATTACAAGGAAGGATAAGCAAAGCCTTGGATAATTAGCACTGTGAAAGCAGTCTAGTCTGCAGCTTCAGCAGTGCTGAAACATCGGCCTTTTTGTTTGATTATTAGAGGGCCTCAAAATGTCCAAGCACAAAAACAACACTGTAAGCAACCTGCATCTGTAAAAAATATAAAACATGCTGTGATTTGCGTTTGCACGTGCTGTGATTTGCTTTTGCACGTGCTGTGATTTGCGTTTGCACGTGCTGTGATTTGCGTTTGCACGTGCTGTGATTTGCGTTTGCACGTGCTGTGATTTGCTTTTGCACGTGCTGTGATTTGCATTTACACGTGCTGTGATTTGCTTTTGCACGTGCTGTGATTTGCGTTTGCACGTGCTGTGATTTGCGTTTACACGTGCTGTGATTTGCATTTACACGTGCTGTGATTTGCGTTTGCACGCTTCCTTACAGAGATGCTCCATGAGTGGTTCAACTGTTCACTTGTGCTCAGCAGAGGTGTTATTATAGTGACTACAAAAGTAGACATTTGGTATAAAGATGGAGATGGAGGTATCCACATTAACCTCATCAAGATGGCAAGGCTTATCTGAGAAGGATGATGTTGGACTGCCTGAACATCACCTATTTAGATGCTGATATAGGGACCAAACTTTTTAGAGTCAGCACACTCAGGAGAGATAATCACGTTCAGTAGGAATGTTCACGCTCAGGAGGGTTGATCATGTTCAGGAGGGGTGGTTACACTCAGGAGGGGGGGTCATGCTCAGGAGGGATGGTTGCATTCAGGAGGGGTGGTCACGCTAAGAAGGGGTGGTCATGCTCAGGAGGGGTGGTTACACTCAGGAGGGGTGGTCACGCTAAGGAGGGGTGATCAAGTTCAGGATGGATGGTCTCGTTCAGGTGGGATGGTCACGTTCAGGAGGGGTGGTCATGCTCAGGAGGGATGGCTGCATTCAGGAGGGGTGGTCACGTTCAGGAGGGGTGGTCACGCTATGGTGGGATGGTCACGTTCAGGAGGGGTGTGCTTCGAACGGCTCCATTTGAAAAGCAGCTTTATATAAATAAACCAAATTGAATAATTTTAAATATAAATATGTATGAAAGGACTCATTCTACAGTGCCAGTACACCAGAGAGCGTCGGGTACAGCCTTTGATAGCAAAACCGCTTTACAAGCCATCCATGCGAGGCAGCTGGCCTTGTCTGCCTGCTGAAATCCTCCCGTGTCTCTGCTAGTGCCACCAGGAACCTCCACACATCAGTGGCAACACATGGTCTGATAACAGCACCTGTGTAAATCACCAGTTTATCAATAACCAGTTTTGGTAAGAAATACATACCCTTTCAATGGGGTCTCTATATTGTCCCAGGATTTTGGAAGTGGGTCAAAAAGAAATTAAGGAACATTTTTATATTGATGCAAAGCTAATTATAGGCATATTATCAATTATTAAAATTTTATATATTGACTTAATTACCAAGACATTGGGTAAACAGGTCAGATAGCAAACGGGTAAAGGGAGGCTGAATTTCAGATTTGGACTGTGAAGCAGCAGGACGTGCTTCTCGCAGGTTCAGACTGGTTTCTGGGCTGGTACGTCTGCTAGCTCAGGCAGCCCATCTGGAGAGCGCATAGCGCGGCGGGTGGAGAGGTTGCCAGGGAAACCCGTGGCAGGGTGGGAGGGGGGAGACAGGCTCCTTGTGATTGGCTGCGGCGCGTAGGCCCCTCGCGACCAGGACAGACAAAAGGCACGTCCGAGACGGAGGCGAAGTGCACCCGTTTAAAACAACGAATCCCCCGCCAAGGATAATCATTTGCATTTTCCCCGGCAACATCAATAACCAGCTTTTTCCCTTTAAGTCTTTGTTGGAGGAAAAATGCACTACCCTTCCGGGGCAGATGATTCAGAGTAAGAGCGTAAGTGTTACAAATGAGATAAAGCCTTTCAATCCATCTTCTTCGGGTAACTTAAGGCACTTTTTCAATAATTATCTACAGACAATTCAGAATGATCTTCAGGAGTCTTTGTGTAGAGCAAGTCGTTCAGAAATTGCCTTGGTATGTGGAAACCTTCTAACTGTCAGAACAGGAAGTGATAAAAGCAGCCATGAAAATACTTTAGATATAATTTCTTGACATTACATTTCTGTTCTTTGTACTTTCTCACCTTTTCACACCAAGATCAAAACGAAAGTATAGGCAATATTCCCTAATATCCACATGCAATTTCATAACACTGAGCTAGATGATGGTTGATATTTTGCCGCATCTGATATTTAATAGCCTTTCTGAGATGTTCGATTCTCCACCGCTCTCTGAAAGCAACACCCACCCGCACTATCAGCTGATGACTCCTCACAGAACAATGTAACCCACACAAAATGCTACAGCGCAAAGTCAGAGTACAGGGCTGTCCCTCACTCGCCATCTCTGAAAGCCAGAGGCATGGCGGACGGACAGAAAACAGAATAACAGAGGACATAGAGGATTATGCTGGATTATGCTAAAACTCCTCATTACTCGTCAAGAGTAGGTTGGGTATCTCCAACACGGTCAATACTGTTAACCGTCATTTCCTCAAAGGGCCGAGGTCATTAAAACCTCTTTATTGTGTTGGAGAGGAGTCGGATTGGGCCTCAGCCTTCTCCATCTCGTGTTGTCACTTCCTGTGAATATATATATCCATCCTGCCTCAGAGCATTTCTCCTGATGAGCATCATGCCATGATGTTAATATATAATTGGTGCCACTTTCCAGGACATCTTGCATACGCCACATTTTTCACCCAACAGTTCTTCCCAGAAGCTGTTGAGCAAGTTCAGAAGCTTTCATAAGGGCAATCAGTCTGTCTGCAGCCTAAAGCCCTGGGCCGCGGGGTCACTATAGCGGTATTTCCCAATCCGGTTCTCGGGGACCCACAGACGGTCCGTATTTTTGCTCCCTCCCAGGTCCCGGTAGGAAAATGTGCAGGTAGCAAAAATGTGGACTGTCTCTCAGAGAGCTGGGTGGGAGCAAAAACGTGGGTCGACTGTGGGTCCCTGAGGACAAGATTGAGAAACACAGCACTGTAGGTTAACAGGGCATCACTCAGTGGTTCTTCCGTGGAAAGTAAACGACAGTGACGAAGTCTGACATATGCCAATGTCGAAATGAAGAACATCAGCTGGAAAGCTCTAGTTCCCCAAAGAGCCCGGCGAGTAAGTGACTCTTTGGGGTGGCACTTAGTCTTTTATGTTTTGGCCCCCGGCGGTGGGAGTCAGCTGCTCCAAGTGAGGCTCCACAAGCAGGGAAATCACCATGCTGCAGTTCACCCCACCAATAAAAAATAACAGGACAATAAAATACCTATCTGGCCATATAATATTTTATGTAAGTCCTTTTCCCTTAATAGCAATAACAAAATAGCAATACGTGTCTTTTTTTAGCGGAATATCTATGTGTAGTTATGTTCTTTCATCAATGAGCATATAAGTGACATATTTGGATCCCTCCACCCCCAGCACTGGAGCCAGGATACTAATGGTTGTTATTAAATATTTACAGATTAATGTATTAATTAGTCTATGTCTGGCAAAATGTTCTGAGAGTGCTAATCAAAGTCCTTTGGAAATCCAGCAAGAACACCAAGTCAGCCTTACGCTCATGGCGGGGGGGGGGGGGGGGGGTTAAAAACCCCACATAAAACCCGAA
>JAODKC010000043.1:4356950-4369861 GCA_026777985.1 Mormyrops attenuatus
CCCCCCCCCCCCCCCCCCCCCCCCCCCCCCCCCCCCCCCCCCCCCCCCCCCCCCCCCCCCCCCCCCCCCCGCCACGGGGGGGGTGTGAGTGCAAAGAGGCCAGCGGGGCACTCCTACAAGACAGCTGAACACCAAAAGGAATATTATAACGCTCCCCCAGGGGAGCGGGGAACAGGGAGCCGATAATTACGGCACATTCTTTGGAGAGGGGGCCAGGAGGAGGGAAATCAGACAAATGGCCCTTTTTTTGCATAAGAAATTAGGTTTTCTGGGAGAAAAAAAAGGCAGCTGTCATTTGAAACGGGTCTCTGGTTGATTCATCTCCCGAATGCACGCTCGCGGAAAGCTCTGGAAACGTTATTTGTAGGTGTGACAAAGGGCAGCGTCATGCATCAGCGCACGGCGATCTCACTGGCGGCTGATGAAGGAGCAAGACCATCAGGAAGCCCCCCCTCCCCATTATGCTGTATAAACCCTCAGAGCCTGATATCTTCATGTTTGAAGGCATCACTTAGATATGCCATAGACCCTGATGCTGGATGTGAGCTCTTATTATGCGGCAGTAAGATGCTGCCCGTCCCCTAAAGTGCATGGAAGGACTCAGAGAAGAGGAAAAGAGGTGCGAAGGGAGAAATGGATACTATCCAGGATTCGTAGAATGGTTTAGTTTCAAAAGTGTGAGCAAACAAGCCTGGTGTGACATAAAACAACGTGGCTACACACTAAGTTATTTGTATTAATGATGGAACCCAGCAATCCAGACCAAGATTAGCGGTTAAAAGGTGGATGGATGGATGGATGGATGGATGGATGTAGCCCAAGGCCCCAAGTTGTAGGGGCCCCCAGCATATCTTTTTCTGGTTGTAACAGGTAGGAAAAACTCCCTAATGACATTAGCCCAGAGGACCCCACCCCCATATATTTTGCCCTGGATGGATGGATGGATGGATGGATGGATGGATGGATGGATGGATGGAAAAATGAAGTAAAAATGGATGGATGGAAAGAAAAATGAAGTAAAAATGGATGGATGGATGTAGGGGTGGATGGATGGATAGAAAAATGAAGTAAAAATTGTTGGATGGATGAACAGATGGAAAAATGAGGAATAATGTACTGACTGAATGTTCACTCGTTACAGGAGGTCCAACGCTAACAAAGCAATCATGGCGGCTGGTAACAGGCCGCTCACAGTCAGACACTGGCCACGTTCAGCTCCCGTACTCCTGGGAGTTAAGGGAGAAACACTCCCAGCCTTCTACACATGTGGCATGATGGGGAGCCTGGTCCTTTGTGAGCCAGGTCCCCCCCCAAGACACAAGACAGAGCGAGGGGTCACACACAGGAGCACCACCTTCAGCTGTCCCAGCTGTAGTTGTCAGGACGTCTCTGGTTATAAGAGCAGTATCTGACCAGAGTGTACTGTGGTCCAGGGAAAAGTTACCTGTCTTACACGACCCTGTTGCTCAGAATAAAAACACAATTTAGCATGAGAACATATGCAGATTAAAAGTAACAGGGTAACAACTAACAAGAATTTCTTCTGTTCTCCAAAAAGTTACTGATATGTTGTTGGACGGCTAGATGAACATAGCTTCAGTTCCCAAACCTCTCCTCAGGGGCACCTCAGCCATTCCAGGTATTTCTTAAATTTCACCACCAGCTCAATTAATTCCATCCATCCGTTTTCTCAAATTGTTTATCCTATTCAGGGTGGCGAGGAGTCCGGAGTCTATCCCAGAGGCTACGGGCTCAAGGCAGGGAACAGCCCAGGATGGGGCGACAACCCATCACAGGGCGCTCAATTAATTGATTCATTTAATTAGTTAAATAACTCACTGAGGTACTTAAATTTAATTGTATGTTGTGCAATGACAATAAAGGCTATTCTGTTGTATTCTATTAGTGGTCGAGTCAAAAAATACATGGGTGTCTTGAATGTAAGTGAAAATAATGAGGGTATTTTAGCAGAGGTTTTGAAATGACTAAGCTAACACACTTTGATGGACATAAAATCATAGTTTTACACCAACATGAAGATCTATTAAACATAATTTTCTTTGACTGCCCTAAGACATTTTCTCACTACTGTATAAAGGGCAATTTAGAATTTAGAAATGTTAGTTCACCTTGCTGAAAGTACTCAGTCTGCATAAGGAAACCCAGGCAACATGGAGAGAAGACGGATACACACACAGACAGACAGACAGAGAGAGAGACAGACACATACACAGACAGACACACGCATATAGACAGACAGACACTCACACACACACACACAGGTTTGTAATTATATCTTTGTGAGGGCTTTCCATTCATTTATACTGGGAAAACTCTAATCCCAACATGATAACCGTAACCCCTACCCAGCCCTAAACTTAAACATAAGTAACTAAACAAAATACAAGACTTTTTTAGTTTTTTGATTGATTTCACAGATCTCTGTGAGGATCTGAAAAATGGTCCCCATAACGTCAAAATAACAGGGTTTTATTAGACTGTGGAGAACATTTGGTCCACACAATGTAATATAAACATAATTCACACACATACACACACACACACAGACATAGAGCGAGAGAGCAGGAACAGCTTACGGATCCCGAACCCTGGAGATACGAGACACAGCTGGTCCCACAGAGCAGCCGTACTTTATGAACTCCCTATTTTTGCCCTATTTTTTTTCATTATCTTTACCGCTTTTATTATTGTATTATGTCACACATATGCAACAATACAGAAGAAGTATGCTGCACTTCATATCATTTGAAAGAGAGGCAGAGAGAGAGAGGTAGGCAGAGTTAAGAAGGGTTAATGGAGTGGTAGGTGTTATATATAACCAACAAGTGCACCGTCAGCAATTATAGGTAACACCTCCTGGTAATCCATAACCTTTCGCTATTATCATTTATGATCAAGAGTCTCTCGTGCATGCAGTACACCTGCATTTGTGATCTCCGATTTGTATACCGATAGGAATTATTTTCTATTTTACTGAAGCATTTGCATGGTCACATTCTTCTGAGACTAAAAGCCATTTTTTAGGCTGCCCTGTAATTTTTTATAAGAGGAACAAGCTGAATGTGTTAAGCGAGCGATGTGAAGCCCTTAACACAGGCTGGTGGCTTCCCCGTGGCCATGCGGGTGAGCTAGCCAGCGGACCGTCGACCTGCCGGCGTTGAACGGTGAGGATGCAAATCGGTCCACTGCTCCCGGGGATTATCTTGGCCACCAGATGGCCGCGGGAACCTGCTTTCAGCTGCTGGTAGGAAACGTGCGGAGTGCGTGATTCTGAGAGCTACCCCACCCCCTCCCAAACACAGCCGCTAAACCCTGTCGCTAATGCAGTCACTACGCATGCGCTAGGCTAATGATAGGCTAATGATGGCGCTATCAATGCGCTGGGGCAACTGCAGCATATGGCAGGCCCTCCCACTCACGCCGACATCTGGGGGGACATGTGCGGTGTTACGGGGACAGCTGGGATCGGCTAATGGTCAGGGGACAATGGGCCACTGCCCTTAATGCATCGCTCTCTAGGAACCACTTTCCAGGTGACCATAGATGTGTGATATTTTGGGAGATATTTCCTATACTTACACATATTGGTGTAACAGGTAATGTAACAGGGGCAGGATCAAGGCCTGGAATGTAAAAATGTCTCAGTAACACTTTCTATGAATGAATGTCTATAAGAATCTATGAACACATTCATAACACACTATAATGCATTCATAAAGCATTATAACTGCTTTATGTAGCTGTCATCTATAATCCACAATAGATACCTTCATAATGCAGTACAAAGCATCCTTAATGCTTATACTGACCATTATAATAATCATCACTTTATTAATCCCAGTGGGGAAATTCACGCCTCCCTCAACTTGTCTTTGTAGAGAAAGCTGCCTGTGAAGAGCAGCCACCTGTTGGGGTGCCCAATGAGCTGGGGGTTAAGGGCCTCACTCGAGGACCCGCAGATGTGCTGAGGATGGGCTTGAACCTTATGAAGGTATCTACAGTGCATTATAGATGAGAGCTTCATTGGAGCTTATGAAGTATAACAACACTATAATACCTTATGACTGTCAATAGAAGATGCGGAAATTCTTTATTAATTCTCATTAATTCTTAATTCTTATACCGACCACCATAATGCATTATTGATGACAGCTTTAAGTAAAGTGTTTCCAATTTTTTTTTATCCAGAAATGTTATATTAGATTGCCTAATAAATTATAATATACCCAAGCAGAATTAACTGTCCTGAATTAAGTGCATTACCTGTACAGTTGTGAAGTAAATGACCCAAACATGACTCCAGTAAATGACCCGATACATCAGGCTGTAATGCAATGAACCCATATAGCCAGAGGGTGGCAATATAACACCAGTAGAATCTGTTACAGGCATCCATCCATCCCTATGATGTAATGCCACTTAGTGTCTCTGTTGATTTATAGATAAACACTAATCACCAAATCAAGCAAATGATTATTGATCTTTAAATACATAAAGAATGAACAGTGGTGTTCTTTGCTTCTCTGAATCACGGTGCTATTTTAACCAGGTTAGATTTCATAGCAATAATATACCTTGAAAAATATCACATAAAACGTGCCAACATTTACTTTATTGGTGCTTCAATTAACGAACAAAGCAAACTGTATCTAAAGTCAGAGCAGTAACTATATATTTTACATAATGCCACTGACTTAAAATTGTCCAAGAAGAACAATGTAGAAAATATTGGCATCAAATAGGTTTTTACGTCTATTAAAGCCGACGTGTGGCTGGGCTGGTGTGTCTCCCGAACAGTCCTGGAGCTGACGGAACATGCGAGAATTGCCAGGAAATGGCACAGGGAATGATTAATGTAGCATTTAAAAACATACATCACGTACGTTTTAGGCTGGTGGCGTTTTCCCGTTTTTCACTCAGTTACTTCCGTAACTCAAGATTTCACAGCTCAGTAAAATCACGTACAGCTCTGTACTTTAACTGACAAAATAGAAGTGGCTTCCCTACCCAGGTGCTACAGTGTCTGTCTGTGGCAACTGTTTGCGAACAAGGCCAGTTTCGGTCATGTGGTCCGGAACCTCCTGGACAAAATGTGTTGACGTTAAACGAATGCTGCGGAACCACTTTCGTCTGACCTGCATGTGGCTGCAGTGAAGATAAAGGCCTGTTCATTTGTCAGGATTTTAAAGGGAAGCTGACTTTGCCAGTGGGAGTGGACCACGCACTCATGTGGGACACATGAGAAAGAGAAGAAATCACCCCTGATCTTTGCCTAACGATCAAAGCGTATCTCCTACATTGGTACTGTAAAGGCAAGGACGAGATTTTGCGAAGGAATTTCAGAGAGCAGTCACATTGCCTTCTCGTTATTGTGTGGAATATTTCACCCTTTCGCCAGTCTGAGCTCTGCATCCAGCACCCCAATCATTCATTCATCTATCCATCCATCATTCCTCAATAAATGCTTAAGCAGTTATGGTTATGGTAACCTGCGCAGAAAAAAAAAACAAGACAGGACACAGAAAAATATCAGAAACAAGCCTGCAATTTCCTCTATAATTTTACCCACAACTATATCTGGTATCCAAGGGTATAGATTTGGGTTTGGTACCATGCGGGAGTACGGTGTGTGTTTAGGGGCATGGGGGGCAGGGCTGTACCTAGAAATTCTGCCCCCCCTGACACAATATCACCCCTCCCACATCCAACTTTACGAACCCCCCCTGAATCTTCCAACGTATCCATGCCCCTCTTTCTCCCCTGGTGGGGGGTACCAGGCCGTTTGCTCCCTACCAGTGATGAAATCAAACATAGCGCCCACTTGTATTACGTTTTAAAGTCCTACTTTTCCAACCTGAGAGATAAAGAGTGACACACTGACTTGTGAAAAATATCATTTTGACACTGAATATGACTTATTACATTCTTCCACCAGATTTTGCCATTCACCTTTCAACGTCCTTTGGTATTAGCTGGGCTGCTGTAACCTTTACAGAGGCTTTATTCGCGAGGCCCCCCTACCAAGAAAACTGATGATCACAAGGCAGATAATTGGAGGGCCCTGACAATGGCTTATTCTGGCCCTAGCTAGAGCCGCCACAGGGTATGAACATTTATGCTTACGTCAATTAAACATATCTTGCAGACGCTTTTCTCCAAAGTGACACGTGACTGCGGCAAAACTGCGAACATGCACGCTGGCAAGGAGTCGCCTTTATAGAAGCTAATGAATCCATGCATCCCCACCGTGCATCAGATGGGCCGTGAACGTAAAACCTGGCGCTTGCAGTTCATGTGGAATAAAAGGAGATATGACCCGTGACACAGCTATGATCAAAGCACAGCCCCGCTGGCCTCGACCCGGGACGCCCCCCTGACAACGCAGCGCTAGTCCCCGAGGACCATGACAAACTGGAACAGACTAGCAAAGCTGAGCGGCCATTTTTGAGGGATGATTACTACCCCGCCGGTAAACCGTATTCTTCTCCAATGAATGAAACGTGTTTCGGAAGGGAGGGGGGGACGATACGAATGATCCTGCTTTTCTTTCAGAACGCAGACAACTCGTTGCTTCTAACTTA
Organism: Mormyrops attenuatus; assembly: GCA_026777985.1. Taxonomy (NCBI): domain Eukaryota; kingdom Metazoa; phylum Chordata; class Actinopteri; order Osteoglossiformes; family Mormyridae; genus Mormyrops; species Mormyrops attenuatus. The sequence continues at coordinate 4,363,553 of JAODKC010000043.1, forward strand.
AGTAATTCAGGTTAAGCACCTATTTATACCAAAACTAAGCTCGTTAAAAAACATGCCATGGCACTTCACTCTACTAAGGTAACAACAACTGCACTGATCATGAATGCACTGTAATAATGAATGAGTTAATTAGCATGAACACTGCTACGGCTGTTGACTTTGTTCAGCAGATGTTCACCTCATCCCACATCACATTTTTATTAAATTTCAGCAAATAAGCCTAATGTTACTGCAAATCAGGGGGCACAAAAGACTCCATGCGGCACCTAGAAAGAAGATAGAATGTGTATTTTAATTGCAGACCTCTTATACTTATGGTTGCAATCATGTGTCCAATGGATTAAATAGAATGAAGGTTCACCACCCATCAATAACTTCACAATAAGTCTGACACATTTCTCATCTGAGTAAAACATTTGATTGTTTTTCATTATATCCACGTTTTGGATAAGCAGTTGAGACGTGGTTTATCATAATTTTTCTTATCTGTTTGAAAAAATGTGATCTTTTTCTGAATATTTGGAAGAACAATATGGCTCCAAAGGTCCGGCAGTGTCTTTGAATACCTTCCACTGCCATAGTTTATATTAAGCAAATACATTACTATATTTAATAATAATGATAATAATAATAATTATTATTATTGTTGTTGTCGTTATAAATGGCGTGTGTGCCCTGCCATGGGTTGGCGCCCTCATCCTGGGTTAGGATTCTGGGACTGGCTCCGGACCCCCGCCGCCCTGTTTCAGTCTAGGTTCCAGTTCAATTAGTCTCTTATTTACACCTTAAACACTGTCAGTCTTACTGGCAACTAATATTTCAAATCTTCTCTGCTATCCTGATTCTTATAGAAGCCTTACAGTATAACTGCATTATAAAATTCATTATTAATTGCATTACTATTGCATTATTTAATACAGCAATTTATTACAACATACCCATGCAAAGCACTTTGTGGAGATATATATAAAAAATGAAATTCAAATTCAGTGTTCTGGTTTTTGCAATAGCTAAACATTAAATGTGTCGATGTTTCACAAATTATTAGTCCAGGTGTAATTTTTACAAGTAAGAACTAATTGGAGATGAGTTAATTGTACCTGTGGAAGTTTGATGGAATTCACCCAATTCAACAGGCTGGGAGAAAGACTGAGATTGAGCCTAGTTTCACTTTTTACCAAGGCCTGCATGTACAACTTTAATTGTCAGCAGCCAATTCCACTGTACCCCCAAAGAATGAGTTATTCCTATGCATAAAAACCACCTCCTATCTCTGGGAGTGCCCCCGGAAAAGAATTTGTTTTTTCTCCCTTAAAATTCAGCTCAATTCAGCTGTTCCCATGAAATGGAGCACCACTCTTTCCCAGAATGCTGTGTTCCTTCACAAAGGACTCGACAAGGAAAGCTTCTCTTGGATGCTTGGCAAAGACATCATCTGACAGTGATGTAATGCCAGAGCTCAGAGGTGATTGGTTGTCGGTAAACAGGCTATGCTCAGCCTACAATGGTAAGGGGACACAATCAGCTTAAAACTCAGTAGAGTCTGAAACCCCGTCCGTCTTTGCGGAATTTCATGAAGGCAGGCATTCATGCTGTTTGACAAATTTCCACTGAAGCATGAAAGCAAAGGATAACCCCCTCGGTTTGCTGCCTCTTCTCCTCCCTCCTGTCCCTCAAACACCACCCCCAAACCCTTGCCCAATATGGAAAACAAGCTGGGGGTGCAAGAAGGGGTGGGGGAGATTGGGAAAAACTGGTATAATGAAACAGGCTTTCAGAGGAAATTCTCTGCCAATGCTGGCCCTGAGCTGTACTGGGGGGGGGGTCAACTGAAATGGTACCCTCCCTGAATGGAACATTGTACATATCTTGCATGGGAATTTTCCTTCCACAGTGCAATGGACATGTTTGTGTCACAAAAGCAACGAACCGATTTTTAAAATGAAACTGAAACAGACAACAGAGCTCACCATATGCGTAGCTACAGTGCAGGAAAGGCTCAAACCACAAATCAGAAAAGGCTGTTTGGGTTTCCATTGAAAGTTTATGCCAAACCAAACCATTTATGTTGTTCTTTTATTTCAAGAACCTTTACTAGAAGGATTATGGTGTATGACGGACTGGCATTCTGTTTGATATCCTGTGCCTCATTTGACAGGGTAAATGTATACTCATTTAATTTCCTGCGTCTCCTGTTGTACTCTGTACTGCTGTGTATTTGATAAATAAACTTTGATTTGATTTGATTTAATTTGATTTGACTTGACACGCTTCCGGCTCCCAGAGGGTCTGACCTGGATTGCAGTTTTAATAGAGGGATGAGTGGATGGATGGATGGATGTATGGATGGATGTTTTACCATCTTTGCATGCCCTTCTGTGAATCAGAAACATTACGCAAATCTCAGCCTGAAGGCATTAATTTCAAATATGTCAATTATAAAGGAAGACATGATTTGTACACAAGAAGCAGCATGTTGAATTCTGGGAGAAAGCCATAAATGAGACAGAATAAGCCTTTCCAAGAACAACTACTCAACACAACAATAATGCGTATTTACAGCTGAACACTCTCTAATGAGGATTTCCAGTGAAAGACCAGGAGTTTTGCCCCGGATCAACAAAGGGAACCGCACCCCAACTTGGCACAGATGAGGAGGCGGGTCGAACCAGCCTAGATCCTGCAAATAAGGGCCGGCAAATAAGATTACCCCCCGCCCCCCCAAGAGGCAAGAGTATTTCGATGGCACAATTTAACTTTTGGTGGATAAAACTACAAAACAAAAAACTGAATAAAATTATTTTAACAGTTATTTCAATACTTCAGCAAAGTTGCTTACTTGATGCATCAAATGGCATAAACATGTTACATGATTTTATAATATTTGTTAATATGATATTCAGGTTTTTTATAGAACAAGATGCTCAACCTTTATGGTATATGAAGGTATACTTTATATGTTTCAGGTATACTTCATGGTATACTATTCCATGGTGTATGGAACAGTGTCAATAAAAAGAACACTGGTGGGGACCTACAGGTGGCGCGTGTGCAGTGCTGTTTTTGCCTCAACCAGATCCTGATGTCACTCATATTACAAACAGAGTTGTGATGGTGGCTTCTCATGTCACATTAAGCACTTAAGAAAGAAGTGGTTGGGTTCTCCCAATGTCTTTCACTGGAGTTCCTTCAAATTCACAATTATACCCTAATGGGTTTAATGTCATTAATGCAAGGGATTATATGCACCCATTTCTCTGGTTTCAGCTCTCTGTCCAAAATGTGATGTTAGAATCAAAGTCACCAGATCTCTGCATTTAAAATACCAGATGGTCAGTGTGCAAACATCAGCTCGGTTGTTGTTGGTAACACATGCGGACGGACAGCAGCGCACCACGCACGATGAGGTAATGAGGGACCAGACAACCCAGAACACAATGGAGGGCACCATTGCGTCACATGTATCCAGGCCAGCCCTGGGAATTTATGTGCGCCGTGACTTTAAATCTAAACACAACCCTTCCCACGGAACTCAGTTACTGGTTTAGAGAGCAGGATTCTAATGGAGTTTAAAAGGCTTTTCTTTAGATACACTTAGAGATGCAGGCGTCCCCTGATGGCAATCAGCCAAGTGTGTTTATCCCTGGGGAAAGCATCAGTTAGAAATAGCCCAATTTCTGCAGTTAAATCTGGATCCCAGTGTAATCACGGGATGCAGAAACATAGAAAATAGATGAACTATCCTAATTCATAAAATAAAATGGGATTATTTTAACCAGAGTAAAATTCTTATGCTTATTAAAGATAAAAGTATAGAATCGTGCCATGAATCATAAAAGTAATATCGATTATGTGATTTAAAATGTTAATAAATAAAAAATATACAATTTGGACCGGGGCTTTAATAAAATGGCTCTGGACGGAGATGGGTCCCGATCATGGATGCGCAGCAGGACGCAATGAGAGCAGAGAGGACAACCTGATTACTGGAAATGCACTTGGAGCGAGACTCCTAACAGGCCTGCTAAATGTCCACGTGAGGTTACCTCAGGTCATTCCTCCTCACCATGGCAACCCAACAGTCTCTCGGAGACGCTGCCTGGATTCACTGGACAAGGACACAATGGTGAGCAGCTGCCCGCATGCTCCTCCCCTTAGCTTTTATAACAGATCGGCCCATGAGGTAATTGTGAAAGCCTACAGACTAGATAAAACTCAAACTTGGAAAAAAAATAATGAAGTGGGTCATTATTTAGGGTTGCTAAAGTATCAGATTTGTGAGTGTCATGAGGGACCTCTGCCTGCCTGATCTCAGGCTCTGCACCACTGATACATACAACGCCAGTGGGTACAGGTGGAAATGCTGTGTATGAAGGCTGATATGAAGCTTGGTGCTCAGGGCACAGTGAGCGCTCATCTTTCATGGCCGGGTCTCATTAACCTACAGCTCCATACAGTACTAGTCAAAAATCGGCACACACCTGATTTTAATGCGTTTGTCTCTGTTTTAGCTATGTTACTCAACATATAGAAAAAGGAGCCATGCGTATCAAATATTGCAACAAGAGAAGTGTTCAACACCTCAAAATTTTCTCAAATTTTAAACTCGTCTAAATAGCCCCCTTTGGCTTTGATATCAGCCTTGTAGACACTTCTCATTCTTTTATCCAGCTCCCAGAAGTAGCCACCGGGAATCCTTCTCCAACGGTCCTGAAGGAGTTTCCACAAGTTCTGGGCACACGTTGGCTACCTTGCTCATACTCTTAACTGATTGCATAATTGCAGCATTTTGTAATATTGTAGCCTCTGGCTAAAATAAAAGAATTGGTAATATTGCCTTTTATGTATATGTCCTCGGTAACCCCTCAGTCTGCCACACCATGAAGATGATGCATATAGACATTTAACAAATGGTAGTTCTGCCAGGAGCAAATACAGTTGCACAATTTCAACAGTAATCCTGATATTAAACATTGATGGTTAAGAGATGCGATCAAAACAGACGGATGATGAGGCGCTGGCGCCTAGTGAGGGCTAGTCCGCCCCGTCACCATATCCCATAATCCCCGGCTGCTTGTGTCGATCCCTCTTCTGGGAGACACTGCGCTTCTGAGTGCCGGTTATGCAGACCACCAGAATAGGTCTGGATGCGCGTCAAAGCATTAACGGCCCTTGAAGGTGCTACACACAAGTCATGCTAAGTGGGACGCGCAATGGCCTGTTTACAATACAATAAGCTCGCTAAAGTGCAAAGTTTAACGACGAGTCTGTTTTGCAAGCTGTAAGGGCTTCCAGCCATTTCACAATGTGATAGATTTATATACCAACAATAGACTAAAAGAGTAATACCGCTGACTGCTAATAACGCTGCCTCAAAAGCGAGGCCGTTCCTGTCCATCTCTCGCAGGGACGCCTGGCAAGAACTAGCAGGCGTGTGCAGATGTGCATCCCACTGACACACACAGCATTATAGGATGTTGCAAGTCTCGCCACGTCTTCACAATCTCACCACAGCCCTCGGGGAACGCTTTTGACGCCTTGCAGAGTCCAGGTCAGGAGCATGTGTGAGCAAGGCTTCAGTGACTGATTCATACAGCCACGGGCCCAGACAGACACCCATCAGTGCCCACTGCTATATGGCTGAATGTAAGGCGTGGCTAAGGGGCGGAGCTGATGGAGGCGGAGCTGATGGGGGCGGAGCTGATGGGGGCAAGGCCAACAGTGATGGGGCCACTACATCCATGTCCTTTGATAAGGTTTATTTGTTGCAGGGATAGTCCAGGTGAGCTCAGATAATATCACAAAGCCACAGAGGCTTGTTTAAAAAAACGAACAAAAAAAGATCCTGCTCTTTTAATCATTCTTCCTTAGTAACGCAAAGAGGAAACATCAAATACTGGTTCATTTTCGTCTGGGCTCCCAGCAGCCTTGCGGTGAACATTCATTAAGGTGCAACAGGGAGCAATTAGTGGGCCGTGTGTCTTGGAGGGTCCTTCATCTTTCGGAGAGAATTTGCGCTTCTTCCTGACCCGCATCCGCCACTGTCGCCGACGCGGGCCACGAGCATCTGTCAGTGTTTGCATTTTGGAAGGTTTCCTCTGTGGTGTGAAAGGAAAAGGGCCCCTGGAAGGGGCAGAGCGGCTTGGGGGGGGGGGCCTCCGACGGGGGAGGGGGCGGGCGTCTGACTCCTCACGCCACCGCTTGCAGAGAGCGGCTTCAGTCTCGGGAAGAATTTCAGTGAATTTCTTTTCTCAGACCGAGGTCATGAGTTAACCTCTCCCACAGTCGCTCAATGGCGCCATGCAGGTG
>JAODKC010000043.1:4369923-4382589 GCA_026777985.1 Mormyrops attenuatus
GCTTTTGATAATGAAAGTGTTTGGAAGCTGGGGGGGGGAGACATACAGTAGAGTGACTAGACTGGCTCTGGGCAGGAGGGGGGAGGGAGAAAGGGCTCCTGTAGGAGGGGCAGCGGCACTGCATACAGAAAAAGTATCTCCACAACTGCACGCTGGCTTTTAAGCTACAATTTAAATGATTTAATGGATGCACATTTGCTGAAAATGCACAAACACGACATCAACCTTTAACTCACGTTTGGCACGTTTGGAGGACTGAGACACTGGATCTGTGGCCAAGTTTTTATAGGCCACTCGGAAATTACAATAAACAATAAAATAAAATAAACAATAAAATCCTTTATTGGCCATTTGAACAAGTATGTTGGAATTCTTCTCTTCGCTGACCCCGCCCTGTACTCCATCGCTCGACGGGGTGACGGCGCAGGATCAGCCAATAGGTGGCACCCCAGGAGCTGGGCATGAAGGGTCTCGCTCAAGGGCCCCCAGACATGTGACTGTTCTGGCAAGGGAGGGGCTTGAAACGGTGATCATCCAATCACAGGCACAGTAGCTTAGCCCACTGAGCCATTTGGCAAGGGGATGAGGCACCGCCTTCCAATACGTGACCCAGCATTACAGGTGAAAGCAGACGCCAGTCAAACCCCGGGGATATGAACTGGATCATGTTCTGTGTATAATTTGGATGTTTCCCACCATGGACATGAACCACGAGATGCACCATCACAAATGCAGATTTTCATCATATGACTTTATTTTTATCTTTTTCAGTAATATGGCATCAAAGGACAGGTTTAGTGCATGAAAACATAATCGAAATAATTAATTATGATGCTAAAATACACCCACGACAATCCAGATTTGGGACACAGTGGCTCAGGGCTAATATGCTTACCACACATTACTATGACAAAAAAAATCTCAACCCAACTCTGCGTACAGGGGTGTAGGAACAGAGGGGGACCGGAGGGATATGCCCCACCCACCAATATTTAATTTGCCTTCATCCAACCCCCTAATAAGCAAACCTTTTTTATTTAAATTATTAATTTGTGCCCCCTCTTCCCCCCAACATGTCCTGTGATTTCCTCCCAAAAAGTCTGGGACAGGTCTGCGTGTGCCATGCGATGGACTGGCTTCCTATTAAGAGTGTAACCCAGCCTTGTGTCCTGAACTGTCTGAAAAAGGCTTAAGCACCCCCCCCCCACCCAACCCCCGCAGAGCCTCACACGGCATCCAAGATGTTCACTTGGAAGATGGACAATTCTGATTTTCCAATCTTGTATAATGCTGTTAAAATACTCATTTCATTTCCCTCTGCTATAAAAATAGAAACTTTACAATCACTATTTTGTTAGTGGGTCCTTCATTTTTCTCCACCCCTCCTTTGGTCCTTCATCACAAAAGATTATAATCATTTCCTTCTGTTTTCACCTTGCCTTTAATACACTGAGAGTAGGAGGCTTGGTCCAAGAACTGCACAGAACACACTTGAATTATCTTACAGATTCCTTGGCAAACAACTGTGTCATTGTAACTCACCATAAAGTGATTAAAGTACGTGTCGAAAGCGTCGCTCTGCGGTGCCATGAAACTCTCGGCGAGTCGCAGCAAGCTCTGCGGCCGGACGTCTTTCATGTGGAAGGCCTTTGTCATGGTGTATTCAAGCCTCCAGTCTGGCCGTTTCTCTCGATTGGCTTCTGTGAGATTCAGGAAGTACTGAAAGAGATCCTTGGGGGAAATAAAAAACGAAAGCGTTGGCATCAGTCGCCGGAATGCTGGAGTGATCCGATGAAAGACTATTTTTCTGTAATTCTTACATCTACAATTAATCTTATTCTATATGTAACCACTACATATCCAGAGGTTTGCTTTACAGAATAAAAAAATAACACAAGTCGGTACATTCTGTCCACTCAGAAAGTATTTTGCTTAAAAAAAAAAGAAAAGATAAATGAGTCTAAATTAAATTCAGTGTAACTAATGCTGAAGCAGTAAGTAATGTTGCCCAATTTTTACAAGGGGCTACATTTCACAAAGTCACCAGGCAAATTACAACAATGGCTATCGTCCAGTTCCGTCCGATTATTCAGGCTTAAATACTGACGCCACGGAGAACAAAAAAAAAAACAACAACAAAGTCTGTTGGAGTGTTTTAGCGCGCTAATGTCGCTCGGTGAAAAACGCCTCGTCTCATATAGTTCATGAAAAGTAGCAAAGACCTGGTCATGTAGGCTCTTGCGCAATTTCACCCAAAGCAGCCAACAGCTTGTGGTTTTAGATGCTTTTACAGCTAGTTACTAAACACGTTTAGGTTAAGCCGTTTGTGGTCCAAGACCTGGCATGGTCATAAGCCCACTTCCTTAGACTAGAATTTTCAACAGTCAACTTAATTCAGTGTAGCGTGCTAAACTCCAGTGTTCTGCAGTTATACTTACGACAATCGTAAACTCCTGCGGATCGTACTTGTACACACGCACGCCCGGGTTGTTTGAGTAAGGCTCTACTGCACTTCTTATCGGAGTGAGAGCCGGAGTGACAAAGACTGAATTCAGGGGATTCCCTAAAATAAAGACAAAGAAACTGCAGTTAATGGACCAAAACTTCTTGAAAACATCAGTGATTAGCAGCATATTGACCAAGACTAAAGTTTTGCCATATATACAATCAGACACTGTACTATTGTGTAGTGAGATCTTTTGCCACCTGTTTTCTGGATGGATGCAAAACGGAAAATGAGTTTCCATCACCTCGGTCATCCAGAAGAACCATGACGCTGTCTCTGTGGGTGTGGCCATAGAACTGGCCGGCTATGACGTCGCTGAAGTTTCGGAAGATCTCCACCAGCTTCTCGTTGTGGACTTCGCGCATGGCGGTGGTGTTGATGGCGAAGGGCAGGTAACCAACCGGAACGTGAGCGATGATGTAAACCTTCCACAAAATAGACAGCGTGTTAGGCTTATCTGGGTGGTTGGAGCAATCGGGATTGGGGTACCAGGACGCTCCCATCCCTCCAGAAAGCCACAGGCCACAAATTTTCAGTATTTCATTTGTCCCAGCAGCTAAAACATTTCTCACAGCGCGTGGGATCCTTTATATATGCAAGAGCTGAGTGATTCACCAAAACGTTTTTGGATCTTTGGCCACAACAAAGGGGAAGTACAAGGGGCAATTCTAGGATCTGACCATTAGGGGTCCTCGGCCCTCAGTAGGGTTGCCACTTTAACAATAAAATTAGCCGTACCGGGAGGAGGGGGTCCCCGATGATGCAAGGGGAAATCCATTTCAACACAACCTAAAGTCCACTTAGTAATGGTGTTAATTTTATATTATGCAATTAAAAGCGCTACGTTAAAACGGCTAAAGAGTATGACACTCATCCTTAGCCACGTCCACTCACCCTCTCTTTGCTTGCTCGAGATCTCTCCAGAGTTTCCACCAACCAGCTGAACTGGCCGGCCGGGTCGCTCACGTTCACTGTCACTTTGTTGGGTCCGTAGTAGAGGTTTGTGTTTAGGCTCACCAGGCGCAGGTTGGGCTGTACCAACTGGGAATAAAAGCCACCTTCGCGGCCGGTGGCAGAGAGCAGAAAGATGAGCGGCGCTGAGGAAAAACTGGGACGGAGACTGATGAGTCGTGAGCCCCCAAGACACATTTTCCTGATGGTCCTTCACCATGCATGTCGAGGGGGTTTATTTTAACACAAACTGTATGTCTCAGGCTCACACCCCTGACTAGGATACAAGTTCAAAAGATGGACTCATGGACTATTTCTCATATAATGGCTGGCACACGTGTGGGATTACACTGCAAGGCCGCACAAAAATATGTAACGGATAAACCATGATGAAGTGTGCGGTTATACAAAAATAATCAACTACGATTTGGTGTAAAGCAGCAAGACGTGAATCGAAGGGCTGCTAACCAAGCTGGAGTGGAGTATTTTCATATAACCGCCCACGTCAAAGTGGTTTATCAAGCTTATACTACAGCTAATGAACAAAAAATAATGAAAGAATAAACAACTCACTGTTAATTTTTCAAAGGAAAATTATTTCAATTAGCATTTAATAATGTTCCAATTTCGTCTTAAACATATAGTCATAGATAGAATAGAATGTCTGGTCACTGGAAGCGGCAAGGCCATTAAGTAACCGGCAGGCCCTTGCGTTTTGAAAACCGAGGAAGATTATACTGATAAGAATGACTACTTATTTATGAGTAAAAAGTCACACAATTTTTAAATATTAACTTACTTAATAAAACATTAAGGCGCATTAATACAGAACTGTTATGAGGCTGCCGGAGCTACCTGTGCAGTTACATAAAAATAATAAACACCCATGTGACATCTTAGCACCAATAAGGAGATAGAATTTACCAAATCCATGGTATAAAATTAAATATAAAACAAATCAGTCAATAAAAATCAGTAACAAAGACTGAATGACCTCCCAATCTGGTGTAATAAAATCTCTCATTAGCACCTTGTTCTGGAAGGAGTTCCTTTACCTTCTCTCAAGGTTTTTAAAGCTTCTGGTTTCAACCAAGGTTCCCAAAAACCAGCCACAGCCTGGTAAACCTTACTGGTGGACACTGGCAACTGATCCTGCAGAAAAAAAGCCGTACCACTCAAATACAGAGTCCGGTCGACATGTGCAGAGCCATTTTGACTACACTTATCCTGTTAATCAGATGTCAAATTACTGGTGCTGATGTAAAGGGGGATTATGATTTATCAGACTTATCAGTCTATCAGTCCATCAGACATTTATCATCCCTAAAAAAAACTCTTTGTAAACTGTCAATTTTGAAAAAACAAGTGAAAGCACAGCCACAGCAACCGCTGACACTGTCTTTCAACAAGACGAGTAAAATGCAGAAGCAAAACTGCTTCGTTGCCAAGAAATACCCCACAACAACTGGGGGAAAAGAACATACTGTGGTATAATTCACTCTGAAAATGGACATGCACAAATTTAGCTATCATCTTAAAGAAATGTATTATACCAGAAAATGTACTGAATATACACCGGAAGTTGATGTTTGTTTGGTAAGTAGTTCCTGGTTGCATGTGGAAAATCAGCCGTTTAGATTCTGTCCGCGTGGTTATGGGGTGTGATACCTGAGGCCAGTAGTCATGGTTGCCAAGAGCTGGGTAGACAGGGAGGTTTGGAAAGAACATCCTGATGGTGTCAGTCATGTTCCTGATGATCTGTATGACTAGGTCTGTGGAGAGCTCGTCCACAGGATCGTGCGGGGGGCTGTCACTGGGGAACAGAGATGCGTCATGCCAAGTCAATCACACCCTACTGAAAAGCTAAAGACTGAATTAACCAAAATACCCTCATAGATAATCTGCCCTCAAAGTCCTCCAGCTGTTACTTAATGGGAAAACCACATCTTCATCCTTTTCAGTTCTTAGTTAAGTTTTTCTTAATAAGCATTGATCATGCCAATTAATTTAAATCTTAATTGATTTTCCTCAGCTTAAATATTGATTGTCAAAGCTGATGAGGACACACATGGGTATAAACTGAAAGTAAGTTGATGACTAATTGGTTAAATATACTGTTCAGTTCAGGTAATTTCCTTATTGACTACAGACAAGGTTTTACAGCTAAATGCTTTAAATAACATTCTCAAGACCTTTCTTGGAGTGACTTGACTCTGGCAAACTTGCACGGAAACATTTGGTTCCCTCCAGATCTTCTTTAAACTGCTCTGTTTTTAAAGGCACAGTAACACATTAAGTTTTCTCTTTATAAGATTTACTTTTACATTTATTCGTTTAGCAAATGCTTTAATCTAAAGCAACGAGCAATTGAAAAAGCAGCGTCAGAAAGACCCTGAAGCAATTGGAGTTAAGGGCCTTGCTCAATGGCCCAATGGTGAAATCATTCTGCCGACCCAGGGATTTGAACCAGTGACCTTCTAATCACCGGCACTAAACCACAGAGCCACAGGCTGCTCAATTTGGCGGGACAAACAAATGTAATGGATGTAACATAACTTTACAATGTCAAAAGTCTACGTAACACTTGTTAATACACACCCAGTCCATATAATGAAATCTGTTTGCTGGGGCTGTTGCTTCATGAAATCGAAAGCCGACAAGATCAGCTCGTAAGGGGAGTCGCAGAAGAAGTCCCCGAAGTCGCCAGGATCCGAGGCCGGGTAGCCCTTGGAGGACAAACAGACCTTGGTGCGGTCCTCTGTGAGGTGATAGCTTGGATCCAAATGCAAATCCGAAATGTGCCAGAATTTACCTGCCCGGAGAAAAATCGAACAAAACAACAATAATGAAAACATCTGAGTTAATGTGCGCGTTTGTAAATCACGTATCACAAAGAAGTTTGCTCAGAACATAGCCTGTCAGCTACGTATTGTGTACAAAACATAATATGACCATTGAAAAAACGGAGGCTAATAGCTAGGCTATAATTAAGCTACATAATAAAACATTATCGTTTTTCTGTAAGTGATTTAAATGTTTATTATACACATAACCTGAAGGTAACTGTGACCAAGACGACTTACCAGACCTGATCTACTAATTAACATACAGAACTGCATACGGTCGAGATTGACAAAAATGTTCGGTGTACAACTTATTATAATGACTTGATATTGTTGGCGATCGATGCTTATAAACACAGGAAGTGTGGAAAACTGCTTTGTGTGCCAGAATGATCAAGAGTGAAATCTGAATTCCAGTGTTAAATCTTTACACTTCTGCTGCTCATGTACTTCATTAGTAAATATTTAAGTAAATATTCAATTGTACAAGACGATTTAAAGGTATCTAATAAAAATCAAATGTAAAAATCAATACTGAATTACAGCAATAGGCTACTGCATACGGTTTCTTGTAAAGACTACATACTACAAAATGTTATATCCATGCATTTGCAATAAATCTACATGAGATGTTATTGTCCCTGTTCTTGAATCGTAACATTTCGTTTCCCGTATTTAGCTCCACTATAGATACAGATCTAAGTCACTAAACCATAGTGACCCCTTACCTACGACGGCCGTGTTCCGATCCGCGATCGGAGCAGCGGAGAGTGTCAGATAACCTTGTACAATCAGCACACATATATAAAACCAAGCTTTAGACTCCATGACTGCTAAAAACCGCAAAAGGTTGTTTAGACACCAGCGATCAATCGCCTCCTCTGTCACAAACAGGAAGTGTTTTGTAGTCATGTGACACCACTGCACGCTTGCAGCAAAGAGGATTTTTGGAAGTGATCGCGCTCGTAAAGAGGAAAGTCGTTCGGACGCGCAGGGTGGATTTACAATTCTGCTTCGTTGAAATAAACTGTAACAAGCCTTACGGGTTACATTATATCATACGGCCTTTCACATTTAATTGTTGCGCAGATAATTTGTGATATTCAAGCATTGTTACCTCATGCATTAATGGGTAAGCTACAAAACACGATTGAAATTTTAAGTGTTTTCGACCTTTAATTAAAGTAACTACCATCCCCGATCCCTGGTGCCGTTTTAAAGCCAGTGCACATCAGTATGGTAAAAGCGTATACGTCTCATATAGCCGTATATATTGTTTTAAATATTCTAAGTGACATTGGAAATAATTAAACTGGATTGTGTGTGTATGATGTTCGAGGCGCCTTGCAGAGCCGCAGATGCATCTTGGCCTTCAGCTTGGTGATGCTGGAAGCGGGCGTCAGGGTCTCCGTCGTATATCCGCCTCTAATCAAAGCAATCTCAACTCAATAACGAAACACCAGAAGCTCCGTTAATGTCATTTATTTCAGTTATGCTTTTCACAGGTTTACAAATGATGATTTAAAGAATCTGCGTCACTTATAAAAGTCCACTTACAAAAATTCAGCATTTTGGTGGTTGAAGTGCTTGTCTATACATGCAATACAAAAACACTCGTCTGTAGTCCAATAAACTGAACTGAGCTGATCCGACGAGAAAGAGGAGACGGTGAGTCTATGCCTTCTCATACGTGCGCACAGCCAGTATGTCTTCGAAGGTAAGTTTCTGTGAACAAGAGGGGAAAAAAAAAATCAAAATTCACTGATTGCTGGATTTCAAGTATCGTGGGAAAATAATAGCTATTGCGGCATTTTTACTGTGCTAAAATGAACAGTATGAAGCAGTAGCGCCGGTAAACACACAGCGTTTATATGGAATTGAATGAAAAACTTAATTACATTTAACGATTTTGTTCGTTTCTTATACACTTGTTTCCCAAATTTGCTCATATTATCTCACCGTAGGCCAAATGTTTGACAGGCATTAAGACCAGATCGGATTAATATTACAGCACGATCCAGATGGATGAATAAAATGGGTAGCAGCGTTCGCCTGTGACCTTTTGCAAAATGTCACTAAATTACAGTTAGCCAAACTATCCACTTCTCACCATAATCATTTTATCATCCTTGATCTCTCGGACGAACTTGGTTTCTTTTCCGTCCCATTTCTGCACATGCACCAGTTTGTCGCCGTCCAAGCTCACAACAGACTGCAACCAAGAGCAGAAAAGGTTCAAGACACTATAGATAAAATACCCTGAAGGTGAGTTTCCAAAAGGAAACTCGGTTTGCATTATGTGGTGTAACCGCATGATTTCCTTGATAAAATCTGGCACATAAAAATTCTGTTTTTAATGCAAACTTAAGTAGATGTACCCTTCACAGAGAAAGCTATATTGCCTAGTATTCATCTTAGTTGGTGAAAGTGAGTTTCTCGTCTTGTTAATTAAGATACACCATTCAAATGCAATACTGAAGATGTATTATGCATATAATTTTCAAAATATAGAGTATTTTATCACAACGATTTACGAAATATTAGATGTCCACTAATAAATGAGCGCGCCCCGTCAGTATGAGGTAGGGTCAATTAACTCCCAGCTGAATCCTTATTCAGATGTCGCCACATTATTCTTGGTCGCTTATCGTGACTTACTTTGCAGTTCCTATCATCTGCTGTCGTTTCATCGAACTCTTCTCCCAGTTTAAAGGAAATCTCAGTGTTCTTGAACGTGCTCAAGGTTTTTATCACCACTTTGTCTCCTTCCTGGCTGATAATAACCGTGGGCTTTGTTACATTGCCGACTTGTCTTGTTGCAAAGCCGACTCCTGTGACAGAACGAGATCAGAAGAAAATGAAGTTAGACCATCTACCAATGTTGTATTCTCAAGGTCCAAGAAAGGGTAACGTTTCAAATAAAATAAAATAAGGGATATATTTAGCAAAATTATTTTTTTCTCGCTGGTCACTAAAATATAACGGATCATCAAGTGGAGACTTCTTTACTCATACGTGTCGGTCAGTTAGAGGTACCACAATATTAAACTATGGCGACAACTTACCCAGAGACTTCATGTACTCATCAAAGTTCTCACTTTCCACCAGCTTCCATGTGGCACAGAATGCGTCGACCATGATGAAGAGCTAACGGAGTTTTCTGAAATAGGAAACTGAGGTATAAAGTGTTTGGCTTTCACCGAAGTCTCTTCCCAAGGGTTCCAGTGCACTTGGCATAGATTGCAAGGAACAATTAATACTCTGGTGAGGGGGCGGAGACCAAGACGGGACAGAGTCTGAACCTTCTTATTGGTTGCTGAGGGAAAGCCTGACTCCTAATCAGTTTTGGATATGCCAAAGGCATGGTATTGTGCATGCATGTATGGCAATAATGATAACTGGATAACTGGATTTGCATTAGTGAGATGTGTGCACACGGCAACAATCTGCAGTTTGAATTTTAGACTGTACTGTGGGCGCTTTGAGCTGAACGGGGCGCATTATGACGTATGACCTCGATTAACGCTGGCTATACTCAGGGGCGTCGGAAATAAGGGGAGAGGGGGCGCCCAGTATCGGAAGACTCACCCCATTCCCTTCCCGTTTGCTATATATATATATATATATAAGGATCGCGATTCTGCATTGATAATGATGAAACAGATAAGACGAAATACGAGCGCGTTCCATATCTTTCATTACGAGTCCGCACGTTACTCCAATTCGACGTGCATGCAGAACGTGAGGTGGAAACAAAGCCTTCCGAATGAAGATTGTAGTCCCATCAGACAAACTCATCATGCGGATCAGTTATTTTTTATTTAAGTTATGTTTAGCTGTGAAACTGTGCGCTAAACAGTCTTATTTTAAAGGATGAAATCCTTGTATTTTAATATTACTTAATTTAAGAATCTTTCTTAAAGCGCATTCTTTCACGGTGTGCCCGTTGCGATGTCGCGTTATACATCTCACACCCCCCACCCCGTCCCCCCCCCAATGTCAAACTCCTTCCGGCGCCACTAAGTAACTATACTTATCGCTCCATCAGTCATGTGTAACGGCGCGTCACCCACATAAAAGACATCTTTGTCACGGATTTCCTGGGGAGTTAACTCACGTATTTTATGTAAATACAATAATAACAGGGCGTCTTACGGAAACAATACCGTTTGTTTTAAAATAAAATGTATTTAAATAAAGCAATGCATTAAAACCGACTTTTTCAAGCTAAATCAAAGCATGCGTGTATCAGTACTGCGCAGACAGGTGTCACCAGGCAGCAATAGTTATGGGATTATTGATAATCAAAAGACAGGACAATTGTTATTGATTTCTCGAGTGGTTTTATAGGATACAGCTAAAGGGGTTATTCTGGCAAATGTAGTGAGAGCAGAAAAAGTTGGAGCCCATATAAAAGCGGAGTGAGTCGCTGGCAGCATGCAGCGGGTTCCGTGGAAAAAAAAACGGGAAAATCCATTTTATTGTTAGCGTGCATAAATGTGCTTGTTGCCCTTTGAAATCAATTTAGTTTAGTGGGAAGTTAATCCGAATAAGGAAGCAGAGCGTGTTTTGTGTTCCGTTATCATTTCTAAGATGATCATATGATGACAATGGATGCCTCTGATAATGTACTGAATAAATCGTTGGAAGGATAAAGAAGTAGCCTTTTCTCGATTTCTCTGCGTAGATTTCCCGAGGCAACGCCTAGAGCCGTGTACAAAATTGTATCACTTGTTCATTCATCGAAAAGGGAATTTAACACTGAAGTGGAATCGCGCTGAGATAGCGGCTGCCCCCTGTTGATTAGTGTTTTAAATACTTTGTTTTTAGAGAGAAGATAATACCCGTATTATTACCGTACATGTACGGTTAAAACCGGTCCTCGGATATCCGACCTTGCTCTTCTTTTAAACGTAGCCTACCCACGGATCACAGCAAATGTCGGGACTGGATCTCGAGATCAGGGTTAGCTATTTATCCGGGGCCCGTGGAGAATGGGATTATGATTAATCTGCCGATCTCAGGATTCGAACCAACAACTTTACAGTCACGGTCCTAACCCACACGCGTGCTTGTCAAATGACTGGCACGTCGGTTGCTTATTTTTGAAATTGTCAGAAAGTGTTGCAGGATCCTTATTGCTGAGGACCAGGCCAAGGGGACGCCCACGTAACACCTGGTGGTGGCAGATAAATGGTCACTTCCGGAGGCTGGGACCGGTCCGCGTGTTGACCTGGGGGGGCTTCGCCAACCGCGATCCCGAGGTGTTTCGTCATGTGGTGGGTGCGGCAACTAAAACAGATAGTTTTAACCATCACCCACCCCGACGTTTTTTGTTACCCATCAGGCACATATATGGCCAGGTAGTAAAATTTAGAGTTTGAACCCGGATCGAAATCTGCTTCAGCCCCCCGACTAGCAAAATCTACCTAGGATAGGGAAAGCCCCCGGTCGGGACCAATTTGAAGGATTGGCGAACCCCCCCCCAAAACGACATTTCTGGCAACGGTCTTGAAATGTATCCTGTGCCACAATATCTAAAACAATTACCAAGCTTGACATGCGGATAAACACTGCCACCTTCTGGCAAGACGGTTCATGTGAACATATACGCAAGACATAAAAAACTAAATACGGGTTTTATTTGTTTACATCTTAATGGCATTTGATGTGTGATTTATATAGATTACCAGATTATATCATTCTAATTCTAGCATGATTATGCTCAACAAACTGGAAAAATAGTTAATCAATAGTAATGGTAAAACATTTCATTTAGCTGAATGATTTCTGTACAAATTCACATCATTCACTTTTGCTGATATACAGGTATGTTTTCCCCCCATTTTCATTTTTATTTTTATCTTTTCTTTTAAAAAAAAGTGGCTGTCCATCGTCACTGAGGACCTCACAAGTGGGGCATTACATGAAAACAGCACACTACTGTAGGTCCAGTACATGTAAACTGAGGATTATACAGCAACACTTCACTAGTAAGGACAATATGCTCGACTAGTATTCTCCATCAGCCGTGACGGGCACTAAAACGTATCGTCACACAAAAGGAAAACTCCACACGCATACTGCCATATATTATTTTCACATAGTTATTCAGTTAAGTACACTGGACACGAGGTCTTAGAGACTGATCACAGATGTCAGACAAACACAACCGACTTTGTGGAAACAAATGGAATGTTTATAGGTGCGCTGTGCGAAGAGACGTCTGCATCTACGGGGGGGGGGGGGGGGGGGTTTGCGTTTGAAAAATCAAAAATTTACCCCAGAGGTGACCATTAAAAACAAAACGGGGGAATTTGTTTGGGGTGTGTTTTGGGCGCCCGGAATTTAAAAGGTGGGGCGACC
>JAODKC010000043.1:4399464-4409788 GCA_026777985.1 Mormyrops attenuatus
GTATTTTTTTTTTTAAACCCTGCGTTTTTTTTTGCTTGTTGGCTGTTTGGTACAGGCCTCCTTTTCGGCCCTTGCCTTTGGTCTTTTTTTAAACCCCCCAAACTTTTTGAGCCCCCCCCCCCCCCTCCAGAGTACAAAGAAACCCCTTGTGCTCATCAATATGGAGGCAGCGTCGTAGGCAGATGAGCCTCACTGAAAGGGATTGTGCTGACATACTAGCTGAGAGCAGACAAACGTGACTTTCTATAATTATGAGATGTTGTTTGTGTCATTTTTCACGATCTTTTCATAGTGATGCCCCGGAGACACAGCAAACATGACACAAAGTTCAAACTGCATCTTTATTTCACTATTGTCCTTCATACTTCATACTTCTGTCCCTGTGCTCAGCTCAGCCATTTGTGAATTGCTCATTATTATGTGCATGGATATTTGAAAATGTTCTATTTTGGGACTGTAATACAAGGCTTATGCTCTATTGCATACAATTGTGTGTTTCTGTGCATGTATGTATAGAAGGCGTGGCTTGGTGGGGGGAAAATTACACAATATCATGTTAATTTAAAAATCATACATAAGTTAGGATTAGGGTTAGGGTTAGGGTTAGGATTAGGCTTTAATGCCATAATCTGTGTAGTATGATTAGCGTTGTGTTTGAAGCGCTGGCGGTCTCTGCTGAAGATGGACAGGAAATGATTTACACCAGTTTAATTCAATGTGAACTTTATGTGGTGCCGAAAATTTTTGCATTGTTAGGTGCTGGGCGTTCTTCCAGGAGATTTGGCATTGGACCAGTCGCTGTTGTCATGAGCTGAATTGGAGTCTATACATTTGATTAAAAAAGAGTCTTCTGCAGCTTCTGAACAGTAAAACATTCTCACTGTCATGACCATTTTATTTCTTTGTTGTGGCCTCATTGAGTGGTAATATTGCATATAATGTACTGGCACTTAATTTTAGTTTAGTTGCAGGGATACTTGACTATGACGGGTCAGTAAGCCTCCTTTTTATTGCATTTTAAGTGTTTTACTTTTTTCCAGTCGTCTGTTTATGTTGCTCTTACATTCTCTGTCGATGCAGCCTGATAAAAATGTGTAATCCGAGCTAATTTAATTTAATTTTCGGTTCACACTCTACCGCTCCAAAGCCCATTATTAAACAATTTTTGTCCTCTTGATAAGTAGATATTCAGCAATTATGCCACGACTCACTGATTCTGTAAATTACACGATTGCAGTGTTGCCTGGAAGCCGGTTTTATAACATGGCGAGAACAGGACAGCCTTTCTTCTTTGTAGGAAGACTTGGTACGTAAAGGACCCTCAGTTTCCCAGATTATGAATGTATGGTGTGCATAATGGGCTATAAATGAAACTCACCTGAGGTGAGTCACTAAGACAGAGTGTATACTAGCCTGCTGGCTGGCAAAAAATGCATGGTGGACTACAATTTTTGCTTAACTAGCCCAGTTGGCTACCTATCCATCCATCCTCCATCCATTTCCAGTACCTACTTGTCCTATGCAGAGCCTGTAGAGGTCTGGAGTCTACCCTAAAAGCTAGAGGCAGGGACTAACCGAGGACGGGATGCGAACCCATCGCGGGCCCGTTGGCTGGTAGCAAAAATTGTTAAGTTCTACCACTGTGCACATATATTACTTGCTGCACCCAATTTATTTAATTTGTTGAAAATTTCATATTCCTCTGGCGACTTTTTAATATTTTTTAGTGTAACCATATATTCACCATAGCAGAGATTAATGTAATTGTGCAAATTAAGGTGGAACATGGCAAGGTCATTAAGCTACGAAATAATAGAAATGTAGCACAATTAGTTAAATACATGTATTTTCTTAATTAATTCCTAGTCCTATGAAGGTTGGTTAATGACCTTATTATGAGGATCTGAAGTGCCATTAGATGCGTTTTGTCTTCTGTGACAGACGGGACCTTTTCTATTCTGGAAGAAATGAGATTCCAGGAGTCTCCTACTGGTCCCCTTGACAACAGCTATAAATAGCCATTCCCTAGAAATGACCTTGTAGTTGCAGAGATGTGTCTGAGCTGTTTACATTCCTCTGCTCTCTACAGCTGGACACTTTGGATATGCAACGTATGCAAATGTCTCATATTTAAGATGGGTCAGACGTGATCATTCCTACAATGATTGTCAATAAGATTATTTGCTGTGGAATATCTTGGTTATATACAAAATGAATTGCATTGCAGCAATATGTTTTTGGTACATATTGGTTGCATTAAGAATAATTTCTTGATGTTATTCCCACGAATGATCCGTCTTCTCAGGCAGCATATAGGGCGACACCCAGGGTAGGATGTCAGATCATCACAGGGCACATACACAATTTGCAATTTCGAGCTGTGTGTTAGCCATACCGCATGATTTTTGGACTGCATGAAGAAAGCCATACAACATGCCGCCCACACCACATGGTGGCGTCTCTCCTGCTTGCTGTACCACCGTTCATCCTACTGCACCAGCACCTGCCTACCATCAATTTCCTGTCCTCCTCATTCAGACTCGAATCTTAAAATTTGGACTGTATAAATTAGGATTTTGCCATCTTGCTCATTTGACTTCCTCTGCCGGTCCATGCAGAATGGGCTCCCACTTTGAGTCTGGTTAGGGTTAGGGCTTCCTCCGCTGGCCCATGGAGAACGGGCTCCCACTTTGAGTCTGGTTCCTCCCAAGGTTTCTTCCTTCTAGGGAGTTTTTCCTTACCACTGTCACCCTGGCTTGCTCACTGGGGGCTTTGGGCATGGGACAATGTAAAGCGCTATGAGACAATATACCCTCGTATTACTGCGCTTTACAAATAAAATTGTATTGAACTGAATTTGGAGAACATACACCCTCCACCAATGGACCAGATGTGGGATTTGAACCCCCAGCCCTAAAGGCAGCAGTGTTACACCCTGAGCCCCCCATGGCATATGTGAACCTGACTTGAACAAACAAAAGCTCCTTATTTGAAAGAACTGAAAACTCTAATGATGTGTACTACATTCCTGACGCATATGTAAAAATACATGGACATCAATATTTATTTTATTACGAATGTCATTGCTTAACATAACTGGGCATGCCTGCTAACGTAACAGCTTCTTATGGCTTATTTTTTTAATTGATATATGTGATATACCCAAATTCAATTACCTGTAAAAGCTGCTACATCAGTAAATCTTATCCTTTGTAATTTTGTTTTTGCTGCAGTGCCAGTACAAGTGACATCACCGCAAGACGTGGAAGCTCTTTAATAAGGACGTTTAAGGTGTTTATTAGCCTGTTTGACAGAGACATGGTGGTATATTGAATCTCTGGCAATGCATTGTGGCCATCGGTGGTTCCTGGATTTCAGGAAGTTGAAAGTGCTGTGGCCGGTGACCCTTATGCCGAGTGGTTAAAGAGTGTGTCCCAGTTCAGATGTGTCCATCTACCCAGAGCAGGCTGGCAGCTTTCCTTCTGGTGATGTTCTTGTTGAGTGACCTCTTCATTTTGGGCTGTCGTCTTCTAGTTCTATTCACAAGGCATGCTTTGCTGAGGCATCTGCTCTGGGAATAATGCAGGAATTCAAACTGCCCGCCGAATGAGGCACTCACCGTGCGGGCGTTAGCTATCTGGCCAGGACTGTGGGATTTCGTTCATTAGTTGGAGGCGGACAATATATGCGTTAGTGTGTGTGTTCATCCATTCCTCCATTTCTCCATTCATCTTCTATACCTGCTTGCAGGGTTGCAGGGGTCTGGAGTCTATCCCAGAAGCTACGGGTGCAAGGCAGGGAATAACCTAGGATAGGGCATCAACCCATCACAGGGTACAAATACCATTCATACTCACATTCACACCTACGGACAATTTGGCGACACCAATTCACCTTAGCATGTTTTTGGACTGCGGGTGGGGGAACCGGTGAACCCGGATGTAACTTATATGTTTAAATATTACAGAAAACATACCTGCAATTTAAGTTATTGCTACAACGCAACATGACTTTCAAAATATTCTCCAAAGGTCCTAGAGGTGGATCGACCATACCCTTCTCAAACCTGCATCCAGCAAAACAAATCCTTACCTGAAACCCACCGGGTAGAAGATAACAAGGCCAACCAAGGAACAGTCGGTGTCCTGACCTGGAAGCAGATATCAAGAAAATGGGACTATTGGTACAACTGGATGCCTGGAGAGACCTCATATATATGACGTACCAGGTTTTTGCTATTATCGTAATTACATAGTGCAATGGAATTCCAAGTTGTGCACCTCCAGTAGATCATAATAGCAAATAAGTACAAGAGCAGTCATCAGTAAATAATAATTAACAAAAAAAATTACCGCTGCATGCAAACAGCAGTGCAGCCGTAATGGCACATGGCCAAATGACACTGCATTATCCAGTCAGTAGAGAGTATCATTGACTGTCACCTACCAACCCCCCAGGAGGTCTGCAGCTCCAGGACCAGAAAGTGTGCAGGAAAGATCATTGCAGATGCTTCTCACCCCAAGCATCGCATGTTCTCCGCCCTCCCTACACGGAATCTATATAGAGTGATTAGAACTCAAACAACAAGGCAGAAAAATAGCCTTTTCCCTTAAGAGGCAACTCATCAAGCTCCGAATTGTAATTATTTTTCTCTTAACACTCTGTATTGGTAATAGGTCACATATCAAAAAGTAATATATTTAGTAATAACATTTAGTAATGTCACCATGCATGCCTATTTATTTATACTTCATACTGCTGCTATATCCATCTCTATATTTAAAAGGCTTATACTACTTCATTTGTTTTTCTGTACGTCATACTGCATTTTATGTGTATAAGGGAACATCCAGCTCATCAAATTCCTGGCATGGAATACAATAGTGATACAAACACAATAGTGATACTTTATTGATCCCCAGTGGTAAAGTGTCGTCTTGCAAATCCCATCTTCCTTTCCATGAGACACGCAGACACATATGAAAGCGTGGGGGTCACAGCTCAGGTTCAGCCAGCGTGCAGCGCCTCTGAAGCAATAAACTGTTGAATGATCGAATGTATTGAACTGAAAGAAGAGCCATAAGTTACTACTAATGTTAGGTGACATGGTGGCTCTGAGGGTAGACCTACCACCAGTCTGTGTTTGTAGTTTGCATGTCCTTCCTCTAATGAATGGGTTTTCTCTGAGTGTTTTGCATTCCTCCTTTAGTACAAAAATATTAATTATAAAAATGATTGTCTCTAAATTTCCTGTAGAATGTGTGCATGCCCAGCAGTGGAATGGCATCCAAACACAAAGTTAATTACGAGATGGAAATTCTTAAAATAAGGACCAGAGGCCCATGTGCAGCCTGAGATGGGCTATAACCTTCCTTGAGCCGGAAGAAATGGAAGATTATTTAATAAATACAAAAAATGTACACAGAAAGTAAACATGTTATTCATTGTATAGTAAATCATAGCAACACAGAGCCTCTCAATGCAGGAAATCCCAAGGTTACTCTTCCAAATTTATACACTGTGTGACATGTGTGAGGTTCACCAGTATTTAACCAGATAAAACTGCCTAATCACAACAGGCACATTAACTACTTTGTGACAGGCATACCTCAGGGGGAGTGGCCCCCAAAGCAGGATTTCTCAGTTAACTGGGTTAACTTAAGCTAGAAGTCATGATAGTCCAATAGAGATGCTCTTATTGGACAATCATGACTTCTAGCTTAAGGTAACCCAGCTAACCAAGCAATCCTCCTTCAGGGAACACTCCCCTGAACATGACAACACACTACTAGTACTATATAATCCTATACACCCTGAACAGAAACCTGTCTCTTGCAGGGCGTGCACGCGCACACACACACACACACACACACTATTTTAATGAAATGATATAAAACATTTGGAATTTAATTATTCATATTAAATGTGAAATGAACCCAAATCTCGATGAAAGATCAATCAGCCTACAAAGCAGATACATAAAGACTGGCGTTAGGAATATACACCTAGGTGAGGTATGAAAATGACTTGTCCGTCTTGTTCAAGTAGTAAAAACAATATATGTTTGTGCTACCGAGCGGCAAATATTCCTCACAATCATACTTAAACTGCAACGTTGTGCGTATAAAACAGGAAATCGTCGCGTTGTGGGCGGGGCCAGCAGCTCTGCACCGGAAGTGGCGGTGAGACTGTAAACAATAAGCAGACGAGCAGCATCCATCTTTATTTCTGTAGAGAGGTTCGGCACAGCAAGCCGTCATGGGCGCTGTTCTCGGACTCTGTTCTATGGCGAGCTGGGTATGATAAATGATTTTTGCTTTGGTAAATGGATACATGGTACAGGATGCGGCGCCTGTTTTACCAAGCGTGGCATATTGCGAAGTCATTGTTGTTTGTGACGGCGATGGGAAAATGAAAATGGAGCCTGGCTGCGTACGAGGCGATGTCCGGGACGTTTTAGAGCATATTTGACATCGTCATTGTCTTATTAAAATGTCCTTGTAATTTCATGGCGATTCAGAGATAGAAAAATGCGTCCTTGCTTATGATGCAATTGGTGTAATATAAGCCGCTCATGGATGCCGTGGTGTTGAGCTTGTTGTCCGCAGCAGGGTGTTTCCCCGCTGCGCTACCCCGACACTGACGCACTGCTATCTGCCGTGCATCACAATGGACACCTTGGTGGATGAGACAAAAGAACTGATATACTGATGACTGATCCATCCATCCCGATATGTTAGAATGGCAGAAAGTGGAAAATGGTGTGTAAGAGTAAGGGACATTGTGTTCTGGTTATACCTGATGCAGGCATGCGCGAAGGCGAGCTTTCCGCGTTTCCAGTAAAGGCTTGACTCGGGCTCAGAGGCTTTGATGATTTTGATGCATCATAGCACATCTTCCGTCGTCTTTACTTTAATGGCCACGTTGGTGGTTAAACTAAACTGCTAACGGTGGTTTGATTGTATAATTGTAGATACTCTGTACTTTGCCTTGCTTGATATGTTCGGGAAGTTTCTGTTGTTGGTACTGATGCGCGCTCAGGCTTGACGTCAGGTGTAATCCAACTCGGCATTGCGAAATAAGTGCTGGAAATAAATTAAGCGATTAAAAAAAACTTGAGATTTTTTTTTTTCATGTTGACATTCATTTTAGTGCTTAATTTAGTTTTACAGCATGCTGTCAGGCTGTATATATACATGTGTTTTGGGTGTATATATACTGACTGTTTTGCGTCAGGGTTTGATCTTCGTCCAGTGTGGGGTTGTATGTACTATTAGTGTCCTTTTAACGGGGATCTCGTTTCCAGTGTTGGCTAATCAGTTCATGGGAAAAACAGGCAGTTGCATAACATCATTGGAGGTTTTAGTTAAATATTCTAGGTCCCAAATCCATTGTCTCTCTTGAAATGAATAGATGGAATAGAATAGATAGAGGATTAAATTAGGTGAGGAGGGCCAGCATCTGTACAATTCCCCAACCCTCCTGCTCATAGGTAGCATTTCTGTATTTGCTGTGCTTTACTTGAGTTCCCACCTGCTGCTGCTTAATTTTAGTCACATGTTTCTACATTGTGCTGTAGCCAAAGTCTGGGATTTAATGCGGCTATTAACCATGACCTGTTTGTGCCCCAGATTCCCTGCCTGTGCGGCAGCGCCCCCTGCTTGCTGTGCAGGTGTTGCCCCAGCGGAAACAATTCCACGGTGACCCGGCTGATATACGCGGCCTTCATGCTGCTGGGAGTGGGCGTGGCCTGCATCATGCTCATGCCAGGAATGGAGGGGCAACTGAAGAAGGTCCTGCTTTGCGTCACGTCAAGCTATAGTTTCATAGCCCTGTAGAGGGCAGTGTTTGATTTCATATAAATGATTTTTATTTTTATTTTCAAAGAGGGCTAATAACGCTGCCTGGCCAAAAAAAGCTACCATTTGAATTTAAATCGGCAAGTACTTAAGAGCCAACGATTGGATCATTGTTACAGCTCAGCAACATTATGCAGCGATGAAGTGAAGTCTGCTGAGTACATGAATCTACTGAATGGCAGGTTGTCCCATCAATGGATTTTTTTCTTTCCTAATTGCACGGCATATTCCAGGACGATAATGCCAAGATTCGTCGGGCTCAGATTGTCAGAGAGTGGTTCAGGAAGCACGAGGAATCATTTTTACATATGAATTGGCCACCACAGAGTCTTGACCACAACCCCATTAAAAGTCTTAGGTGTGCTGAAGAAGACTTCACAGAGCGGGCCTATCATCGATACAAGATCTCGGCGAGAAACAAATGCAAATCTGGTTGGGGGAAAAGACACTGATGTCACATAAGCACGTGGAGATAATGCATTGACGAATGTGCACCACGCTCAAAGCTAAAGGCGATCCTGCGAAATATTAAAGTTTGTGCCTTTTTTTTGGCCAGGCAATGTATACAGAACATTCTTTTAAAAATAATTTTTTAAAATATTTTTATATAACTACTAATTTTGCATGAATTTCATGTATTTTACAGGTGCAGACTGAGCTGAGAGTTGATTTGAATGCCAAGGGTGACCAGTGTTTGTACATGTTTACAGATTCCAGGGTTTTGCGAAGGAGGGATGGGAACCTCCCTGCCGGGCGTGCAGGGTCACGTCAACTGCGACGTCCTCGTGGGCTACAAGGCCGTGTACCGCGTCTGCTTCGGCATGGCCATGTTCTTCCTACTCTTCTCGCTTCTTATGATCAAGGTCAAGAGTAGCCAAGACCCCCGAGCTGCAGTGCACAATGGGTAAGCGGAGCGTCCTGGTCGCCGATGATATCATACCTCCTCTAGCTTGTCATTGGCAGCCACACACTTACTTCTGTTGCTCTCTCTGGCTTTGCGTAATGGTTGAACTCTGTAGAATTTGTGTCATTGATTTAAGCTCATTAGTAAACGCGTGTTATGGCAGATCTCTGGGGTATTGAGAATCAGTGGTTTAAAAATTTAAGGAATTAAAAAAAGATAAAGAAATCATATAGATATAGCTACTGCAATCCGTTCATTCAATCGGTGCTTATCGGACCTTTGATCTCTGCCTTAGGTTCTGGTTCTTCAAGTTTGCTGTTGCCACCGCCATTACCGTTGGGGCTTTTTTCATTCCCGAGGGACCCTTCACGACTGGTAATGCACCGTCTGGCGCGGTTACCGCTTACTGGCATGGTGTGCTGACTCTTAGGTTTTGTGCAGGTAGCGTGGTGCTGGAATGACTCTGCCACACCTGATCCCATTTCAGCAGGTGTATCTTACCTATATCCAGATTGTCTTTTCTCTGTTAATATTAAACAAATTTGGATGGGGATAATTTGTTGATTTTAATTACTACTTTGTAATAGTAACCCCCATGTTGTTAAATTAGTTTTTATATCTTTTGGCCACATTCCATTGTTCCGTGGAGGGACTGCTTGCAGTTCTGCTTACCTCCTGCCTTATGGAGGGTTATGTGAGGACGCTTGGCTGTCTGCCGTCTTGATGCTCTTGATGCTCCCACAGTGTGGTTCTACGTGGGCATGTCCGGAGCCTTCTGCTTCATCCTCATTCAGCTGGTGCTGCTGATCGACTTTGCCCACTCCTGGAACGAGTCCTGGGTGGAGAAGATGGAGGAGGGTAACTCCCGCTGTTGGTATGCAGGTATGCAAACGAGCCTTGGGGTAGCGGCACGCATCGTATATCTTCAGAAAGCGTATATATGAAAGTAATTATAACACAGTGTGACGACTACCAGCTCCAGTTTATCAGAGAAATTCTCAGCATATATGCCCAGTGTTATTGGCCTGGTAGGCTTTTCTTTGCCCTATAGATGGAAGGAAGAATAGAAGACAGTATTTTGTTGTACTATATTATCATGATGAAGGGAGCTGGCTCTGGAGTGCCATAATGTATGTATTTTTTGTCTGCAGCTCTTCTGTCAGTGACGACTGTGAACTACATCCTGTCACTGGTGTCCCTGGTCATGTTCTATATCTACTACACTCATGCCGACGGATGCACTGAGAACAAGGCTTTCATCAGCATCAACATGCTGCTGTGCATTGGGGCCTCGGTTATGTCTGTCCTGCCCAAGATCCAGGTTAGGGCATCGCCCCCTCTCAGCCCATTGCCGAACCTGGTAACCGGTCTGTCTTGGGAATCTGGCCATGGGCTAGGCATGTCTGTAGAGTGACATCACCACATTCGATGTGATTAGCTGTTGATGTACACTTGCGGCTGAATCACCTGGCTGGCTGCTGTTGGAACATAAGAACATAAGGAATTTACAAACGAGAGGAGGCCATTCGGCCCA
Source organism: Mormyrops attenuatus (assembly GCA_026777985.1). Classification (NCBI taxonomy): domain Eukaryota; kingdom Metazoa; phylum Chordata; class Actinopteri; order Osteoglossiformes; family Mormyridae; genus Mormyrops; species Mormyrops attenuatus. The sequence goes on from JAODKC010000043.1 coordinate 4,409,762, forward strand.
TCAAGCTCGTTTGGGGAGAACCTAACT
>JAODKC010000043.1:4423451-4435720 GCA_026777985.1 Mormyrops attenuatus
TATATAGTTGCAAGATAACTAAATCAAACTGGCTACTCATTGGATTTTAAGTTTTTAAAATGTGGTGGCAGTTTCAGAACCAGGCTTTTATCACAGGAATTCTGCAGTATTAGTGAACAGAACTTGTGAACGGTAGTGCTGATAGCTGTAACGTCAGAATATCTGTGTGTTTCCTTGCATTGTGGTAGATAATAAACAGGCTGGATTCAGGGCATCGATTTGGTCTTACAATGGTGCGGTTAACATGAGATCAGCATGGCGCAAGATAGGGTAGAATAAAAGGAGAATTTCCCCATGTGGATGAATGAAGTGTCACTACTCTGTAATAGACTAAATGTATCTAATCACTCTGTCTAGGGTCTTAGCATGCTAATTTGCATCCTCAGCATTCTAATTTGAAATAATTCTTTAAAATAAGGCATTGTTTTATGCGTCATGCAATTTAGAATATTTACGCAACATTTCTTGAGTTAAAAATGGCCATGCAACGCAGACGTCAATATTTATTACTGTGGGGAAAAACAGAGCAATAAAAAAGGGTCAGAGGTTACATAAAAATGTTCCTTCCTGAAGGTGGGGTTGTTATTGTCCCCAGCCAAACTGCCATTCCTCTGCTCTGCCCCAGTGCACTCTGGGAAAGGATGCTTTCCAACTGGGCAGATAGAGCAGCTGCTTCTGGATAAACATAAAGTGGCCTTTCCTGTTGGCATCCGTCTGATCCATTCGCCATTGTGGGGAACTGGATTGACTGAAGACCTGTGGCGTTTTCCTTTAACTTATTGTATGGATTGTTAAGAACAATCACTGTTATTTTTCCATTTTAACACAAAGTGGTACAGCGTCCACACTGCAATATATGTTACATGTTATAGATGTTACAATATGAACATTAAGGCTTATATAGAAATATCAGCGTCCTCATACTTCTTTTCCTGGTAATGGAAACCAGGCAGGTCGGAGCAGGCCTCTCTTACCACGGCCTCATTCTGGGGAATCCCCTGATGTTGCTGGGAGATAAGAACCCTCCAGCGTGTCCTGGGTGAGCTCTAGTGGGTCACATCTGGAACAGGTCTGTTGAGATCTAGTCAAGTGTCATCTTTATTAGATGTCCACTATTTCAACTATCTCCTCTTAATCTGCAAGATACCAGGTCCCTTCAGATCTGCAAACTCCTCACCCTCTCACTAAGGGTGTGCTCACAGTTGGCTCGCGCAGTTTTTGTGTTGAAGACAACATGGGAAGAAAAGCACTATCACACAGAACAATGGAGTTCACGATTAATGAAAAATTATTAATTTTGTTTGGAGTGATTTTGGGCGCGATGACAAGTGGCCCTCGAAGATTTACCAAAAATGCAACGCAGCGATTTTCATTTAATCATGCTGCACGCATATGAAGATCGTCCCTTATTTTACTAAATATCTTGGAGGTTTAGTGTGTTGCACCTAGTTGTTCCTGGATACTTTTTTCAGCCCAAATTCCCAGCAAACACTGCACCTCTGCTGTAGGCCAAAGAGATCCCTTTGCCACCATTTGTTAAATGTTTGTCACTGCCTGATCAGTACAGCCGACCCAATCCATTCCGTTCCTTCCGGATTTGGTTCACGTATAGTGTACATGTGCGCACGTGTGTGCCAGTCGCATCATTGACGTCATGTCTGTGTTCCATGCTTGGGAACGGTTACTGATCACACTGGATGTGTACTGTGCCTGAGTCCAACTGAACCATGTGAGTGTGCCCTGTAAGAGTCAACCCTGCTACTTATACGGTGTGTTTTCAGATACTTCCCACATTTCTTGAGTATAAGTGACAATAGGGCATGTAGACTCGTCTGATGACTTAAGCTCCTGCTTTTTCACCATGACACTTTGGGACGGTGAGGGGATGGTTGCGGGTCCAGGTGTCACACCTGGGGGAGTGTGTTCAGGGTCTTTCAGCTCTGATCGCTTCATGGTCTGACCATGGTCTCTGACCCTCACTTGCATTTAACTTTGGATCAAATCACCTGCTACACAAAAGTAATGATCTTGAGGTACTTAACCAATCTAAGCATTTTTGATTGAGCACCATGGCCAGAGGTTTACAGGCGATGATTCTTGGTTATACTTTACTTGACGGGGCACAAATAACTTAATGCTATTACGTATGTATTAATTAACCATAAACTAAGTCTTAGTTACATACTGGTCTCATGGTAATTCCTCATTAACGAATCGTGATGCATCTTTTATCTCAAGCAGTTACTATATTTGTTACTATATCTGTTACTTCTGTAACCTTTGTGAACTACTGAAGGAACAAGTCATGAATAACACAAGTGAAAGTTGTTCTTCATTAATGAATCCTGACGCATCTATCTCAGTTAGCTACTATATTTGTTCATGATTTGTACTTCAGTAATTACTGAGTTAGTACTAAATATTCATGCTCTGTCAAGTGAAGCGTTACCGTGATTCTCATCCGCAACACTTCACACACATGACATCATCCAATGTGGCCAGAAAAACAATATAATCTGTAAAGAGCAGTGACGTCACACCTGCTACTGCATCCCATCCACACTCGCCTGTGTCTTGATATCCCGTCCATGAAAATCACAAACGGGACAGCGGACAAGACACAATCCTGGTTGAGGCCAACGCTCAGTCTAAACAATATCAACCATGTGTCAACTATACGAACACACAACTTCCTACATACATACAGGGACCAAACAGCACACAGTAGCAGCTACAGGACCCTCATATTTCTGTGACATCATGATCCGAGTCATGAGGTCATGCGGCTTCTCCACAAAGCACACGTAGTCCGTATTAGTATGTCCCCACAAAGCCTGACATAGCTGGGCTAACCCTCGCACACTCCTAGCACTAATTATGCATTATGGACTGTGGTGAACTTACCCTAACCCCTTGTTGTACATTTAAGGGTCAACTACTGTGTGCACCAGGACACAACGGTTTTAATTACATCTATTAAAAGGTTTTGTATTAAAGTTAGCTAAAGGTTAGCTAGGTTTTCTGAAGAAATGGTGCTGACAAGAAAAGACTAATCAGGATAGACATGAATATTACATCAAAAGACATCACAAAGAGCTTTGAAATGGTTGTAATTAGATTCTGAGAGAATGATTCCACACTGAAAAGTTATAAAGAAATGGGAAAGGTGACAGTACATTTAATTTCTGATGCATGTACTAGCTTTGGTATTAATTGTTAAGCATTTATATTTAAATTTGATGTAACACTAAAATTAACGACATAAAATATAAGCTTTTGACAGGATTTAAATATATACAGGATTTATATAAGAAAACAGTACATTTACTGATATGATTCAGGTAATTTAAAATATTTGACAAACAAGTGTTACTTTTTTACATCCAACTGGGCATATTATTTGGAAAATTTCATGCTTTTGTGCCATTAATACTAAAGGCATTATAACGTGGAGCTGCCAAAAGTCTTTGTGAAAATGGTACGTACTCGGGGCTAGTCTGGTATTATGGCATGAGCATCGCTGTCCAGACACAGGTTTCAGGATAGCATCTCTCAGAGTCAGGAGTGTTTATTTCCATGATGATTTCGAGGTAGAAATTAGATCTCATTAACTCACCCCCCACCATTTTTGGGGAGCATTGAGAGTCACTTATGTCTCCGACAACAATGCTGTCATTCAGTTTGAGACCACAATGCGAAGAGGTTCTCCTAACCACCAGTGCTGACATTATAATTACAGCTTAAGTTCTTCGGTAAACATCAACCCCGTGGCTCCTGAAATAAATACAAGGTGTCAGTCTAGTGCAACGCGTGAGAGCTTGGCTCCTATACCGAAAGCGATGAAAGTGCAGTGATGCCTTTAAACGCTACGGATTCCATAATGCCCTCTGCACCAGGCCAGTCGCAGACCTGAAGCTGGTTGACGCCGCATACTTACTTTCTCTTTTAAGAAGTAGCTGGCACAAAAACGCTGGAATGAATCGACATTTTCCACTGGATGTAGAAACTTCTTTTTATAGTTGTTATTCTCTCTCATTATTTGATTAATCTCAAAGTCCAGCAGAACTAAAAAGAAACAAGGAAAGAATATAGTAATGCTGACCACAGCCGATTTCATTTTTACTTAATGAGTAAATAAGCCGGGAATATGCCATATGAGTGGTAGCCTTGGTGCAGACTGCCAAATGAACAGTTTTACTGCCGCTTCAAAGCACTGATTGAGTATAACTCGACAAGCATGCCCCTGTATGCTAATTGATCCAGCATTTCCATATCCCACCACACATATTGACATCGAATGATCTCACCGACGAACCAGTTACATTTAATAGGAATGCAACAAACTGCAACAATAAAACACACCTTCTCTGTTGGACATTAGACACAAATGTAGATTTTTTTTCTTCCCTTGCTCAGAGGAAGTACTTTTCAAGAAGAACGTTAAACATATGTTTTTTTTTTGAACTCTTGAGAGTTCAGATAGACAGTAGAGAGAGCAGCCAGGATCTATTAGGACCAACGTTACACATTTAGTTGACTAAAAAGCTGTCAGGACCCCAGAATGCTCTGATTCTCAGTTTACGGGGCATATCTTGCAACATGCATACAGTAGTAGAGTTCAGGTGGTCAGAGATTTGTGAAAAGAGATTATGGCTGTATGTGAAGTGATAACATCCGCACTGCCTTTTTGAAATTAACGTAATGCTTGTTTAAGTTTTTCTTGGTTTGTGATTATCATTCATTCATTTTGCCAAGAAGAAAAAAGTTAAGGGTCTAGTTGATGTAATTCATACAGAAGTGTCAAACTGAGAGAAGACCACCTGATGGTCTCAGCATTACTCAGCAGGCCGTGTCAAATGTGGATATCTGCTCCACTTACAATATCAGTCTGCTTTCTGTAATAAATGTGCATGGGTGCAGCAGCTTGGAACAGCTACACTGTCCAGCCCAAACAAACATTGCCTTGATCCTGTAAATGGGCAGAGGATTAAGCTGCACATCATGTCTCTGCTTGCTTTTCCACCTCACTTGGCACAATGTGCACCACATTTTTATTATTATTATTTTTTTTTATCAGTTAAAGTGAGGCACCTATCAAACACCAAGAAGGCTGCTGGGAGCGGAATATATCACATGACCCAGTACACATCACATGACAGTCACACATGCCAGATGCGTTTGCTCATGTTGGCCCTCAGACACTGATGTTTCTATTTTTGCAAGTTGTTTGGAATCCAGGTATATTCTAAGCACATAAATACCATAATGCAATATTGTAATAACGAACAAAGCTGAGATTAATGTGGGTTTCCTCTGGAAAAGCTTTAATTTATTATAGATTCCTATCATACACCTCTCAGTTCTGCTTTATAACTTTATTTTCAGTACGGTACCTTTAAACTGAGCAGGAGGGGTCAGGTCCAAAAAACGACCGTGAGAAAGCAGTCATTTCAGGTTTTGCCCAAGGGAGAGGCTGAAGCAGGTCTATTCAGGTAAAGTCCGCCATTAATGTTCATGTTTAACATACAATTACAGTGTAGTTATTCCATAGAAATCAGGATACCAGGGAGCCCATTAATGAGTTATTTCTAGATGGGGGGAGTTTATATTTTACTAGACTCTACAAATCTCACATTTTTTAAAAAATAAAAACTATTTTATAAGGTGAATTATTGCATAGAATTTTACTGCAGCCAAAGTGTTTAATGTCAATGTACACAATTTTCAGAGCATCTTTGAAACAATTAAAATCTACGCTGGCCAAAGTCATATTTTCAAAAAGAGGGACAAAATTACTTGCAGATGTTATTTCTCACACATAGTTTGGCTCGACTGTTCAGGTTGTCCTAATTACGAAGCATTTTCTAATGCAAAACAAAACAAATTCTGAAAGCGGTGGTTTTATTGTGTAGTACCACTTTTTTGTCTCACAATTAATTTACCTTAGAAATGAAGACAGACATAAATCCAGGTGAGCATCTGTTTTTTATTTATTGCATTGCCAGTATTTTGAATTTTTTTTTTTGTGATCCCACCATCTGTTCGCCATGACATCATTTAATATACCATGGCGGCATAGACTTCAAACAGTGACATCATCACGTCATTAAGTCGAGCCTCTTGTCCGAAGCACCTGCCTCATCTTTCACATCATTACCATGAGATTGGGGATTTAAGTGAGATGATCACACCTGGGCCTCCATCCTACAAGTATGGTACATGCAAAACCTGAGACTCAGGACCTTGAAGACCCAGTAAATGCCATTTGAACTTTGCAGTCTCTGGGATCTTCTTATCACCCAGTTGCTCTTGACTGGTTTCTTCTCTAACTGAACTCCGTGATAAATAAATTAAACGGTTTTGGCCAACGAGGCTTTTCGTTCCATCCTGGTGCAAGACTCGCATTCCAGCATGCCAAGTTTATTACGAGAAAGCGGGTCAGTGCTGCCAAGCACTCAGAACCACCTGGACCACGTGTGCTGGACTGTGGTGTTCACAATTTCATGCACTTTCAAAGCTCAAAAATATTTTCTTAGAATTGCTGGACCGGTGGGATATTTTCATATACTATCTAGTGGTCTGGATTCAGCCCTCTTCATAATATTCACTTCAAATTATTTTTATATAGCGCCTTTAACAAGAGAGTCAGCCTGAGGCACTTTACATGAGTGTGCTGTATTGCTACATCATTTATACAGCATAATTCAAAAACAGGGAAAAGGGAAGATAAAAAATGAAAGAGAGAAGACCAAATGACAGCGGAGGAGAGGGACCAAAAACTCCCAAGTTTGGAGAAAAAAAAGACCTCTGGGGGTCCAAAGTCAACTGGCTGCCCAACCCCCCTACATGCCAACAGAAAAGAAAAGAGAGAATGGGCCTGCTTGCTGAAAAGCAAGGTGTAAACATGATTATATATGAGATTAAATTTGCTTTTATCTGCATTATTTTATTTTGCAGACACTTTTATGAAAAGTGATGTATGACTGAGAGAACAGGCTCAGCGGCTCCTAGAACAAGTGGGATTAAGGGTCTCTCGCAAGGGCCAGAGAGTGAAAACGCTCAGCGGACCACATGATTTGAGCGAATGAACCTCCAGTTATCAGCATAGAGTGTAAAACCGCAGAGCCAAACACCACCCAGCTTCCACCCCAAATACAGACAGATGGATGGTATGAAAAATAAATTCATAAAAGCTTATATTAACTTAAGGATGGACTAGTAATTTACATAGTGGTAAGATATGCAACTGAAAATGTAGATAGATTACAAGTGATATTATCCCTTTTTGAACTCAGCTCTCTGGAGACAAATGCTGGAAAAATCAGGGATGATCCTCTTCCAGGTTCTCATCTTGTGTTTGAAGATAAAGCAATAGCACAATAAATTCCTTCTGACACGTTTACTGGATCAAGTATAAAGACATTGCTTTAGTAACATCACTCCAGAATAACATTCAGAACATGTGTCTAAATGAGCCACTCTACAGATAACATTCCATAATAATTACAGAGTCGGAAAGTCAAGATTGATTATTGTGATAAGGCTCTGCGGACAGATATACGCTGGCCTGTGTTTACCTGTGTGTGTGTGTGTGTGGCTCTGTGTGTGTGTGTGTGTATGTGTGTGTCTGCCTGTAGTAGAATAAAGCATGCATGAAGCATCAGGCAAATGGTAGCAAGTTCAATGCTCATGCCAGACTATTCTGATGAACCTTGTATGTGCAGAACATTGTACAAATGTCTCTGGAAGGGAAAGAAAATCACGGCCCATAAATGGATTTCAGGGTGGTGTCAAACTATGACTTTATACGTCTGTCAAAGTGAGTCAACTTTGCCATTTCAAAACCACTCCTAAAGTCATTTCAGTATTCACAGTCATACCCATAGCAAACCATGCTTGGTTAATCAATACAGGCAGTCCAAAACCCAATTTGGGTTAAATGCTGGTTCATAACAACGAACGCAGGCATTACTTTGTGTGACACTCGTGAAAGCATTGCACGGCTCGTCTGCCGAGTTACTTTTATAATAATAACAATAATAACAACAACAATAATAATATTAAATTATATATATATATGTAAAATATTTTTTTCCTGAGCAAATATATGTACACTTACTACCCAAATAGTTTTAAATATTTTTTGGCTGTCAAAGACTTTACACACAGTACTCGATGTACACTGTAAATATGTCATGCAACATAAATGCAACATTCTTTATTTGCATATATGCAAGCAGTTCAGCGGTAGCAGAGCAGAGCAGTGAACGCACAGCCCAGCCAAACCAGTCATAATCCAATCTCTATACATTAAAAACAGACTATTGGTATCCATTTAGGCTAACTGGCATCTCTGAAATTCCATAGTGTGTGAGTGTGTGTGTGTGTGTGTGTGTGCCCCGCAATAGCCAGGAAACTGATTAAAAGCAGGGAAACAAGGGGAACCAGCCAGGAAATGGGACTCTGGTGGACTAGGGATTTGGAGACACATTCCAACAGATTTAAAACAGGAAACCGCAACCAAAAACCTGACCAATAGACTGAAAGTAGATTTGCATGAGTTACACAGGATGGCCAAAAAGACAGAACACGGGTTAGCCCCAAGAAAGGCTGGATGTTCTCATTAATAGCTTTTGGAGCCGAATTTCTGGGTAGAAGCACATCCTCTTGGATAGGGGAGAGTCTTCTTCAGCTGGAGAGTGGGAAAGCTGATAGCATTGCTAGTCATTTGGTCACAGGAGTATCAAACGCATTCTGCTTAGGTTTAGAATTAGACATGCTGTAATTATGTACGGGCAAGGGAAACGGAAGGGATTAGTGTCTGTTTTTTGTTTTTGTCTTTTTCTTAAATAAAGCTTCGAGTGCGTAGGTGGTTCCTTCTGCCCTGTGGAGATTTCCAACATGGCCACCAGCCAAGATGTACCTCACCAGGTGTTTCTTATTGTTTTAACAGGCCAGTAACATCCACCGCTTCCCCATTCAGAGGTGCGAGCACAAAGGGTGAATTCGGGGGCCAGGGCCGTATTGCTGCCAGCTCCTGTTGTGCCCCTATATGCACATTCAGCACTTCCCAGACTGTAAACATGAAGGAATGGCCAATTCGGTACAGAGTGTAACCATCACGGCCGACAACGGAGAGAAGAGCGGAGGGTGCATGGTCCCGGATCCCTGCATCTCCTAATTACTCTGTAAATAACACTGAGCATCTTGACTGCACACTTATGTAAGAAAAGATCCATAGTAAACTCCAGATGTGCATTATATTGATGGATTAGTGCCATTGAGTTGTAAGAACTGTGTAATACCTGCACAGTTACAAAGATACCACCTGCTTTATGACTTTTGGACAACCTATCGAGGTACCAGAACGTCATCTGTAATGCAAGGCATCTTCTCGAAGCATAATGAGGCTTAATGAAAGAGGGCGAGATGGTAAAAGCATTTCCTCTGTAGCTCCACCACCACGTGGATCCCAAGCAAAGGCAGTATTTTTTAATTTGCAGCCATATTCTGTGTTCACTGGCAGCCAGGGCTGTAACAGCACGTTCTCTCCTGCAGCATGATTTTATCTGGGTGTTTCGTTTTGAGCCGGTCATGTTTGATGGAGTCGGTGGTGCGGACAGCCGCCTGCACATTAACTGTGTTTAGTCAGCATTGGGACGCAATGCCATGTGACTCTGCAGGGGGCCTACCTGCAGTTGTTTGAGCTCATCTCTTGGAGGATACTTACCACATTTTCATTCTCTATGTCTGCCGGTCAAATGGTTGACCCAAAGTAGCCCCCAAGCCCACTACACTGGTGGCAGACTTTTGACGCACCGGACCTTTGGGCTGGACCTGTTCAGGTTTGCTCATTGCAGAGACACTCTGCTGAATGACAACTGTACCCTCCAGAGGGCGCTGTAGCTACAGTGGGACCCGCGTCACCTTCCGGCCTGGCATCACCAGGGTTTTTTCATTCCTGCATGACGTGAGGGATTTGGGGGCAGGAGCGTGTAATGGCTTCGATTCAGCCTGCAAGCCCCTCGAGTCACACGGGAGCTTCCCAGTGCTGCGGCCAACCAAATCTGTCCCTGTGAGTTTCCATCAGGCAGTTTCTACTGGCCAGGGAAATGAAATAAAAGGATTACAATGGAAGAAGAATTAATGCATCAAATGTGTGAACACAGATCGTCCTACAATGAACAGCCGGCATTGAAAAGATCAAACTTTTTTTTATTCAGTGTAGTGAAATGTACATTTCATTTGAACTCGAGTTCTCATCTAGCTAATTTGTTTCTCTTGGTAGTGGTGTGAAGTGGAGGCAAAGGGAGCAGTAAGTAGGGCCTGTGGGCCGAGAAGAACCAGCAATCAGCTGGAGAGCTTTGTCCTACAGAAGGGAAGGACAGCAAAGTGATGAAATGAAGCGTCCATCGACTACATGATCTGTGGCTTTCCTTCAGATTACTTTTTCTGATGCAGAACTACAGACGCAAGGACCCTTTTTTTGTTGTTGTTGTTGTCGCACATGCAAGTCAAAATCAAAGTTTAGCTAAAGTTTAAACTACTCTCTGGGGTAGATATTTTGAATGTCATCATTTATAAAAGATTAGGTAGCAACCTGCCACAACCCATTGAGTTTGGGCCTAGATACAATCGCACATTTTATGGTTTTGACTTGGAATTAGCTTAGCTGCTAATTCCGCAAGCCATGATTCTTGCAGAAGGACATATTCTGGCCCATATTTCAGCCTGACAATTATATCTCAAGATCAGCAGCACTCTGAATCTCCTTTGATTTGTGATAATTAATTGCGCACATCAGTGTTTCTCAACCCGGTCCTCGGGGACCCACAACCATTCCACATTTTTGCTCCCTCCCAGCTCCCTACCAGACAGTCCACGTTTTTGCTCCCTCCCAGTTCCCTACCAGACAGTCCACATTTTTGCTCCCTCCCAGCTCCCTACCAGACAGTCCACTTTTTTGCTCCCTCCCAGTTCCCTACCAGACAGTCCACTTTTTTGCTCCCTCCCAGTTCCCTACCAGACAGTCCACTTTTTTGCTCCCTCCCAGCTCCTGGTAAAAATGTGGACTGTCTGCGGGTCCCCAAGGACCAGTTTGGGAAAACCTGCTTACAAGAGTGGGGAATGTTAGACAATATAGAACAAGGTTATTAACCCAGGGCTAATAACTACTAAAGGTAGTCACTAAAGTGAGTATTAAGTAGTATAAACAATTTTAAAGTTAATTTTAATAGTAAAATCACACTATTTTGCTGGAGCTGCAAGCTAGAACTAAAGCTTTGAGACCTGTGGTGATGGGGATTTTCTCCTGCTCTGTGGCCAAGAACCAATAAAGTATTCCGAGAGAAGGCACCTGAAGAAGTCTGTGATTGATGGTTCAAACAGCCCTGCCTGCCACCAGGATACAGAGCCCTATAGCGCCTCTACAGCTGGCATCTAGCCAAAGCATGACTCTGGTGATAATGCATAAAGAGGCCTTAAAACACAGGACTTAAGGCCGTGTACTGTTAACCATGCTATCCAGAACTTCACCAAACAGCCTGTGTATTTCGCTGGAGCAGGCGTGGTGCTTGTCAGTATTGTAATTTTGCAGCAACTGAAGCCATCTACAGTACGATGTTTGTATGAGGACTTGTGCCGATAACCTAACATCTAACATCTCATTTCCTGTGTTATTATCCATGAGTTCAATACATTTGTTTTAGAAACATTTTCTTTGTATGGCTGCAAATGATTTTAACTTTTATCCCAGTGGTTTGTAGTTGTATCCATGGTCACATATTTCTGTTCCCATTTTGCCTGTAATTATCTTTCCCATGTAAAACACCTCTTTGAATATCGCTATTCTTCATGCAGCGAGAGTCCTTGCCGCCCCTTTTAACATGCTAAGACAGACGTGGTCACAGAGGTCTGTTCATTATTTGGCATTGAAACGACATTAGGAGCTCAACAGATTTTCCTCAATCATTTTTGGACTCAACCAAGGGCATCACTCTGTTTTCAGTATTGAGGGGACAAAGATAGATCCATTAAGTGACTGGGTAACATATCACTACTGGGCACAAATAATATAGTACTATACTATTACTTATGTATTAATTAACCACAAACTAAGTCTTAGTTACATACCGATCTCATGTTAATTCACCATTAATGAATCATGATGCATCTTTTATCCCAAGCAGTTACTACCGTATTTTTCGGACCATAAGACGCACCTAGTTTTAGAGGAGGGAAATGAAGAAAAAAAAGATTTTTATTTTTTA
>JAODKC010000043.1:4450538-4479045 GCA_026777985.1 Mormyrops attenuatus
CCCCCCCCCCCCCCCCCCCCCCCCCCCCCCCCCCCCCCAGCCCCCCCCCCCCCGCCCCCCGTCCCCGGGGGGGGGGGGGGGGGGGGGGGCGGCGGGGGGGGGGGCGCCGGGGGGGGTCATTAACGGGTGAGGAGAAAATTGCTACGTATCAAGGAAGGAACTTCAGCTTGCACTGAGAGCTTCACCACCCCCAAAAAAAAAAAAAAAAAAGATCTGAATCCTGACAGCTTGGGGAGCCGGCTTGATGAATCATGGATGGGGGTGGGGCATTTTTCAAAGCCCTTTTTGATCAGAAGAATAAACTCAGGGCATTTGATTCGGTTGGTGGTGCTGCATCAATCTCCCCCATAAAACAGGCGCACTCTGGACCTTGCTGTACTGACACTGACATACACTTTCAGCAGAAATATGCATCTATAAAGCTTCCAAGTCTATGAAACAGTGACATATATGCATCGCCGTGGCGTGCCTGGTAATGGAGCCCGGTCTGTCCTGACTGCTCCGGTGGATTTACAGGGGTCCTGGGAGCTCACTGGGGGCTCACTGGGTAACCGTGTGGCATCGTGCCACCAGGGTCATCAGGGTCACTTCCAACCGTAGCTGTGCAGGTTCCCCCATGTCTTCTGCTTTTCTTCTCGCAGTTAAGCTGTCTGTGTCTGTTGGTGCTGTGTGTAATTTACCATTGGAGTGCCCATCCAGAGCTGAGTGGGCGTTTGTGCCAGGGTGCCCATTACCCTTTACTTCCAGTATCATGGCGAGTTTGAGTTCGCTAAGAAGCTATGGAAGATGGATGGATGTGCGTAACGGCTACGCCTGACAGCCAAATGCGGCAGCAAGGGCAGCCTTCCTGCTGCTATATTAAAACCATGCTCATTCCTTTGATGTCAGATCTGGTCTAGACCAGACTATCAACTTGGACCAAGACATCAAGCTGGTTTCCACTCCTTCCTGCCAGTACTTATCAGTCTCCATGCTGAAAAAGGCATCGGCGAAAAGGCTCCCCATCACTTTCATGATTCGCACGAAAAGCCGTTCGCGTTTGCTCACAATAGCTGATAAAAGGAAGTTTGCTGGGATAATTTCAGGGGCTCAAATTATGTTCGATAACATGGTAGGTATGGTAACTACCGTCAGACACATCTGCAGCTAAAACGGTAATGTGTGTGATTCAGAGTTCATTTATACATGAAAAACTAATTTCTCAGGTCAGACTGATGCATATAAAATATTATGTATGCTCACATATTTTATGGATTTTAAGAATTCTTCTTAGGTTTGGTTTTTGGAAAAGATAACAGCGTTACCTAATGGCTCTAGTCAAACAGTCACATTATGAAGTAATTGTAAGTAAAACAGGGCTCCGCATTTCTACTGATGAAGATTTTTCCTTGGTTCCCCCCCTTCTGCAGCAGGCTAATATCTTATGCTAAGCTTATAGTTAACCCTATTTAACAGAAGCCTTTGAACATGTGATAAAAGGGTAAAGGCCTCTTTTTGCAATGTAAGCGGTCTCATGCCCCACCAACCAAGCTTTGAAAAGGGGGAATGGGGAATTTTGTTGAGAGGAAATGAAGCCAGACAAATCAACCATCCAAGAGGGAAGAAAGAAAGAAAGAAAGAAAGAAAGAAAACTGCACAGATCTTTCCAAAAATACCGGGTCCGAAGCCGGCACTGCTGCACTGACAAATTGAACGCATTCACCACCGTAACACATAACAGGTCCGTCACCATGGCTAAAGTCCCAGAACCTGTCACTACGGAGAGGACACACTAACTGCTACACACGTGTCGCATGTTGGTTATGTGTGTTAACTGCGTTTAAAGCAACTTCTTCTGGGAAATAGACTTCAGTCAGAGTGACGGACGAAACTGAAGGTCAACATTTACAGGAAAACTAAAAGCGTGGGCGAATCAATCACTGTAACAAAGGTGTGTCACCGAATTTAACTAAAAAAGTTCACTCACTGCTAGACTAAACTATTTTGACAGCAAAATGCCATTCTAAAAGCAAAATAAAATAAGCATTACAATAAACCAAACCAAACAGATTAAGTAGCTTTGGCATGGTCGTGATATAAAATATCACTAGTCTTAAATGTTACATGCTGCTAACTGATTTTTAATGTGTTAACGGACTTTTGGTCTTGCTGCTGCGCCGGAATGCCGACCAGCGGTGTTTATGCATCATGGCATGCTTGACTGTGCTCTGCTGCAGCTGCGGTGCTTGTGTCGCATCAAATGATTCTGCATGATCTCCACTGTCGCTGCTTTCAGCCATAATTAATAACAGTAATAACATGGAATAGCTTTAAAGACATAACACGGCATCAAAAAAGATCATCGGGTCTGGATAAAGTAAACAAAGCCTTCAGATCACAAATAAATTTAGGGCCCATGAAAAGATCATCAAAAACAGGATGGAAGACTGTGAACTCCGGACTTCTGAGCAAACTAATACATTCACAAAAGCTTTATGATTAATAGAAACATCCTCGACACTGAATGCCTTAGAAATATTAAAGCATTATCATTGGTATTTCAGCACGGATTCAAAGCCAGGCTGACTTAATTAAAAGTGGACATTTCTATGGCTGTTCTTTTGTAGCAAAAAATACTCCAGCCTGGCTTAATTAAAAAGTGGACATTCCTATGATTGTTCTTTTGTAGCAAGAAAAAATTCATCTTTTCGCATGTCATATCAAACCCTCGTTTCATGATCAAGTATGATGAATATGGGTGAATCTTATGAGGGAATGACACAGCTTTTTACATGCATGTTCTCCCCATGTTACCCAGAATCCTTTGCACACCCCAGGTTCACCATTTTCATTTAATATACCATGGTTCTGATTTGTTTTAACGTATTGCCTTGAAGACCACTGATACTTGTGAGCGTTTATAGAGTCCAGGTCCTCCTCTGACCAGCTAAGTGCATCTATGGGTTTTGGGATAGTTTTGTGCTTCTCCATCGCAATGCTACCATATCGCTGAAACTCTGGTCACATGATCATGCCACTTGCAATGAATGACCATAATAACAATGAGCAGAGGTGGCAATTTCAGGTTCAGAAAGTCAAAATCCAGACCAGGATTTTGTTTCAACCAACCACTTGAGTACTATTTGGCTGTGACTCTTTACGCTCAGCTGGTTGGTTGAAACAAAATCCTGGTCTGGATTTTTACTTTCTGAACCTGAAATTGCCACCTCTTACAACGAGGCAAACAAAGCATTTTATTTGCATTAAGAGCGCCTTGCCTGTGGTTGGCATTGTCCAGCTTTAAATGTCCTTTTAATCTTTAGTTATTCAATGAACAATACAAGTAAATATTTGTATACAGTTCCCAAAGAACTGAAATTCTGTAACGTTAATATTGTAGATATGTTCACAAAGTACCGGACCCAGCCGGTAATGCTCCTTATAAATCAATATGGTTATCATAAAAAGGCTTAATGTGTCGATGTGTCAATGATCAGCAAGTGTTAAGCCTTTACATTAAGCTCCCCCCATTGCTATATATTGATATGTAATATAGAGAGTTATTGTTTATTCATTAAAGTTCATGAAATGCTGTTTTGTTATTGAAAATTGTTCCCGACCTCTGACTTTGAACACAAATCTGATGTGGACCTTTGACAAAAAGTTTCTGAATCACTGCTGTATATCACAATGTATAGCATAATGAATCAGAAGACATCACAACTACTCTGCAGAATTAGACTTGGCATGTTATGTCATATATCACCACTTATCACATTTTCCTGCTAAACAATGACACAGACCTGCATGTATGACATAAAGTTGCCTAATAATCATTGTGCGTCGGTCCCAGTGCGTCACCTCTATTTACTTGTTTCTTGATTGAGGGTATTATTGTGGTAAAATTAGGCCACACAGACCGCAGGATCCTGTCCTCAGTTCAGACCCTGGAAAAACATACGGCATTTATTACCAGCGGATTGTGAATGATTAGTCGTGGATGGTGCGTGGCAGAGAGGCCCCCGGTCGTCATGGGAGTCGCAGGAGCGGCTGGGTATCAGTCGGCGGACTCCCTGCGGGCGTCTTTGCCAGGTGGTTTGCATTTTTCCTTCTAAAAAATAATAACAATAATAGCAAAAAAAAATGCAATATGAAATGGAAAAATTTATCCTGGAAAAAACGGTTTCCAGCCCAAGATTCCACCCCCACCGCCTTCCCCTGCTGGTGGCTGAACTTGGCGACAGGATGCTTGTCAGGTTACGCCGTTAAGTAGAGGATGAAGAGGCTGTAGAGTGATGAGCGACCCACAGCAGCCTGAAGAGCAGATTCTCTTACTCGATAAGGGCAGTATTTTTACTGACAAGCACCCTGCGTGGACCTGAAGTCAGTCTGGCTTTCCTTTCCCCCTCTCCAAAATGATATTTCTATGATGTTATACCACTGTTATCATGACATTATGATTCTAAGCAGAACAGGATGTAAATATATCCATCTTCCAACTGCTTAGCTAGTACAAGATCCTAGAAAGCACAAGGTTCGGGACACCCCAGTCAGGATGCTGGTCCATAGCAATGCGAATGTAAATATGGTGATTTCCAAGCTATTTTCGGGCTCAACACATGAGATTGGTCTCTTGTCTTGCCCTGGCTGTACCCCAAGTCATAATCTGTGTTTCCTGGCATTAATGCAGTCGTGTGACCTACAAGTTAGACATTGCACTGGGAAATACCACCAAGCAATGGTGTCAACACAGTTTGCTGACTTCTCTGCTCAGACGCACCTACTAACCCTGGCAATTAGCTGGTGAGCTGAATAAGGTGTGTTTGAGCAGGGGGGTCTGCAGACTGGCCCCCCATGACCAGAACTGAGGAACCTTGTATACAGGATAAGTGTGCATGTGTGTGTGTGT
Source organism: Mormyrops attenuatus (assembly GCA_026777985.1). Classification (NCBI taxonomy): domain Eukaryota; kingdom Metazoa; phylum Chordata; class Actinopteri; order Osteoglossiformes; family Mormyridae; genus Mormyrops; species Mormyrops attenuatus. The sequence continues at coordinate 4,455,427 of JAODKC010000043.1, forward strand.
CTGTGGATAATGTTTATATTACATTGTGGGGACCAAATGACCAAAATACCAAACCTGGTATTTTGATGTTGTGGGGACCATATTTCAGGCCCCCCCAACTTATGGATAAGGTTAGGGCTGGGTAGGGGTTAAGTTCGTCATATTGGGATTAGAGTTTTCCCCATAGCAATGAATCGAGAGTCCCCACAAAGATAAAATTACACTCTGTGTGTGTGTGTGTGTGTGTGTGTGTGTGTGTGTGTTTGAGGACACTTGGTGTAGCAGTGAGGGAAACAGGTTTTAAGCATTTCATCATTATTGTATTGTGACAAAGGATAATTTCTTCCAGACCTGATACCAAAAAGCTGCTTGACAACTAACATAGTTTGACATGTCAGAAAATATTGAGAATTAGCAATGCACTATTTATGAAATTCCTTGGAAGTGAAAGTTTAAAACACACACAGAACACACACACAGACGGACATACACAAACACATACACTGTGTGTGTGTGTGTGATCGATGTCCATGTATGTGTCCTGTGATGGACCAGTATCCCCCCCCGTGACCCTGTACTGGAATATAGTTGGAATATGGACAAATGATTTAGGATTTTGTTTGTTTCACCAAGCAACAATGTCAAAAAAACTTTGTTTCAGCATTAAAGATTCCTTGAACTAACACAGATGAATGTGACTAAAATGGTAGAAACTCCTTGACAGATACTTGAACTGTGTGGCTTCGCTGTGTAATTCTTTCACTCAGCAACCCAATCAAGTGACCTATTCTCCCTAATTCGGCTACATGACCACACTGAAACGTATTAGCCGGAATCAGTGCCTTGATTTCTGTGTATGTCAGCAGTAAGGCATTGCGCTTGAAGACCACAACAGTTGAAATGTGGATTGGTGTTCGGCTGCATTACATGTGCAGACCTGGTACATCAAATCCCCCCCAGTCCCTTAACTGTGTAATTTGTGCAATGAGTTGACTTTCCCATATTACATGCACGAGAATACATCTAGTTATGTTGCACTATTTGATTTCTTACCAGATACTTTCATCCAAAGCAGTTTGCATAACTTACATTCTGCATCTGGAAATGTATTAAAACGGTTCTATTGAAGCATTTTGCTCATTCATTTAGCTCATTTAACACGTAGGCTAATCGAGGAATCTTCACATCTATTCAAATATTATGTTTATTCAAACGCTGAAAAAAAACATGACATCCAGTCAACAGAATGCAAAATCCATTCACGGGAAATTCAGCGACTCAAAATTATTAGATAAGTGTGAGTTACGCCAAGTCAATTTAAGTCAACACATATCATTGACACTTTAGACTAAATATGAAATCATTGACAAGAACCATGATAAAATGACGAATCTACAACCTGGCGTTTTTGCATGTAGTGTCAAAACACTGTCCCGATACAGCACAGAAATCTGTATTTACTGCCAGTTTAACATTGCATGTGATCAGCCCAGTCAGCTGTATCACGCCTGGTTCTGCTGTTTACTCTCCCAGCCCCCCCCCCCCCCCGCGACTGTGTACATCCTCTGCTTCTCATCTTTTTCTATTTTCCAAGGGTATTACTCAATCGCTCGGGTCAGTTTGTCCAATATTGGCATCTGGGCCTGTTTCTGTTCAGTTGTTTCTGTAAATAGCCGTGATGTGTTTTGCGAGGAACCTTCTTATGAAAATGCACTTTGCAGAATAAAATCTGATTCAGTGATTTATTTATTGATTTATTGGTGACTGACTGGTGGATACGTTGCAGGTCGGACACAAAAACAAGTGAAGAAGACCTGCCAGCCATGTGTTTAGGTTTTTCTTTAGCTGGTTCAGTCATTTAACAGCAACATAGTGGCCTACAGTGTAGCACAGATTTTTTCTCTTTCAAACCTCTTTTCACATGGCTGACAGCTGCCTGGATCCTGCTGGTGATGGCGATTGCTATCTGCTCCGCATGCTTAGAGCGCCACGTTGAAAGCCTCGCTTGTCTCACGCCCCCCCCCCCCCCCCAACCCAAGCTTAACGCTAGTTTTCCTTCTTAATTTAAATCAGCATTTAATTTTTCTGCCCTTCTGCGGCTTGGCCCGCCAGGCGCTGTTTGTACGGCGAGCGGAGATGGCTTGCCGCGATAAGCCCCAGCAGAAACCCGAGAGGATAGCATACTGGGAAGCCCCGTGCCCCCAGTGGCCAAGAAGCTGTATAAAACCCCATGTGGTCTCGTGTGGAAGGAGGACGCAGATATTCAGCAAAGCTAAAATAACACCAAAATAGTGGTAGAGCAAAAAGCACAAGCTGTTCCACAAGGCTGGCAAGTACAGCGGAGGAGCACGAGAACCCGCTGACCCCAGAACAGCAGACTGCTGCATGGTGATCAGGCCTAAGGTGAAAACCCAATCTGCTGGCTAGCTGTCACAGTGAGCTGCTCTACATATCTGCCTGAACAGCTTTAGAGCCAAGATCTCAGTTTATTTAAACCCAAATGCTGGTTCTGTCCCCATGTCACCAGCCATCTGAGCCAGAAGTACAGAGCTGAGCTAACGGTCCCTGAACAAGAATAATAGACACTTTGCACAAGTACACTGGAGTGCTTCTTTTCACATACATCATCTTGCTCTCCCTTGAGTTAGAGACAGTTGAGAGCAAAGCTTGGGGCCCAAAAACAGTGTCAGCCATTTATATGGCTCCACCAGAGCATTTTAGCAAGGGCGGGGGGGGCACATGACTATTGGACCAAGGCCAGGATTCTAACCAGCAACCTTTGGATTATAAACACAGAGAGCCAACCTGCTGCACCACACCTGGAAAGTTCTTGGGTAATCATTTTGCCAACAGCCTGAAATGTCCTATGACCCTGTAATGATTAAACAGGTGGAACACCGACGGATGGATGGATGGATGGAAGGAAGCAAGTTCAGTAATACTGAGCTTTAAATTTATGATCAGAAGGGACTTTTTTCATTTCGCTTGATGTGCACACCTGAACGGAACTGTCTGAACTTTTAGCACTACACACTGCTGTAGGGAGGTTGTAGGTCTTCCCCTTGGCAGCGACTTGTGCTGCCTTCCCCATTTCACACATGGTCTTCTGCTGGTGATGGTAGCCCTGGATGAAAGGTTCCCTGCGTCACAGGTCCCCTCAATGGAGATCCATCTTCTCCCAGGGTTTAGACACCCTGAGTGTCTCTCTTCTGTGCTTCACTAGCTAGCAAGGCTTTGCATGGAGGTGCAGCTCAGGACCGAGCCAGGGCAGAGTTCATCACAGCAACACAATTTTTCATTCAAGATTTTCCCAGTACTGTATGGACCAGTAAATTCTGGGTAATACTCATTAAGTTGCTTGAGTTATTTGAAACATGAAATAAAATCAAATAATTGTGAAGAGATTTTGACTTCATTTATGTGCCAGCTTGTTTTAATTGCTGAAACCACAGTGTGCTACAGTCTATAATAATCAGTACTGTAGCTCGGTAAACCCAGGTACCACAGTGACAGAAATAAGACAAGGTGGTTAATTTAGAGCAGAAATGCACTTTAACTGATAGCCCTTAAAAAGATGAAACACAATTACCCAGTGGCAGCTTATGCTGCTCTCTGCCCACCCTGTTGGCCAACATGACCGCCACAACAACACACGGCGGGCACAAACACACATTATGTACAACACATAACATTCATCACTACACAAGACATTGTGTGTCAGCATGATAACAACACAACAGATGCTAATTACACACAACTATTTACATTAACAAAGACGCAGTCTATTTACAAGGCTTGCGGAGCATGCTGGGAAATGCTAATGAGCTCTTCTATGCAACGTGGTCTGGGTATACTGAGGTATGTCTCTGTGTTAAGTGGCCTCACGTGGTCAGCGGGAAGTGCCAGTCCGGCGTTTTATCCCATTCGTGTGGGTGGAGTAGCTCAGCAGGGAATGCTTTCCTCTTTTCATGAAATGGATGTTCAAGCGTGTAAATAAAGAGGTTGTTGACATATGTGTAGATGCAGCTGAATGAACCATTAGGAGAGGGCAAGACGGGTTATGTCCGAACACCTCAAATATAACATAATTCGTATAGAAAATAAATATATTTAGACAAATTTAACTGCTGTAGGAGTGTGTGTAACCATAATAATCCCCAGCAACACACCCCACCCAGGACTTCATTCTGGGAATTGCTCGTTTCGCACATAGTTACAGACAGTTCTCCTCAGATTATTTAAAGGATTGATTGAAGTCATTTTTTTTCCCTGCCCTCTCGGTCCAGCTCAGACGTGGCACTGCACAGCACCCCGGGCCATAGACTGGCAGACTGGCGCGAAATCTGGCAGAATCTGAAGGGGGGGGGGGTGTTTTTGACAGCAGCTGGCACTGCGTAAAGAGAAGCTGGCCTGGCGGGGCTTTGGCGGCGAGGCCCCGAGCGATCGTGCGGCGGAAGGGTCCGAGTGGCCGCCCACGGACCATGGGGCCTTTGTATTTTCTCTTCGCGTCCATTTCAATAGACGTCTCTTGCTTGCCACCCAGAACAGCCATAGAGAGATGGGCAGAGAATTCCCCACCACACATCGTTTTCCCACCCAGGAACACAAATGATAATCGTCACCGTTTACAGCAATTTCCCAATCCGGGCCTCAAGGACTTGAGGACGGTCCACGGTTTTGCTCCCTCCCAGCTTCTGGTATGGAGCAAAAAAGTGGACTATCTGGCAGGAAGCTTAGAGGGAGCAAAAACATGGACCGTCTGTGGGTCCCCGAGGGCCGGGTTGGGAAAAGGCAGACTATGCCATCCTGCCAGCTACCCCATGCTGCTTCGTATGGTGAAGTTTTTCCATCACTGAGTATCACAGGAATACCCCCCTCTTACATGTTTTTGGAGAGCTGTGGAAAAGCTCTCGGTTTCTGCTTCCAATTCTGGTTCTAATGTCTTGCAGACCGCCAAGCCTGTGGGGAAACGGCCTCCATGCCCCGTCCCTTGAAGCTGTCTGGCCTGACTGTGCTCTCTGCTGTATGGCGTGTGGCTCAGCGGATTAGGCCTTGGTACCTGTGATCGGAAGGTTACTGGTTTCAGTCTTGGCGTTGGAGTCCCATCTCCATTGGGCCCTTCAACAAGGCCCTTGACCCCCCTGATCTGCTCCAGGAATACCACATAAATTGCCAGTCCCTCTATTCAGGCTCCAAACTTCACTCTCGACTGTGTGTTTATACCTCAAAGGAGAGCATGATGGGAAATGTGAAAAGAAGCTTCCCAATGTACCTGAACTTGTGCAAATAGTGGATAAGGGATTTTTTCATCACTACAGCCATGCCAGCTACTCTCCTCAACTTGCAGATCCGCTTCACTGCTAAAAGAGACAGCCTCATGTTACCATTCAAGGAAGACCCTGGTTTTCCCAGAAAGCACATGGGAATGTAATGAGCAGGTAAGTGGAGAATGGCCACACATTATCTTCTCCTGCTGATTCATATGAAATACTTGTCCTCCCCCAAACTGTAACTTTAGTAACAGTAGTAAGAAAAGCCTTGAGGGTAGTAATAATAAGTAATAAACATTATAAAAATGAATGTCTTTCTGAATATATTTACATACTGCCTGGGTGATATGAGCAATTGATCTTGATCAAGATACATATACTGTATGTGAGTAAAGGCCCATAATGATCTTTCTATGGCTTCTTTACCTAACTTAATATTAATCTTTCACAAAGGGGGTTAGAATAAAGACCAGGAGCAGGAAGAGTGGAAAGGTGATGATACACACGGTGACTTTTTGAGCAATGTTGCCAGGCAACTGCCAATCAGGCGCAACAGGTTTCTGAGACTCCATGATGATCATGTGATCAGTGATGCAGACGTTAGCGATTCCAGGTGATGTTGACTGTAACGCTGTTAACACAGTGGGATCAGTTTAGCTGAATCTATAAGAAGGAAATAAAGTCAGAAACCATGGCACATTATACGCACAATAAAAAATGATCAATCGCAAAATGGTCTCTTAGTAGGTCAGCCCAGTTCTTCCAGCCCCGTTGATAACTTACCACTTCAGGCTGGTTTGTTTCTGCCACCAAGGGTTTTCCAGGAGACCGGTCATGTGGCATCACATGAGCGAAGTGGAGGCGGTCTCCTCGCGCCAAAATCCAGGCATCTCTCACCTTCACGCTGCACATATTTGGGCTAAGTTTAGATCCAGCCTTTTACTGGAAAAGGAGGGCCATGAACTGCCTTTCCACTTGCCACTGGGCCAATCTCTCTCTCACCCCGTGCTAAGTCATATCACTGCACCATCAAGGACATGCTGTGCTGCCACTAGCTAGAAGCTCGTCAGAAAGCCAGAATATTTTTACAGAGAAGGCGGACAGATGCTTTAAAGGGTGGATGGATGTTTCAAGCAGCAGAGGATGTTGTTTCTGGAAGGGTTTGCAGCATGACACGGTGCGCTCTGAGTGGTTCTTCCGTTTCACTGCTGCTCGCTCGCTCTCTCTCTCTCTCGCCTTTCGTTATGGCTTTTCAGGGCCGAAGGTGTTGAAATGCCTCGCATTGTCATGTGCCAGACAGATGTTGGCGGAGACCACGGCACTTGCTGCCTCACGAGAGAACTGAGGCCGGCTCATAAGGTGGAGGCGCTGGCTTTCACCGCCAACATCGGTATCACAGCAATAAAGCACGATTCCTGCACGCGTGAAGCTATGTTACAGTAGTGGCTGAAATCTATAAACACTTCGGAGAGGTGGTCTCACGTGCCGTTCGACGTGGACGGTGATCACATCCTCGCTGGCAAGGTCCTGCACATAAATCCCACAGTTTATGTTTTTCTCTGCGGATTCTGGAGAGTTTTGTAGCATATCAGCGACCTCACACACAACAAGACTGCTCTTTCCAAAACAAACACCACTTTCACAATAGTACATTATTACTCGCATTTTCAGCTGGTGTGTGTTTTGTGGCTGGCATATTTTTCCAACTTTGAATCGCTGTCATACGGATTCTTAATGATTTCAAAGTCACGGAGGATTAGAACCCAGATTTATGCTTAACGTACCACGTTTACCAACTGGTAGTTTAACAAATATAGTCCAGAATAATATCGTTTTCTGTATTGGTGAGTATTGGCTGAGTATCTTCAAAGCAGTACACAGGGGGCAATTCAAGGTGGGGGGCCATAAGGGGGCAATAATTCATGCAGAGGGGCCAACCTTATCATTAGCCAATGATATGTTTTGAGTCAGTGAGTGACAGGGGAGGGGCCACTTTGGGGGCCAATCAACTTTCACCTAAGCCCTGTTGCCCCACCCCTGCATACACCCCTGGTGGCACATCAGAATTGCCAGGGCGATGTCCTCAAAAAGCACAAGTGTGACAAGAAGCATCAACCCCCCCAAGCCCCCACATTGCCATGGCGATGTGACGCACATGGCGGGTGGCGACGCCAGGGCAGTTCACCTGCCATGTGTGACAGGAGAGGCCGACGAAACCCAGACAACCCGCCCACCTCCGCGCCGAGGGGCCACAGCTCGCCACAACAGAGGGCCGGCGTTCTGCGAAGGGCACTCGCTTTGTTTATTGTGCTAGCAATGTTGCGCAGAAAGCGGTTTATGAATGTTTACTCGGGAAAGGGCAGTGTTTAGCGGTGTTCCCCGACAACAGCCCCCTACCCTGACCCCCGACCCAAGACCTGCTATCCCAACTCTTTGGCAGCTCTGTCCTGGGGAGGAGTGGGGGAGGGGGCTCCACAGCACACGATGGTGTGTGAACTCACGCCCTGCTCTCTATCAGTTCCTGCTGCCTGACACCAAACACAGATGGTCCCCGCAGACATCGCATGAGAGAGCTAAATCAGGCACACTCGCCCCGTGCAGCTGTGCACAGGCACGGCCCATCCAAGCATTTGGGTCTCGTTTCTGCAAAATAGTTGTGCAAACACTTCTGCGAATGCGAGGGTCAGCTTTGAGGGAGACCAGACACTGGGGACAGTGTGTCCTATAGAGGACCTACCCTGCAGGTCTGTCACACAGTACATGAACTTCAGGAAGATGAATTATTACCAGCCAAGCCTCCTGCATGAAACAAGGTTTTTCCAGACATAAGTGAAAATATTCCCCCATTGATTTTTTTTCTTAGTTTTCACAGGAAGTTGTATAATTAAATTCTGGAAAACCAGACATTTAATGATTTTGCTAAATGGACCCGTTAACGAGGCATTAATCATGGTGTCCGCGTCTTGATTCAACGCCGCTTCTGGTCCGACGTCGTTCTTGCGTGATGCTGTACGAAAGATCCAGCTATCAATGCGAAACACATTCAGTTTGACCTCTCCGGCGTGAGACGCGCGGGATCTCGACAAGCTGAGCCCGACCTTCATTTGCATTGAAAAAAATACGTTTCTCATGCGTCCTGGGCGTCAGAACCGTGAGAGGACTGACCGATAGATAGATTGAAGGATTGACTGTTGAAGGAGAAAATAACTATTTTCCATAATACCATGAGAGCTGTTGTTTGACTTGAATGAAGTTAGCAGCTTGAGAGCGACAGATTGCCGGGAGAACATTTCATCCTGTTTGCCACATGTGGCCGGCAGTGAGAGTGCACTGCAACAGATCTGTTTGCCCAAACAGACTTCTTTTCACAGAATAGTGAACAGTTCACAAGTGAATTAATCAAATTAGCTTTATGCATATCCCTGTATTAAAACATTCTTCACACATAATTAGAAGTCGCAAATAAACAAAGGACACAAAGAAGTGCATTCCTCCGGTCTCGTTTATGAATCGACGGCTAGGCATTGCTTGCTGACAGTGAGCGTTTTTTGGCTTATAATATATTGTTGCTGTTCTCTTAATATATTTTAGCAGTTTTTGTTAGGGCCCAGTCTCTCCATCATGTAGGCCTCAACGCCTCTCGACGAGATCGATGGAAGACGCCGGATGGAACGACAGCCTCTAATCGGCCGGGCCATTCGCTGGTCTCCGTGCTCTTGCTAACATATGTGTGGCAGCCTCGTACCGTGGCCGTGAACCGGAGAGGTGAACTCTTGTTCCTCTCTCTCATGTTGAGGGAAAGCAAACATGACTACCATAGGTTCCAGCTGCAGGCCAAGGCGGGGGGGATGGAGAGTAAGCCGGCCCACCGTCTCTCAGGGGCGCAGGGCTGACCAAGCTGCCCTCAGACGTCTTCCTGGAACTGAAACTAGCTGTTAATATCTGCTGGCCGGCCTGTTTATTTATTCACGCCTCATTGTCCGCACTTGTGCAGATCGGCACTCATTACGGCTGAGCCGTGGCAGAGTCAATGTGCCGTGTGTCCATCATGCAAGACTGCAGAAACGGAAAAACTCTGCTCTTGCTTAAATGAAAGCTAAGAATAACAGGAAGGAAGAAAACCAAGAAAAAATGTGAAAAGTTTTTGAACAGCAGACTTTTCAGCTGCATAGACATTCCTCGTGTTTTTTGTTCTCAAATAAAAATTCGTTAGCACAATAAAAGCCGCTGCAAAAGTTGTTGACTCAGTCATTCAAGAGCACAACAGATCATTTTGGTCTCTCTGCTTTGCCATTTTATCCTGACCACTACTCAACCCTCACTGGAAAATGATATTTGTGTCCCTGTTCATTATAATGAAGGCAAAACAATCACAATTTTTAAGACCCCCTTAAGGACAATCTCACCAACATTTTTGAGCCAGCCATGCAGCCAGCAGGACTGACACTCCAGCCACTGGAAAAAAACTCACACTGGTCCATTTGGACTAGCCTGGTGCTGAAGTATCACCCGCCACATGGCTGCACTCAGGTTCTCATCCCTGAGGTGGTTTGGCATGTGGTGGGTGTGGCAATGCGCTGTAATCACTGCATGCTCCTTACCTCTCACTGTAATCACTGCATGCTCCTTACCTCTCAGACACACGCATACTTGACTGCATGCAGGATTATCATGGAAATGATAGCATTATTTAATGCGTTAAACAGACACTCTATGCTGATATGTAATGTTTCTGCATAATTAGCAGTAAGGGCCACACTAAATATATATTTGTGCAACTTTTTTGGGACGTGGGATATAATTAAAGAAACGTAACAACTGTTTACTAAGGTTAAGCTCCCCGTAAATAATGGTACAGCAGACCTGTTATTTCCCAATGTTTAACATTTATAAATCGCATTAAAAACAATTATTATCTGATTTAACAGACATTACTGCACTTGCCTATGAAGTCTGTATCTTCTTCACTGAAATTTGGAGCTTCTGCTGTGGATATTGATCCCCTATGCAGTTACGCTGACTTCCTGTCAGGTGAGTGGTGTGTCATGAATGCCCACAGCACAGCCTAATGGGATACTACTCAAGTGGAGTGTGACTTCCTTCGGAAAGTGTTGCTCTGAAAACTGCCGCACCTTGAATCGGGAGGCTGTCTGAAAGAGATGAATATTATTTAAGAAATCTGCTGGGATTGACTTCCACAGATTTGCCATCTGTAAAAGAAGGAAAACAGACCTTTGGAAAAATTAAAGAGGGTAGGGGCAGAGAAATATCTGCATATAACGCTTTTCCATCCCACAGAGGCTGCTCGGGGCCGTCCGGCTACACGCCACTGACCTGCACAGCTAATCTCGGCGCAGCGAAGGACTGCGCAAGCAGCCTGCGTTATTTGCGGTCGCATGCAGACTCACGGAGTGTGGGTGCCGGGGCGGTGCCGCATACAGTGGGGCTGGCTGGCTGTCCTCTTACCGCCAACGTTGATGGCGGATACTGACGTGCGATGTGCCTTTGGCTAGCCGCATGCCGTCACGGGTTATCTGCCCTCCCTCGCATGCAGCTTAAGGGATTCGCAGGAGAAGCTGATGCATTTAAAGGTGCCAGGTGATTCAGGTCGCAGTCCATCCTGCTCCAATTAACTTGGAGCCACGGTGTGCGATTCATCGCCCCGCTGAAGGCATGCGAGCAATTTCATAGCATGTGGCCTGTGGTTCTGTATGTATCCTTGGCATTCTGGTGGAAAAACACATGTGAGTTTAACTTAGACCCAAATCATGAATCATGGAACTGAAGGGGCAACCAGGCCCAGGTGAGATCTGAAGAATCTTTAAGAGTGCAGTGATGAAAAAGCATTAAAAAACAACCTACAAATGATTGGATTCCTGGCAGCACGGTGGTGCAGTGGTTAGCACTGTTGCCTCACACCTCTGGGCCCTGGGTTTGAGTCTCCATCATGGTTCTGTGTGTGGCACTTGCATGTTCTCTCCATGCTCTGGAGTTTCCTCTGGGTGTTACTGGAGTTACTGAACTGCCCCGTAGGTGTGAGCGTGCCCCCAGGAAGGGTTGCTGGCCCATGAGTCTCTAACCATGTGACAAAAAGCTCTTTCCCAGCCCCTTGGATGATGGAGATGTTTTGTCGCTTTAATGTGATTATTTCACATGTGATCTATACATTGTGTTTGCTCCTTATAAATCTTTGAATCTTGTAAATATTTTTTATATGTCTTCCTTGAATTAGGTGAAGGGAATCTGATCAGTAAGCAGCATCCATATGCTGTCATATTAGACTCGTTAGATTGTCTTTATTGGAGTTAAACGCTGTCATATTTCAAAAGTACTGTCATTTTTTCTACCACAAGTCAGCGTTCCTAATATTAAAGATGATTAGATACAGCACTATGCACAAGTCAGATATAATGATGTTTAAATGATCTTCACTGTGTAAAACTATGATATTATGTCTGTCAAAGTGTGTCAGCTTAGCCATTTCAAAAAAAGTCCCCCAGGATTTGCAGCAATCATCTAATACAACCATGTAATTTATGACTCGACCATCAGCACACCTAGTGTAGCTAATCAATACCTGACTGAGTTATTTGACAAATGTGTTCCATTAATTAATTGAGCTGGTGGTGAAATTTAATGAATCCATGGAATGGCTGAGGTTCCCCTGAGGAGAGGTTTGGGAACTGAAGCTGTGTTCATCTAGCCGTCCAACAAGATATCAGTAACTTTTTGGAGAACAGAAGAAATTCTTGTCAATTTTTATTGTTACTGTTAATTTGCATATGTTCTGATGTTAGGTTATGTGCTTTTTTTCTAAGCAAATACACACTTACTACCTAGATAAACAGCTTTAAACATTTTCTCTGCACGATACTTTTGCACAGTCCTGTATTTCTAGAGTATGACACAAAATGACAGGATAATGCAGGGAAAAGCGGCGCCTGCCGCATTGTGGTGCATTTTTGGAGAGACACGACTGTCCCACTGTAATTGTAAACACTACAGCATCGTTCATTCAGCCGGGCAGAGCTGTAATTTTGAAACCTTCAAAGTAATCTGGCCATATAGCTGCATGAATTTGTTACTCTGTTCCTTAAATGGAGCAGCCTGTGGCACAGTGAACTGTGACTGACCTCAAAAGAGGCACTACTAATCTAGATATCCATATATATCCAGATCGACAAAGAGCTAAAACTGCGAAGCATTTCATTTTTATAGACCAAAGCATCTGTATCTTTGCAGATGAAAACTGGAACTGTGTAATGCACGCCTTAAAATGAAATGTTTAATACGTACTCAAAATCGAAACTAAATTAATCGGGAAGGATCATTTTTAACAGAGCACTGTGGAATGCTTTGCACACATTGGAGACTGTTGTGTAATTATAAATCACCAGCAGAGGGCGTCTGTTATGTTGCTCTGGATACCGACATGTGCCATGCAGACCTAGTTACAAGATTCTTTGAAAACACGCTACAAAAGAGGTCAAAGGGGTCATTCGTTTACTTTTGATGAGGTTAAAGGGTGACAACTTGAGCATGTAATGTCCAAGCGAGTGTCAAGCTCTGATCCTGCCTGCTGTCACGTGCCAACAGCAGGGACGTAAAATTAGACTGATGTTTTTGCTTGATGTCTCTTACGTGGCCTGAGAGGCAATAACCACAGCAGACAACTGCTGGCCACTTTCGCTTCTTACGGCTCCCACACGGTCTGACTGACGCTCCAATCTTCATCATACTTAGTCAGTATGAGCACAGTGTTTACATGTATTTGTGGAGACTCTGGGACAATTAGTGGAAGGTGGGATGAGAGGAAGGCAGACAGGGGAACATTTGAGTTTTATTTTCAGAAGACAGGAGGTGGAGAGTGCCATCCCCGGGGGGGTGACCCGGCCAGCGGGCGGAAAGAGGGGCTTCTCCAGGTCCCACAGGAAGTGGCTGCTCCACTCAGAAGTGCATAACGACCATCCTGAAGAAAGGAACTAAGTTGATGATGGGGCTTAGGTTCCTCTCATGGAACACTGTGCCAGGTGAAAAACAAACAAACTGTGGGTGCATTACAAAGAGGAAATAAAAGTAACCATTATGTATACTTTCCAGGAATCATGGCTTGCCCTTTAATGCTAGAAACGTGGGTGTGGCGAATTAAGTCATCTCCCTGCCCTTCCTGTGTGTCATCAGTATGAGGTTTCCGGCCAAACGTTTGAATCATCAAACCAAATTATTTTTTTTTCTTAACTGGAACATGTGTAACGTTATCTGATGGATCTGATGGTGGACCAGTGACGTGGAGGAAATTAAGTCTGGACACTTTGCATCTTAGCAGGATTTTGTCACGAATACTCAAAGCCGGCACATTTGTGGCACGTTCCTAAATCTCCTTACGCTATAACTCTTCTTCGGAGATACAGCAAACAGTTCGCCCTGGTCCTGTTGGCTCTACATACCATTTCAGGAGACAGTATCAGACATTTCTGATTCGGCACCATACACGTTTAACAATTAGTGTCTCATTTTAGTAAGTTTCCACGAATTATTAACATGCATGAACTGTTTGGAACTGGTTAGCATTTCACAAAATGCAAGTAACATATGCTTCACACTCATGAGAAAATTTACAGGCCTTCTCTTTCGCAGAGTCTCATGTTAACAATGACTTCTCATGCTTGGTCATAAACAGCTTTTTCTGCAAACGTAAGTAATAATCAGCTGCAGGGGCATAGCAAGGAATTCTGGGCCCCCTAGCAAAATGTCACCTTGGCCCCCATAGTACATTCTGAGGGGTGGGGAGTTGGGTCCCCCTCGGGCCCCTTCTGGTCCAGAGCCCTGGAAAACATAGTCATTAACCCGCACCTGGCGACAAACCCGATCAGCTGGTCAAGAAAACACAAATATATATTTTCCAATTTTTATTAAGCTTTTTAAAAACACCAAAAGGTGTTTTTTAATATATGTGAAATACTTCGGGCTGAAACATTTAAGATGATCCTTAGGGAGTTTAAATCGGGGGGATGCAGGCATCTATCCTGGCACCTCTCACATGCAAAGCGAGTGCTCTATCATCAGAGCTCACCCCCACATGTATGTGAGAGTACAGATTCAGATTACTCAATGCATATTACGAATGCTACAATATAAAGCAAACTATTTTTTGCAATTATTGTGCAATTATCACAATTTACAAATATGAAATTAATTAGAAATGTCCAAAACAAATTATTTTTGGAGATGCTATTTCAAAACAAAAATAATGCTTATAGGGAACAGCTAGAAATTCTTGCCCCCCCTGACAAAACGTGGCCTTGGGCCCCTGTCGAGTTTTACATACGAATTAACGGATTCAAGGGCCCCTGTAGAGTTTTACATACGACTCCACGGATTCCAGGGCCCCTGTCCAGTTGTACATATGACTTTATGGATTCGAGGGCCCCTGTCCAGTGCTGGGCCCCCTGAATTTGCCAGGGTACGCATGTCTCTGCATCCCTGCCTGTGATCCTTCTTGTTCGCATTATTAAATCAATTACAAGATTTCTGGATGTTTGAGAAACTTTTGCATTAGGTGACATAACATTTTTTTGATTTGCAGGTGGTTGTGATAAATGGACAAAAATTCAGATTTTTAAGTCAAAAGTTGTCTGGTAGGAGCAGCTGAATGTGGAGTCGTCTGTCACAATCTCGTGCCCCATTTTCTCTGTAATCTGTCCTGTTTTAGAATGAATCTGAACGTTTCTTCTCCTGGAAAGCTGGTCATAATAAGTAACAAAAAGTAACAATGGAACCTTGTATGGTATCACAGTTTTGTTAAATAGCAGTTCAGAATATCGCAAATGTTATCTGTATCTATGGCAATCTTACAAGCATTCGTCCAGCATTATGGGCTGCCAGTGGCTTGACACAACGCACCACATTTCTCATGCTCTACAGTATTGCTTTTTTGTTTTTGTTTTAACATACTGTGCATTTCTTGAATAGTACTGGAACTATTTAGATGAGCAGCGGTGAAAGCAACCACATGGCCGGTGCGTTTCACTTTCTGTCAAAGGGGTAGACCTTTTGTCGATATCATGGATGTTCTTGGGCGTCTATCAAATGGATGCCCCAATCACGGCAACCCACAAACCCACACTTGTATGCAGGGACGTTGCTAAACATTTTGGGCCCCATGGAAGCATATCATATTGGATCTAGACCAATCCAGTCTAGACCAATCCAGTCTAGACCAGTCCACTTATTTTCCAAATATTTCCTTGGAATCGTCACATCTGAGCTGAAGGTCAATATTTTTATAAACTATATATATGATATTTATTTTTGCATTTTGGTCTTGATTCCTGCATTGTGATTATGAATATTGTCTGATTGTCTGATATCTGAGGTATAGATCCCCAGCTTTGGTATTTGAAGTGATCTCTTTCATTGCAGCATCTAAGAAAACATGATTTCCTAAATATATTAGGCTTGAGCACACTTTTACAGAATTCTCCTGCCAATGACTGTATGCTGGTATTATTCAGAGCCAAATACGGCCGGGCAAGAACATTGCTGATTACTGAGTGACTTAATTAGGAAAACTCAGCATTCTCTGGACACCACTTTGTCCAGCCCTGAATCAAGACTGGATGGTGACAATACTTTATATGTGTAGTTAGTTACAAGTTTACAACTCTTAACTGTTTAATGATAACATCCGGATTTGGTTGGGTAACAGTTTGATGCTTCATTGTCATACTGCCTTAATGAATTGTGATAGCGATCCTAACATATAAGGAAGGTGTGTTTGTGACAATGCATGTGAAATAAACTGCTATTTCATATTATACAATATCGGGCTCCCCAATAGGTCATTAAAATCATCCTAGCAAATACAACATGACTTTTCACAGTTCTGGAATATTTATTCCATCCATAAAATAATTTTCCTTTGTTCTGTGGGCATCTCCCGCTGAGATGCTTTCAAACTACCATCATCACAGTAAAACCATTATTTGGAAAGTGAAGCTCAAGGCCTCAGCTGCAGAACATCCCAGTTGGTGTGTATTCTTGTTATCACTAAACATCCACACAGTACACACTTTGATACAATGTCAAGGGCTGTCAGATACAGGTTGCAGTTTGTCGACGGTCTGCTTGCGCTGGGCAGAAGGGGGAACGCCAAGCGAGAGCTGATTTCTTCTTCACATTGGAGAGCTGTGGGAATTAAAAACCTGTGTTTAATTTAACATCTTAGTTTTCAGAGGTGTCTAAGGCTGTTTGAGGGTTGCTAAGGTAATAGGAAAACAGGTTCTGGAAAGAATCATGATTTTGCTGTGCAGCTGACTACCCTCGGTTATGTGCGTTCGATGTTTTGCGATGAAAATGAATCTAATTTTCACAGAAAAAAGAAGTACAATTGTTTAAGAAGGTAAGAGCACTGCCAATGTAAACCAATGAAAATCAAATGAGCTTATCCAAAGCAAATAAAGAATAACAAAACGCACCTTTCGCTTCAGACAACCACAATGGAAAATCTGATTAATCAGAGGTGCTCTTCAATATTTACCATCATGTTTTACATTTAGCATCGTCGTGGTTTTAGAAACTTGCCCTCTGTGTTTGGATCACAAGCAAAGTGTAGAGTGGATTTCTTGGCCTGCTATTCGGCAAACCACAGCTTTCCCGGCGACAAAACAATAATCCCTGTGCCGGGGCCAGGAAATGAAACCACACAAGATGAGAGGAGACTGCCCGGCACGACACAGAAAGATCCACGTGTGCTGTGATATGGGCACCCAAAATTATTCGGCTCGCTTGACACTAGTACTGGAGGCCTAAGTATTTTAAACAGCCATCTCGTTCAGTAGTCATTCCGATTCCTTCCAGTTCACCATTAGGTTATTCACTGCTCACTATGCTCATATTAATTTAGGTGAGTGGCTCAGCAGGTTAAATCTCTGTTCCTGTGATCAGAAGGTCGGTGGTTTGAGCCCCGGCCTCAACAGAATGGTCACATGTCCGTGGGACCTTCAGCACAGCCCTTAACCCCCAGCTCCATGGCTGTTGCATGTCGGCTGACCCTGTACTGTGACCCCCAAGCTACGGCCAGCAAGATGGGGTAGGTAAAGAGAAGAATTCCAACGTACCTGAACACATCTTTGTGCAAATGACAAACAAAGGATTCATCAATTATCAAAACACCATGCAAATGAGTAAACAGGGTCACACAGTCACTGGAACAACTGGGTTTCAAGGCCTTGCCTTGCCTTGCTCAAGGGGTCAATGGTAAAACCGCTCTGCTGAGCTTGGGATTGGAACCAGCAACCATCTGAACATAGACAGAGAATCCTAACCCACTGAGCCGCACACCACCCTAGCCGTCTCCAAGCTATACCCTTACCATATGCCTCACCTGCCAAACTGCCTATGGAGTGAAGGCCTGCAGGGGCCTAGAGCCAAGCCAGGAAGCACAGCTCACAAGGCAGGAGAAACCCTAGACAGGATGCCAGTGCATCACAGTGTACAAGGACACCCGCTGGAGGCGATCGGAACTGCAGGAAACTGGGTTATCCAGAGGAAACCTGCAAAACAGGGGGGAACATGCCCAGTGCACCCACCCCCCCATCCAGATGCGCACACATACACACACACAAGGCTGGACTGGAATCTGAACCGGCATTCAGCTCAGCATTCAAAAACACATTGTATCGATTGGTTTCCGTCACTCTGAATATCTCTTCATAAATTGCAGTGAGTTTTTGACATAGGTAAACAAGTCAGTATACAGAGATCACAATTTTTCAGAAGTGGGAAAAAATTGTAGAAAATGAAATAATACAAATATGGCCTGGGAATGCAGAAAATGTAATAATCAGAGAGAAATTCTTCACAGAAAGTAGTGTACGTGCGGTTGAACTGATCAGTCAACCAAAGTTCTGCAGGTGCTATGTTAACAGAAATATTGGTGACCATGTGCAATGTACTCAGCACTTGCCTCTAGTCCGTCCTCATAGAGACCAGATCATGCCCAACCAGACCAGGCCCAACAAATCATAGCTAATCATATCAGACCCAGTCAGACTACACCCTGCCTCACTCGAATACCAGAGACACCATCAGTACATTTTGAACAGCAAGGTAAGGCAGAACCTCACTCAACTAGAACCTGGGGTTTTGAAAGCGCTCCTTGCTAAATTCTGTTGGGTTTTTTGCATTTCTGATTGATGATTGCTAGTGTTAAAAATATCGCCTGTCTTGCAGCCCGTTTTACTGGATTTCGGAGTTCGAATCACCCTGGTTCTTTGTTGATCCATTCCTGTCCCTTCTCCGCGTGCCTGTACCTGTTGTTCTGGATCTCGATTCTTTAAATCTCCACTGTCCGCTCAGATCTCCGCTCCTCACCCATTACTTCAGAACCCCAGTTACGTCTAAAGTTTTGATTCGCATTAAAAATAACCGTCTGACGCGCCAGGAGTCCGGAAGCCGGCGAAGATTTCCGTCCTCATAAATCAGCCTGATGGATCTTTGTTCTCTGGCACGCCCTCCTCCTCGCCCCTGTCTGAAGGATGAGTGCCTCTCCGTGTAAAAGCTACACTTCCCAACAGTCCAGGCCAGAATGGAGACATTTTTTTCAGTCAAGGGAAATATTTGAACCTGCGTGTCAGTTTTCAGCTTGTACAAGCAAAAGGTGCAATGTGTTGGCACCGAGCTGCCACATTCAAACACGGGCACCAAATAATCAGACTATTAAAAGAAATGGGATTTTGGCAAATGCAGTCTTTATTCATTCTGTCTTCTTGCCACATAGAGCTAAACTTTATTGGTATATACTGAACCAGGGGAATGCACCAGGGCTCTGTATATTAAAATGCTAAATTGGGTATAAAGAACAATTTTATTGCATACCTAACAATGCTATTTTCAAGCTGTTACTGTGTTGCATGTGTTATTGAGCTCTGGGAGGTTGAAAACCCAGCAAACTCGGCACCGGTGCTGTTTTCAATTAGCGTACCAGTCAGACACGTCTGCTGGCCCTTTAAGTGCGAGCGTGGGACGCGCAAGCCCCGCGGGAGCCCACCGCGCCACGCCCGGGCCAAAGACCCCCTGGCAGGATTTAACCCCACCCCCTGCTTTTTCATGCTATGTAGTCCTGACCTGTCCTATCCCGTTACTAATCTCATTGACCATGTGACAGACAGCAAGGCATTTGATTGGTTACAGGATCGGGGTCATTTCAGGTTTGCACTTTGGGGGGGGAGAGGTGACAGGGTATAGCCGACGTGGTACAGGCCACCCTATGGATGTGGGGCGTGGTCCATTTCTCCACAGGCACCTTGTCCTCAGGAAACCCTCCCAGATCAGGAGCCCGGGGCTGGTGCCCTGCCAAAGATTAGGTGAAGAGGAATAACATGGGCAGGGGCTCGTGGAAACTATTTAATTTTCAGCTTGGGGCCAATAAGGCCACGCGAGGATAGTGCGAAACTCACTCACTTCAAGCACTATCAAAGATTATCACACATCTCAGCAAACATACTTTTCTGCTAGATGCCAAGGGGCAGTTTTCAACAAAATACCCTTCTTAATGCCCTCTCAGCTGGCTTAGTGATAAGGAGTCTGAAGACAGAGTGACCATAATATAAGGGTCCAGCATAAACAGCTCTGCCAAATTAAGAGTCCAAGGAGTCAATCCAGCTGATTTAAATTACAGGAACAAATAACCCAAAGACTCATTAGAACTCACTCAATCTTTCAGTCCACAAGTATAAACATATAACACCCTCGTTTGTTTGCAACAAGGACAATGGATGGAACAGGGCGTGATGGTGCACTTGCCCAAGGATTCGACTAAGAATTAAGCTAACAGTCTAACCGTAATTTACAATGGAGATGTCACTGAAATGAATCTGATTTTCTTCAGACTTCTTTTCTACTTATTCATGAAAATATTCTGCCAAGGCATGAGATTAAAATATTAAAGATTTCATACATACTACAGAGATTCCACATTGTGAAGCAATGATGAAGCTGGTGGACTCCAGTCTTCATCCAGATCAAAACATAATTGAATCCAGGGTGTGCCATTGATCCCCCTACCCCACCCCTGATTGGCAAATTTTCCATCCATCCATCCATTTTATATACCTATCCCAAAAGCTACAAGTGCAACGCAGGGAATAACCCAGGACGGGGCGCCGACCCATCACCGGGCACACCATTGTCGGCAAATTTTATCACCGGTATTTTTTTTCAGTCAGAGTGGACCTTGGCTTTGTGCTGCTGATGGAATTTAGCCCTAGGGAGAAAATAGCTGGGGACCCCTATTATAATGAATCATGACTAAATAGTAATAAACAGCACAATAAATGCAAAGACAAGCAGAGTTTTACTAGAGTAAAAAATGTAACATGAAGCAGTGCCAGCTGCTCCAGTGGCGTCCTGGGTAGCACTTGCTGGTTTAAATGCTGCATTCACTGTATGTATGACATCTCTCTGTTCTATTATCATGTGATTATTGTTACCTTATTAGGGTGTCTCCTGCATGTTAGGTACGGCTAAATCTTACAGGCTGTGGCCCTCAAGCCCTGGAATTGCCCCCCCCCCCCCCCATGTTTAGCTGGTGTAAGAGTGCACTGTGCTGCTTTTGTCTGATTACCCCCATTAGCCGGCTGGAGATGGGAACTCCTGGCTCATAGGAAGTGCTGAATGGCTGTTTTGCGACGGTAGAATGAGCTTTTATTCGATGTTTGGCCCGCTCGCTGGCGGCCGGGGACCTCGGAGGTCATCTGTGTGCTCTTCACGTTCGCGTGAGGAGAGCGGTTTTGTGTCTCGCTGCCGTTCGGTTCTTCATCTCCAGTCGAAAACCTGCATCACGCAGAACCTCACCTTGGATTCCCATCATCTCGGGTGTCTGCCAGTAAAAGACGGATGGGATACGCAGGCAGTTTGCTAAGGCGATTCACATGCTGGCTTCTTGGGGGAGGGGGGGCCTCACTTAAGTGCAAATCTTCGCCTGAATGTTTCAGGTACTCTGTTGCCATGGATATTAAAGGTCAAAACAGCGCTTCAACGGATCAGGAGGGAGATTCGTTTAGCTAAAGATGAGTGGGGCGTCCTCTCGCCTGTTTTGTTTCCTAACCTTTTTAAGTCATATGAGTTCAAAGAGGAACAACTGATACTATCACGTCCTTTACTCTTGGTTCAGTTCATATTCTCGGTCTATCTCCTTCCCTCTCTTTAGAAAGCAGGGGAATCTGGATGAAGCCAGTTTTGTATCTCAGCACCAACTGGCATGCCATTTTAGTGAAATCACTGTCAAATTTGCAACCGGAAAACCATTTTCGGTATGGCGTTTCCACCAGACGCTTTCCACGAAACTGCTTTTATATCTATTTTGCATAGTTTCTGCACAGGAATAATACACAGGTATGAAGATATTCGTCTTTAGCTTTTCCTGGCATCGTGCGCTTCTCCATTATTCTACAGCCAGCTTTGAAGTCCCGTGACACATTAGCTGACAGCGCAGCTGCCGTCAGTGACACAAACATGGGCTGCGGATCGCGGAAAAAAAAGCACTGAAAAAGTTAGGCCCTAAAAATAAGCCCTGAAATCAATCTCCGCTACTCATCTGCAGGAGGGAGTGATATTCTGCATATACAAGACCTCTCTGCCGCTAATACATATGCATGATTTAGCAATGCTAGGAGCAAACCTGTTTCTCAAGCATTTGTATGGGTTAGTATGCAATCCAGGGTCCACTGAAGTAGAAAGCAGACAGGTAGATGGAAACATATCCCAGCACAATCGAACAGAGTGAGTCACATGACACCTTCCCGTATCTCAGCCAACAGGGACAGAGATTGGGCCCTAGAAGAAAATCCTCTCTCATCTTTTATAAATAATGCAGGTCTTCTTTAAAGACTTCAGACCAATAGCCGCTGTGAAACAAAACAAATTGACAGATCTGACATAGTTATTCTTGAGTATCATCCAGGGCCCCTCCCCAGGAAAGCACACTTTCAATGGATGCCAGGCTTCACTTTTTAGAACCATTTAGCAAATTGTTTTTAGATCTGGATTTTAGGCTTTTTTGTTCACACTGTAAACATTCACTTTTTGTTTTAAGATCAATGTCAAAAACTTTGCTTGCTAGTAGGCCGTGATGGAGTAAGAGGGTTTTATGTCAAGGCTTTTATGTTTAATCAGACCCATGGAAAACATAGATAGGCCTCGGCATAGTTACATTTTTGTCCTAATTCTGAGACTTCTGTTTGCAGTAAAGGAATATGTCCATACTGAATAGTTATAGTGGTACATTTGAAAACAGGAAATCGTATATTGCTCTTCTGCCTAAAAATATCAAGCTATGATTTTTGATCCATGTGGCCCTTCCACGCCCCCCCCCCCCACCTACTAATCTTAAATCACCTGAGCATAGTGCTGGACCGAGAAATAAACTGAATAGAGAGGCCTTCAGTAGCACTTAGATGCTTCGTACCTTTCTTGACCTACACAAATGCAACCTTGGATAAATTGTTCTGTCAGAAAGAATAGCTAATGACCATGACATAAAGAACCAGTCGTTTGATGGTTACAGATCAGTCCTTTTTCTGGTGACCAAGAACACATGGAGGAATTCCTAAATGCTCTGTTCATTTGACCCTAAATTATTCACTTAATGCCGGTAATTTTGAATGTTACCTCGGAGACGTTTACATTGAATAATAGCACCGAATTACTTAGAATTTATTTCAGCCTATTTGCTGGCTTCTTAAGTACAGCCAAATACTTGATAATCGCATAGCCTTACTCGAACAGGGCTCCATTAGAGATGTCAATTCCTACACTCTGTGGAATTTGACAAATTATTACTATGAATAAATGATGCCTTGTTAAAATAACGACTCCAGACTTATTACATGCAAATAAAATGCTGCTCAGACAGTCTTTGGTGCTTTTCCTGAAATTAGAAACAAAATGTAGTATAAACCTGCTATTTTAGGCTCTCTAGCTAGTGTCATTTTAACTCTCCACCAATAAAAGTGAGGATTATAGAGCCTCCTCTGAGAGCTGGAGACACAAAGAAATACTTCAGGTCATTTTTTAATGTCGTATGAATAAATCCTTTTTCCTACATTGAAATAAATGAATTCCAAATTAGATAAGACACAAGCTCCTTGGTATTGCTAAGGACTGCTACCATCCCATTTCCAAAATAGTTGGGACATTGCGTGAAATGCAAATAAAAACAGAATGCAGTGGTTTACAAATCATATAAACCCATATTTAATTGAAACTATAACAAAGACAACATACTCAATGTTGAAAGCACTTCTTCACACAGCGTGTAGTTGGAGTATGGAATAGTCTTCCTGCTAGTGTAGCGCAAGCTAAAACCCTG
>JAODKC010000043.1:4483644-4497973 GCA_026777985.1 Mormyrops attenuatus
AGTGACCTAATTAGGGAGTTGCAGCGAAAACCTGCATACACACCGGCCCTTTGCGGATAAGATTGGCCACCCCTGCTGTAATATATACCTAATGTGAAATAGCCAGAAATATACACAACACAAGATATAAATGCAACGAACTACATTATCATGTGGCTCAGTAGGCTTAGCCTCTGTGCTTTATGCTGGTGGTTGGAAGGTGTCTGGTTCAGCCTTGGATGAATAGCCATGTCTGTGGGCCCTTCAGCTAGGCCCTTAACACCCACCTCATGGGTGCTGCAATGGGGGGCTGCCAATCTTGCTCCCACGAATACTCGTGTCTGTGTGTCATGGAGAGCAAGATGGGGTAGGTGAAATGAGTATTTCCACACCAGGATCTATGAAGTATCTTCATTTCATGACAGAGCTCCAGGTGGGAAGGGTCATGTGTTACCAGATCCAGATTTACTTTAATAGGGAATATTAGTACTGTACATAAACTCAGACTTAATAACTATCAAGTAGTGTTGCATGAGGAACTTGTTTTCAAGATGTTTTTTTCCCACTTAGCAAATATAATTAACTTCTTTGTTGAGAGGCTGCTGAGGCATTAATCAGACAATGTCTCAACTGCATGTGAACCATCAAACATCAGGAGCTCACTGCTTGATTTCAATTGCTTGTGTATTGGATATTTAATGAACAGTAATTGTATTTTTACTCCTCATCTTCTGATGGAAGTAATAAACTGTGTGCATTTGAATAAAACACTTTTTTGTAAACATTCAACATTTTTACACATCAAAATATCCATCCATCCATTTTCCAAACCACCTTTCCCACTGGGTGGCAGGGACATCAAAATATATCCAAAAAATATCAAGCTGTCAGATCATGGGTGCAGGACTCAGTTTAACTGCTTGCTAATTAAAGTGTTTCTCCTGAATTCTATTTTTTCTGGTCTTGGACTCATTTCTGCTATTTTGAGTTATATGAATATTATGAGTTAATAACGTCTCTTTCATTTGTTTAGTCATTTTTCCAGATTATACTTCAATAATTCTGTTTGCATAGTTTTAATCTTTCTTGTGTTCATATTAAAATAATTAAGACCATGCCTTGCCCCCGATGCCACCCAAATGGACTTTCAAGGACTTTGGTGTAGTTTTTCATATTGTCTGAATGTTGTTTGTAGCTTCAGGTTAATGAACCAAGGACGTCCCGTTTCGAACGCCAAAATAAATCACTCCCCCTGTCAAGTAAACAAGCATTGTGAAAATGTAGCTTAATTTTCTTATTTTTTCCTACCAAAGATATAACTAAGGAGAGAATGCAGCCATCCAGATTTTTTGCGGCCAGATCAGTACGGAAAATCGATGCGGCCTGACGGACAAAGGAGTTCTCAGGTTTCCATGATCGTCTTCCACATTAAGTACACCTGGTGAAGGAGCCCTAAATATTAACAGCAATTAGAGCACATAACTGTTGTGTGTTATGTTAGAGGTACTGACATTCGTGTCAAGTCGCAGGCAGATATATTTTGGAGAAGGTAAAGGTAGGAAGGTAAACCCGTTTCCTATTTAGTGCTGGTATAAATAACTGACATGGGTCTCCCTGCTGCCTGTGTCATTGTGTGCCAGTGTATATTTACGCAGTGCAGGGGTCTCAAGCGCCAGTGGGCTGAGATTCTGTTGATTTCCATCCCGCCTAATTCCCCTGGCCAAAGTGATCCAATTTGCAGTTAATCGTCTGTACAATTCATGCCCCTGAGCTCCACAATGCCGCACTGCCTCCCAAACATCACAAAAAATCAGCTATATCTCGAGTTCAAATTGCAATAAGCTGAAATATTGCATGAATTACTATTATTGTACTCTCACAGTAGACTATACAGTTTACACAGATGGATGTATTAACTAATGCAGTGGTGTCCTTTCTAAATGATAGGTCAGTCTGAAATGTCTAGTTCTAAATCTGCGTCGTCAATCTCTTAACAAAACGCGAAATGTGTTTTAAAATAGAATTTTAAAAGTTACTAAATAATCACAAATTAATACAGTCAATCCTGCAAAAACACATGATAAGGCCAACGCCAACGATCCAACGCGGTCTTAGCCAGAAACGCTACCTGTATGCAAGAACAGCCATCAAAGCGAACGATAGCAATGTCCAATTCATGATCAAATCGTTCTTGTGAACTGCTGCTGTTCAGTGAATCGGTTTTCAAATCTAAAAGATTCAAAATGTTTGTGCATCCACGCATTGCACAGGTAGAAGTCTTAGACTCTCAAAATCTGAAAATATTTGGCAAATTACCATATATAAAACACACTGCAACCTTTTTAAATTCACTCACATTTGCTTTTCGCCGACTGTCTGTAGCCATGTAGCCTTCAGCATACCGTAATCTGGTGTATGTGTGCTATGCGTATGCCCGGTCACGTGGTAGCTGTGGTTCACTACTCCCAACTAGATGGTTCTCTGTTCAAAAAAGGGGCTCAAGCATGCCCCAAAGTAAACAAAGATCACCATCTAGTGGGGTCTGAAAATACAGCAAACGGTTCATGAAATCACTTTGCCCATCACTACTCCTGACTCTTGTCAATCCACAAGTTCGGAGAATCATAAAACCTATAGATGTTTATTATATAATTTATTAATGTATTATTATTATTTGTTATGTTAAATGGATATAAAATTACATTATTAACCATTGGTATTACCGTTCTTATTGTTTAATTCATTTTGTTTACAGTAAGTTACTATGTCTTGGAGTCACATTCCCCTAACCCTGTTTTTCCCATTGAATGTGGCTATTTTAGTATGTAAGTTTCCTCGGGAACGCATTAGCTGGGTTGTAGCAGGACTGACTGTACTGTAATATACCACCGACAGTAAAGATATATCTATCATAGCTACATCCAGACATCTAAACTGAAG
The DNA here is from genome assembly GCA_026777985.1 of Mormyrops attenuatus. Taxonomy (NCBI): domain Eukaryota; kingdom Metazoa; phylum Chordata; class Actinopteri; order Osteoglossiformes; family Mormyridae; genus Mormyrops; species Mormyrops attenuatus. The sequence goes on from JAODKC010000043.1 coordinate 4,486,564, forward strand.
GGCGCAGGTGTTAAGCAGTTCAGCAAACAGTGGTTGATGCAGAGAATAAGTTTCCCAGTGAGCTCCCGGTCATAAGTGATATATAAAAGAAATAGGAATAATGTTTAATAGAAAAAGTAATAACGGACAAACAAATAACCAGGACACCAGTGAAATAGTACAACAATGATTCAATAAAGACGTGCTATAATGGTTTAAATTTGTTTTGAGACTATAGACACTTTGCTTGGGCTAATTGAGTGGTAGCACCAGACAACAGGCACATTAGATGGTTCTACTGCATCAACACTGGCTTTCAGGCTCCGTTTCAGGCATTACTCTCGAACGAGCGTTACTTTAGGATAAAGGAGGCCGTCTGGCAGCGGCCCATAAGTATCCCATCTGTGCAAAGCTATTAAGTCGGCCTTTAAAGTACCCAAATGACTGAAGCACTAGGGCCTTGGCTCTCCATCCGGCTGCGGTTAATGTTCCTTCTTACCCAATCATCAGGACCATCAAGCTCTGCAATAACTCCCTGTCTTTTATCACGTCAAACCCTGCGGCTTAACGGCATTTTGAAGTTAGCCTGTAGTTCCTGGCCGTCACGTCGAGTCCCTAAATTTACGATGAAACGTTGGATAAACGTTGGCTCGTTCTTTCAGAACGTAGCGGGTGCCGGGACGTCCCTCTTTAGCTAAGGCGGGCAGCAAGCTCAAGGCCGCTTAATGGCAGGGAAATGCCCATTTAATAACTCGTGAGCGGAGCACTTTCGCTGCTCCGACCTGCACTGCAGATGATGTGATGCCTTTGGGAATTTAGGTCCAGGTCCAATGAAAACCATCTACATTGTGACATTGTGGCACTAAACAGGGTCACTGAGCAAAGGTCCCTAACCCCCCCCCCCCCCAAAAAGAACATCAACTCCCTCCCTGTATTTCAGTCCCTGAGGTGTTAGGCATCAAGCTGAAAATATGCACTAACAGGTACTGGCTGGGAACAGAAAGAAATTCACTAATAGATTACGAATAAAACATGACATATCGCACAAATAAGTACGATAATGCACATGGGCTTGAGTCTGAAATGTTACGACGTTCACACTGGATCACAGCGGGAGGGTGCATGGTGTGATATTTTCCTAATTCGTGCTTCGTCGCTCTTGAATAACACGTCTTAGCGACCAGTCAGGTGAGTACTGAAGCAAAAGGGGGGAAAAAATCACACAGCAGCATGAAGCTGATATGCATGTATCACATAATGAAACACTGAGCGACTATATGTTTGGACACAGACAGATACAGCCCTGAAATGATGAGCTCTGCAAAATGCTTCTTTTGGTAACTAATCAATCTGCACCGTACAGTGGTGGTGGTGGGGGCGGGGGGGTCACAGCTCACTTCGGATGTTAACAATCACGGTTCTTGCTCAGGAATTTATTCAGAAAGTATGGGGGTGTGTGTGGCTCAGCAGATTAGGGCTCCGTGCCTCTTATCAGAAGGTTACCGGCTCAAATCCCTGAGTCAACAGAGAAAGCAAGACCCCTCCCCCTCTCAAGTGTCTCCTGGGACCATTTGACTCCGCTTTCTCTCAAATAAAAAAAACTCTGCTTCACTTCGGGTAAAAGTGACCGCTAAATAAATGTGAAAATGTCCCGTGACTCAAATATTTTGTCACATAAAGATAGGGAAACAATCAATACAAAAAAGTTTGAAAAATCAAAATTAAACCTTATCAGATAAAAAACAATATTAGTACAGTGATTGCCTCTTTCTGATAAGAACCTTAATCGAGTTTTCTTACCACAGGCATAAAAAAACTCACTTTGTTTCCTTATAAGGTTCCTTTAATGTCATTTTATCCAGCCATGGCTTCGAGATTCAGATCAGGCCTACATTACATGCCAGGTTGATGAAAATATTCAGTGAACGACATAGATGTTAAACCAATGCCTCTAACTGAGAACGATGCTAATTATGGCAAAAAAAATCCTTTTAAATGCTTGCTGTGGTTTCGCTGTATAACACCGAAATCTGGAATGTATTATGCTCTTAAATTACACGTACAAAAGTGACAAATAGATGCGAGCTGTTTTTACGGTGCATACAGCATATATTTCACAAGTAATCGCGGCATAATTGATGTCATTTTAAATCAATCATCCAATATTTAAAGCATATTTATTGGGTGGAGGGATTTAGTAGGAAGATTCTGCCAGACGAGGCAAAAAAGGCAATAAAAATCCGTGTATTAAAAAGCTTGCCACAAATTCTTGTCATGTGAACATGTGGGAAAGCCTCATTACAGAGTGGGTGCTTAAACCAACATATTGACTCTAATTTCCCGGGAGCCAAATCATTAACTCTTCCAGGGGCCGAGTATTATCTGTCAGAGACTTGCAGACTAGTCCAGCTCCATATCACACTTTCTAGCTGAGAACCTCTCGGCCCTACGGAGCCCTCCCAGCCTGTTTGCCCTGACAAGCGGCCTCCAGTCTCTCTAATAGGTGTTAATTGTGTTCCATCTTCCCCGCTAGATGAAAGGAATGCTCGCGTTATTTCTGAGTCCGGTCTCATCAGCACATTCCTCCCCGAGTAGTAAAAACACGCCTCGAGTGCGGAAGCAGCAGACACGTGAGGTGCCCATTACGACAAGGCGTGGCCCTAAAAGAGACAACCTCTTTTTTTTTTCCAGCAGGTGGACATTCTGCATGTGGCCCCGCCCCCTCACATCACAGGGACGTCATTTTCGGGGCAGCAGCATGCCTGTCTGTCGGAGCACACTGTGCCAGGGTCCGGTATCTGGCCCGTGTTTACGTCTCGCCCAGCTCGCACACGCAGAGGCTGAGCTGCATGGAGTATGAGTGCGTGCACGTCATACACAACGGAGATCTGGTTCACTAAAACACAACCAAGCAAAGAGAGTACAGAGCAGCAGTTGTGGTCCACTAACACAGCCTGGTTATGACTACAAGGCCCCTTCAAAGCCTCTGTCTCTTCCCCAGGAAATTACACTGTCAATTTAAGTGCTGCTTCAGGCGAAGCATTTCCTGCTTTCCTGTAAACATGCTAGTGCAGTCAGCCTTGGTCCATAAGTACGCTCCTAAATGCTCAGGCAGATCAATGAGTACGTGAATCATGGCCAAAAGCTCTCCGGAGCTGTGTTTCGTTTTTTTTTAGGCACTTGACCCATAAGGTCCACATTAATAATGTTCACTAAAATCACGTGCTAGTGACCCTCTAAAATTTGCTTTAGAGAAAGATAATTGTGTAGACAGATAAACTGAGATTTGTAGGCATACAATATAAAAGCATCTTTTAAGCTGCTGGAGCTGTAAACTAAAATGTGGGCCTTTAGTAGGTTATTCGTAAAAATATCTCTTTCTCTTGTATTTCACGGCATTGAGGTGCTCTTTGCACTACGTACCTGTTTTTAAAGTCCCCCCATAAATATTATAGGGGATATTATAAGTCACAGAATTATTTTGGTTTCTTACTGAGGAAACCTCAGCATAATTCTTAAATTGTACAAAAACGCAGGGAAATCTCAATCTAAATGACTAATGTTGCCAAGAGAAAACATATTTACAGCGAGTGACCAGTGATGATTGATTGCATTGATCTTGTCGAGTTTGCATGTTAGTGTTACACACATCTGCAAGATGTGAAATGTTTATTCTTCACAATGAAAGTGCAGCAACAGTTTCTTGCTTTTTGTTTATTTATGTTGTTGCCAGACACAGTATTTTAATCTCACACATGAGGGAATGAAGTTTCAAACGTGAAGGTGTCTGATGAAAAAACTCGGCTTTGTAATCCCCCTTTGGCAGAATGATTTTGACAGGAATGTGTATGCATCAAGCCTCAGTAAGCTTTTTATTTCATAATTCACCCAGGACAGAGAGTTAGTGGATCAAATCCGGCATTTTCATCCTGACAAGGTGATTTGAAGTATCTGTTTCCTGTCGCTTCTTGCTGTTTGTACCGGTTTGGTATCGTCTCTGATCTTCAGAGCTGTCAGAAGTGCCCGGCAGAGGGTATTCCACAATTTCTTCTCAGAGACGCCACCTCTGACATCATAAAGTCTGAAAGGATCACGACTTTGAAGCGTCCTGCTCATGTGGAGCCAGCAGAACATGAAATTGCTAGATTGCTGTTTCTTAACCTCGAGCTGCGCTCGGGTGGAATACTGTAACCGTATCATCAAACGGCCGGGGGGGGGGCTTTATGGTCTTGAAGTAATTCCAGACGTGTTATCAACACGGGGTATGCAGATAATCGGGAAAGCCCTGCATTCCTGGCAGCTCATGCAAACATGAAACAAACAAACATTTATTAACAATTTGATCCTTATCAGAACAGACGTCATTTCAGAGGGTCCAGGGTACTGAACCCATTGTTTGAACACGTGCACACGCCTACTGTCTTTATATATACCCTTTAAGGCATTATAATAACATATTTTACCATTTATTACCGATTAAGAAAATTCATCCATCCATCTTCTAACTGCTTCTCCTGGTTAGGGTAGTGGGGGGGCAAGGAGGGGCTGGAGCCTGTCCCAGGCCGCACAGGACAAAGGCTGGGTTACTTTTTGGAAAGGATGGCAGCTGATTAAGAGAGAGCACTTTAATAATACGCACTGAGAACATTTATTCTGTACTCTTGAAGAGCAAGTTGTATAACAATGAATCATCGGAAAGTTGCTGGTTCAAGTCCCCTGGTCGGCAGGTTATTGTCACAGTTGGGCCAGTGAGCAAGGCCTTTAACCCCCGATTACTCCAGGGATTGACTGACCCTGATTTCTCAAATGCATGTTGCTTTGGGGTCTTCTAGATAAAACAAATATAGTAAAAAGCATGAAGCACTGCTCATCTCAAACCACCAACACTTAAAAGAGGACGACGCGCATCAAGACCTTTCGCAATGTTGGCGCCTCAATGGTGGAACGAGCCTCCTCTTCTCGTAAGAACGGCCGAGTCCCTTCCTGTCTTCAAGCGTCGTTTGAAGACACACCTCTTCAAGGAGTACCTAGGAGACTAATACCCCCCTTACTGTCCACTCTCTCCATTAAAAAAAATCCACTAACAATCTTTTCCTGTGGACTCTTTTTCCTAACAACTTTTACACAACGTTCTTAGCGGTAAATTGATCTTGACAGCTGTTGATTTTAGCTTATAAATTGAAGAACAGTCATAGATTACTAAGCACTGGTTGTAAGTCGCTCTGAGCGTCTGCTAAATGCGGTAAATGTAAATGTAATGGAAATGTAAAATGTATTTAGATATTAACCTGCTTTTAGCTATAAGTGGCTGTTAGTTCTATTTAGCTTTGATTTGTTTCAGTCCGGTGACTGCAATGCTTGCCTCCTTGTCAAGACTGTGTTTTTTAAAACAAAAAAATGAAATACATCTGAGTTTTTCAAAACAAACAGACAAGTGCTCAGATGTGTTCTACAGTCCATCCTCAAATGATGTGGGCACAGACACAACGGGACACAGAGATCAGCCAGTCCAGACCAGGACATCAGGCCCAGTCCCAGTGCCCCACCCTGCCCAAAGCGGGACCTGAAACAGTCACCATGGCCTCCAGTCCATTGCGTCACTAGTCGCTGCTTGCCGTCAATTCAGGCTACAGGCTACGAGAGACCCAATGCCAGTGGGGAGGAGGGTCTGGTTTCGGAAGGGGACTTCCAATGGTCCTGACCACATATCCAGCAGGCTCGCAAATCCACACGTGAGAATAAAATGTGCCATTTTTTTTGGTGTGAGTGTGTGTCTGTGTGTGTGTGTGTTTTTTTTCACTCCTGCATCCAATAGGCAGGCCGAGCTCGATAGCAATTTGTCCAAATTAAACGCAAGTGGGAGCAATTTATTTTAAGCACATTTTACGAAATTACAGACTCCGGTGCCATTATTCGCCTTTTTGTGGCAGATACTCTGCCGCCACCAGAGGTGGCGCTGTTCCTGGGCTTTCGCATTGGATGCACACAGACGGACGTCTTCTGTGTTAATAAAAGGGCGACAGGCTTTGGAGTCGCTTGGGAAGTTTTGCAGCAATGACCAGAAAAAAGAAAGATCATTGTAAAAGGTAAAACCACAAAAATAAAAATACGCAGGAAATGAAATGAATGATTAACAAGCGGAAAAGGTGGAAAAATTAAAAAGGAATGTTGTGCCGCAAAATAAGCTATTTCAACATCATATTACTGGATGCTTGTTAATAAACAAAATGTCAGCCATAGCCCCTGTGTATCCGAATGCAAAATACAACTACACAAATAGTGTTTCCTGATATTCAGTACAGTATCTAGAGCAGGGGTGCCCAACCTTTTTTTAAATCAAGATCGACTTTTCAAGTGGTCACTGTGCCGAGATCTACCAGTTCAAATAGGGAGCAATAGCTATTACTCTTTTACTCTATTATTACTCTAGCTATTGCTTTTCTACATAGTTAACATGCACACAGCAAATCCGGACAAATCCAGGTAATTCTCCAAATTGAAAAGGTGTAAATACATGTATTTCTCTACCTCAGTGGGACTGCTGGCACTGGAACGATGCAGCTAGGTAAAAATTGACTGCAGTGCTGCTAACTGAGTTTTCAGTTGTCGCACTTTTCGGCTGCGTATGGCTGTTTTAGCAGGGAACTCGATCTCATCGGCACCGTTTTGACGTGCCGCTTCTTCGGTAAAGCCGCGCTCCCATTCCATATAAGACATACGGACTTTGAATTTGAGTAAACAAAAAAATAATCCTCTTCCCACTCTGAATGAAAATGATGCGTCTTTGATCTTTTGGCTTCTGACATGTTTGCGTGCTAAATGTTTACAGTACACAATTAGTCGCACACTGAAAAACGGGCGCGCACGCAAGGCCACAGATGCTTGTCACTCATTTCGCGATCGATTGAGAATTACTCTGCGATCGACTGGTCGATCCCTATCGACCGTTTAGGCACCCCTGATTTAGAGGGTATAGTAAGTATATTATGAAATCATCCATCAATTTTCCATGACGACTTGTCCTATTCAAAATCACGGGGGGTCCAAACCTATCCTGGAAGCTACAGGCGCATGGCAGGGGTTAACGCATAATGGGGCGCTGACCCAACACAGGGCACATGCACTTTTCACGCCTATGGGCAATTTGGTAACTCCAACTCACTTTGGCAAGTTTTTGGATTCTGAGGGGGGGACCGGAGTACCCGGAGGAAACCCCACAACAACATGGGGAGAACATGCAAACTCCACACACATGGAGCCATGGTGGAGACTTGAACCCTGGTCCCAGAAGCAAAAATACAAACTACTGCACCACTATGGTATATGTGTAGTTGTAAGAGCCAAACAGAGCGCCACTACAATATATATACATATATCTATATATATAATGAAAAGGAAGTCAGTTTTTTGTCCATTTGTAGATTGACCTTGGTAGGAAAGAAAAATGATCCTGTGACATTTTTGATGATGAGCCCTGGCTTTATTCTAATTTAAATGTAGATTTACTGGTACCAGTTTAACACTGGGTCAGAGATATCAGTCCACCTTCCAAACTAGGCTCATACCGATAGCACCAAAGTCAGACCCTGCGGGGCCCTGACCTGGGCCAGTCTGTGAAGCCGAGCTCTCTGTCTCTTCACTATTTCCCGCTTTGTTCCACCCACGCAAAAATATTGCTGTCAAGATTGTGCGAGATCGCCATGTCCTCAGCCTTGGCTGGCCAGCTGCTCCTGGACGCGGAGATGTTCTCCTTTCTCCTGTATCCGCCATGGGAGCTCTTGTTTCCTCCCACAAGTCGCCTTGCAGCTCTCTAGCGCTAAATTAAATTAGTTAAAGCTTTTTGTTTCATTATTTGTGCTCGTCCATTCTTTTGTCAGCTCTGTGACGAATGCTACATGTTACAAGTCTATTAGCAATTTCAGCGTTGCGTCTTGTTTTAGGCGCTTTGGGGCAACTGTGTTTGGAAGAGCCTTAAGAAAAATATCAATGGATCTGTACTGAATTGACAGCTTTTTTGGGTGAACTTGACATTTTCCACTGCAGAGAGAACTCGTGAGTGTGAGTGCTCTCCTTCCCGGCTGTCGTCTTCTTCTTCGTCCTTGGTTCTCCCTCCAAACCTGACCCCAAGAGTCACTTTTATATGATCTGACCTGGAAAGAAAACGGGCCGCCCTTGCCAGGTCGCCTACATTCTCACCGCGAGAATGTCTCGGCGAGCCGTTCCTGATCTTTCATCTCCAAGTCCCACAAAAGCCATTCCCAATCTTTCATCTCCAAAAACACAGAACGGGGTTTTTAATATCCAGGAGGTTTGCGGAGGGCGCTTTGCAGAATGAGCTACGTCCTGTCGGCCGCTGGCACCATCCCCCACGTCTCCCCCATGACCCTAAATGAGGTGCTGAGGTTCATCGAGAAACCACATCTTAACAGGGCCCCCCCTCCCATCCGTCCGTACATTCGGGCGTCTTTTGGAAAACCTCGACGTGTTGCTACTGCTGGCCGTATGTTTATCTCACAAACTTAATGCACGGTCAGAGGAGGAGGGTGAAGTTTGTGCACGGAGTTCAAAACCCCTGGTGTCACGACAAGAAAATCATTAGCGGCCATTAAGTCACTTCCCGGAAATTAGCGGACTTCTGAATTGTTGAATATGAAGTAATTCGGTTAGATCTGGGCAAGCCAGAGCTCTTTTCAGTGATACGGCCGCAGACCATAAATAAATGTCAGCAAGCGTCCGTGACTTGCCCACTCGTCGGATTACAATCGGCAGGTAATTTCAGAAGGAAGAGGATGAGACTGACTTTCGGAGAGGCCGCTGTTTTAAAGTTCGGATGAAAGCAAAAGGGCGCCAGTTACTGGGCCCATCCGAGGCGCACAAAAGATCTGCCAAGCAGCGGCCGGCACACATGGCTGGCCTGCCAAGCTCTCTCGCGGCTGGGTCTCTTCTCATCACCGTCAAAGGGGCTTAACAAACACTGCCACTGCATTCCAGGGGTGTTGCCGTGGCAATCGGGGAGCCAGCCTGGGAATCGGTCAGCTACCACTGCTGGACAGGTACAGCGCTCAGCCACCACTGGGGGCTCCGGACCGCTGCCTCAGTGCATCCACCCCCCCCCCAACAATAGCATCCCATATTAGATTTAACATAATAAAGTTCTGACTCTCTCCCCAGCGCTTAGATTGTGTTGCAGATTGGAAGCGATTTGAAGAAAGGCCAAGTTTGATCTGACAGCTGTGCATATCTGCTTGCTGCGCTTCAAACCAAACCCGGGAAGAAGGGGGAAAACAAAACGGGTTTCTTACAAGGCCATGTGTGCCTGGAATTAATACTGGCTTTGTGTCCGAATGGTTGCTCTGCATCATTGTGTGTCTTTTCTCAAGGCTCTCTCTGTGAAAAGGAAGGACAACGCAAGAAAAAAGCAAAAAAATGTCAAGGCCCCCACCTCTTCCCTGAGATAATCGAAAGGAAACAGTCACACAAAGCCCCATTACACGGTATCACTATGAATTTCAATGAGAAGCCATGTCACTCTCAATGCGCTGATGTCCCGCGCCGCGTCCCCTGGCGGGCCTGCTAGGGCAGCGGAGGTACTCTGAGTACCCACTGGAAAAAGCCATGGCCTGACCTTCGCAGAACAATGATGAGAAGCTCGGTGCCGGTCCGTCACCGGGGAGCGTAAAATGCGCTCCTGCACCGAGCTTTCGTCACGGTCACAAAACAAAGGATGCAAATACACTGTGCTACGATTCTCGGAAATGCATTGTTAGCGATGAAAGTTCCACCTCTCTGTGGTCATAATAGAAATTACCGTGCTGCAGTAATAGAAATTACCGTGCTGCAGTTAATAGCCACATATACAGTGGTGGCACAGTGGCGCAGTGGTTAGCACTGCAGCCTCACACTTCTGGGACCAGGAGCCCAGTCTCTGCCATGGCTTGGCGTGTTGGGAGTCGTGACTGCATGTTCTCCCCGAGTCTCTGTGGGGTTTACTTCGGGTACTCCAGTTTCATTCCATAGTCCAGTGCTGAGGTTAAACTAAATGGTGTGTGAGTTTGCCCTGCGATGGGTTGGTTCCCTGTCCTGGGTTGTTCCCTGCCTTGCACCCATAGGCTCTAGACCCCCTGTAACCCTGGAGAGGTTACAGAAACTGGCTGGCTGGATAGCTGCAGGTGCAGTATGCAAATGCTATCTATGGCAATGGAAATCTATCTATCTATCTAATCCATAGTTTTTCCATGAGAAATATTTGATCATAATAAATGTTATATTCTCTCTAAGCAAAAAAAACACTAACAAGGTGTGTAATGATGTTTTTTTTTCTCACTTAGCTTTGCAATGTGCAAACAATTTCACAAAAATGACTCCGTGCAAACTCAAAGTACATTTGGAGGAAATACAGGTAAACAATAGCAGGGCTGTGACTCAGAACCGGGATCGACTATCAATAAACGCAGTTTCCATGCTTCCCGGACCTGCACGGCTCGTGGATGGCCGACATAGAAACAAAAGTCATCTGTACATCTGCAATGGAGAGGAAGAGACATTTCCTGTCAGTTCCCAAAGCTCCGCAATGCAGCCGTGGTGTCCCCCCCCCTTCGCTGGTCCTGACAGTGTTTAGCTTCTAGCAGAGGTGTCGCGATGGTTTGCTCACGAACATGTGCTGACTAATAGACGCAGCACCGGACAGAATAGCATGTGGTTTTTCTGCCTTTTTATTGTAAGCAGACGCTCACCGACAGATCAGGGCAAAATAATTCAAGAAAGGCGTGCTAGACAGAAAAAAACAGGCGGAAAAATGCCCCATCTGTCCGACGGAAGGCAGCTCTCTGCACGGAGGCCGTGCCTGTTTTCCGAAAAGGTTCCTTGCTAATTGCAATATGCCTTTGTGTGAGGTAGTCTATTTGTGCAGGCGGTGTAATCCATAAAGGCGTGTTCTACACACTCATAAATCAATGGACAAATTAAAAGTTGCTATTCCCACAGCATATGCAGGGATTTCGAGGCGCAACCTTCGTGTTTGTGTATCCGTGTGTGTTGGTGTGTGTCTGTGTGTGTGTGCGCGTGCGTGTGTGTGCGTGCGTGTGCGCGTGCGTGCGTGTGTGTGCGTGCGCGCGTGTGTGTGTGTGCGTGCGTGCGCGTGTGTGCGTGCGTGTGTGTGTGTGTGTATCACCATGAGCAGCAGGTACTCAGGCCCGCAGTCCTGTAGTTTGCTATTGTGAGCCCAACAAAGGGGCTTGGGAATTTTAGGATTTCTTTGTTCTCTCCCATTATTCCCAGTATGTCTTCAGTAACATTATATAAAAAAGAGTCAAGTAAAAGACAGTGAGGTGGAGTGGGGGGGGGGGGGGTGTTAATGTTAAAGAATTAATAAATTTTTTCCCCACACATTTACAGGGCTCCACATTAGGAAACCTCCAATGAAAAGTAAATG
>JAODKC010000043.1:4497983-4515540 GCA_026777985.1 Mormyrops attenuatus
CCCCCCCCCCCCCCCCCCCCCCCCCCCCCCCCCCCCCCCCCCCCCCCCCCCCCCCCCGCCCCCCCCCCGATGATCCTTAAGCATTAATACAGTTTTTCCGCACACATTTTCAGGGCTCCTCAGTAGGTAACCTGCCATGATAAGTAAATGAATCGATGTACAAAGAAGCCTCAATAGATTAGAGGATTATTTTATTTTTATTGCACTTCACAGCAGTTCAACTACTGCCTACCTCAGGAGAGCTGTATACCACAGTATACCACAGTATAACACAGTATAACACAGTATACCACAGTATAACAGTATACCACACATAATACAGAAGGATTATAAGGATTATTATGCAGGATAATACAGAAGCGAAAAACACACAATGTTACTTCTTCTGTTTCCGTTTGACATGACAAGATGAGCATGGGAGAGCAGAGCAGGATGGGGAATTAGCTAACGAAGCAGCTTTCAGATTCAACACCGGATGAGGCAAGGATCTCTCGAATGTAAACACAGGACACAAGGAACGGTGCCAGATCAGCGGAGCAAACAGGACCCCCGGGGCATCAGAGGAGGCATTCGGACGGAAGATCTCCCAGCATAGTGACTTGTGTCTGCCGCCAGCTGCAGATAATTCAAGCTAAACGAGTCTCTGGCTTCCTGGTGAGACCATGTTGTATATGCATCTTGTAGGCAGCAGAAACGCCGCAGAACCAGCTGCACCAAACCCTGGGGGTACCGGTGCAAGGAGGAATGACTTGGCCCCGCCATTCCGTCTAATCTGCGTTTACGAAAGGCGTTAGGGTAAGTGATTCAGCATATTTTTTACACCGAGAGGGCTCAGGGAATTGTGAGGCGAGAACTCGTGGTTTGACCATCATCCGTTAATTTGACTGCAGTTCTCAAATTCGGTAAAAACACCCTCGGGGTCTAGTGCTTTGGCACTAAAAGGACTATGTAAGATGTTTTCTCGGCAATGGAGAAAACATCGGGTTCTCGCAAACATCTGCCCTGTTGATTGTAACCCCTCGCTTTTGTTCTCCGTAAATGGTGCCTCGCAGCAGTCATAGCTAATAGCTAATAATCAGGGACTGCAAGAGCGTGGTAGTAGGAGACGAGAAGGTAATTACAACAGCAAGTGAGCTACGGCTGTGTTTACTGCCGTCAAGGCAAGGCACAAGGGACTACATCACGCGGCTAATGAAACATGTCGGCCCCCCCAAGAATCAGGGGCATTTCCCCTCATCTGCGCAGCATATTGACTGAGCTGGGAACGGTCAAAGGTCACGTCCAGCACTTTCAACTTTAGACTCCGACTCTTCCGTTTATCCTTCACTTCCGTTTAATATTAATTGAACTTTTTCTTCAAAACCAGAGTTCAACAGTCAACAAAAATGTGCCTGTTAATCATGGACTATGACAACATTCGTTACATTCAGTCTGTCCAAAAAAAAAAAAAGATTCTTTCCCGTACTTCAAGTGATGATCATAGGTCTCTCCACATGTTGTAATTAAAGCATAAGTATACTGTCTAAACCTCAAGTCAGAGGTCGAGCAAACAGACAGAACAAGACAATAGCTACAGCGGGTAACTTTTAAAAGGGAGGCCAAACTTTAAAGGGGAGACAGATGTAACAGTGCATGACACAAATCCAACATAAACTAAATTTCATTTGGGAAAAAAAGCTTTAAGCTGAAGAACAAACAAAATCTTGCAGGGAAGAGTGACTGTTGCTGGACGGGGGGCTTCTCGGCAACACGGCGCACGCTCCAAACAACAGCTGCTCGGTCAGCCATGAGTTCCAAGGTAATCCTGCCACTCGGGCAACCGCCCTGGGCACTCGTTTGCATCACCGGCCAGAAAATAGGCTTGATGACACAATCGTCAAGCCCACCAGGAAGCTGCTCGTCTGTCTGGATGAGAGCCATGATTTTCAGATGCTTCATGAACAGTGATTATTGGTGACGGGTAGTCCTGATGTCTTGGACGCCAGCACCTGGTGATTAAGGGATTAAGAAATATCTACTGGACAACAAAAGCATGACACAAGAAAGGACATCTTGGAAAATGGCTGACTAGATGGTGACCAGCCAATACCTATTAGGCGGATATCAATGATAATAATAATAATAATAATAATAATAATAAATGATATCGCCTTGAAATTACTTTTATATAATAAAATTTGTTCCATTTTTATTATAGGGGCATAAGAGCAGCCGTAATTCACATGAAGGGGCCAGTGTTATCATTAGCCAATGATGTTTTTAATCGTTGAGTGACAAGGGTGGGGGTACTCTGGGGGCCAACGAGCTCTCCTCTAGGGCCCGGCCTGTGCCTGTGGCCCCACCTCAATATACTCCCTTGTTCTAAAATATCAATGTAGAAATGATCTCCTAGTTATCCATCATATTCCGAAGGTTAAAAATTTAATGATTGGGTTTCCCCAAAACATTTTAATTTCTAATCTTAAAGGAAACCAAAAATGTTTTGTAGTCATAGAATTCATCATCAAAACAATCAACAACAGTAAAAAAAAAGAAAATATGAATTTTCTCATCTCTGTCAACCCACCAGGTCTGTGTCAGAGAATTAGCTAGGGCAGCTGTGCATTATGGTACCTGAGTGTGATCCGGGGGAGAAGCGTTATCTTAAGTGTCCCACCCACATCTAGCTACATTATGGGCTGTCTTGATTTCTTTATTTTACATATTTATAGGTTTCTAGACATAAATTATGTTCATTAAGGAAAACCAAATATTTATTTTTGTTATTTTCTTCAACAAATCCTTTGAGTTCTGAAATCCAAAACACATAGACGATCTGGATCTTAAAAGCACCTACGGTGCTTAAGAAAACTGTGCACATCATGAAATTACGAACCATGACAAAATAAATAGCACTCCAGCAAGCTTTGGGGAGGGGCAGTAAAAAAGGCATAAACCTCTTATTTGTTGCAGAAATATGCATATATATATATGGTTACAAGCTAAATGTCATCTGTAAAATGAATCACAGGGCAAAACCTCACAAACCACCAGCAGGCACATCAACAAGAGAATCATTCGATTTCACTAACAGGGTTAGACCACTCACCAACTATAAGTATACAACAATTAAAAAAAAAAAGCTCGCTTCTGAGACACCATGTGAAACAGCTCCATAATCGCACAATTAAAATCATTGAAAAAATGTGTCATTGAGCACTGCGTTACGTATTTGTGTTAGGCGCGGTATTTCTGTAACACTGCCCTTCCGTCTCACTCCTTTCCATTTACCCATTCCTGTTTTACGTAAAAAAAATACTGTACAAACATGATAATCCCCCACTAATCACTGCTCCATTGTCCTAAGCCGGACAGATTTGTAACCCTGCTGTTTTATCACCCTACAAACAGGTATCACACATCCCATGTAGCTATGCTACACAAACAGTCCGTGAATGCAGAGTTTATATTCTACATGTCTGATTATCTTTCTTGTAATGGCTTTTAAATGACCAGCAGGCATCAACAGGGCATTCAGAAATAAGATTAGAAGTTGTAATGGCTTATTTGGGCTGTAGATCAATTGAAACAAATTATTTAACCTAACAAAGCACGAAAAATAATCAGATAAAATCATTTCAGATGTGTTTATTGTATCTGTAAAACCACTTTTGGCAGCAAATGATGGATGTGGCTGTGGTTTCCTTATTTCTCTATAATTTTGTTATTGAAACACTCAAAATTAATATTTGATGCAGATATTGGTCTCACTGACGTTTTAAAATAATTGTGCTTTGATTATGTTCCGTCAGAAAAGTGTGATATAAAACATTTGTGTTACGTTTGGAAACGTAACGTTTGTTTTGCATTGTACTTTATCAAGACAAGGATACACCCCCTTTTTAAAAATTAATCAAGGGGTTAGCTCAGGGTTAGAAGCAGGGGGCATATGGATGTCCTAGGGGGGTTAAGTCAGGAGACAAGCCTCTTACTCACCCATAAGCAGCTCATTATTAACTGCCACTTAATTGGTTAATGGATAATTATAATTATTTTGGGATCTTTTAGGACAGTGTTTCTGAAACTGGTCCTTGGGGACACCCAGACAGTCCATGTTTATGCTCTCTCCCAGCAGCAAAAATGTACACTGTCTGGCAGAGAGCTGAGACGGAGCAGAAATATGGACTGTCAGGGGGTCCCCATGAAGTGGGTTGGGAAACACTGTTTTGGGACTTGTAGATAAGATCAAATTTTTGGGTCATCTCTTGGCTGGCAAACCCAAGAGGGTTAGGGTTAGGGTTACAGTTAGGGTTAGGATTAGGGCTAGGGTTAGGATTAGCGTTAGGGTTGGGATTAGGGTTAGGGTTATGATTAGGGTTGACCCTCATGTGGCATGGGTCTGTTGTTTGTCCTTATATAACTTATAGGTTTTTTTGTACACTAGTACTACAGTATGTGAATTGCTTGCACTAAGTGTACCTGCATCTTCATTTCACTGTACATGCGCAGTATGACAATAAACTCGACCTTGAAAAGAAAATAGGTATGTCTCCTTTTATCATTTTTATGGCTTAAAAGACACAGGACATAATGGATGGTTAAAAGGATAATTTTTAGATTTTACTTGGATAACTGCCGTCACTGTGATCTGGGGGGTGCCAATGCATTAGGACACAGTACCTGTGACCAGAAGGTCACCAGTTGAAATCTCAGTGTTGACTGTGTGACACCAACATTGGGCCCCTGAGCAAGGCCCTTAATCGCCAATTCCCTTAGCGACTGGCGGTTCCTGACTGCTTCCACAAAAGAAATGCACGTTGCTTTGAGAAGAGGTGTCTGCAAAATGAATACAATGGATAATTCACTAATTGCGCGACATAATCATGAAAGGAGTGGCATCTTCTCCAAGGTGCTCCTCAGCCCCGAGTCCTTCACTTCCCAGGCCCCACGGTGACGCCGCGGTAAGTGGTTATGGAAAACAAAGGGATGCTTGAACGGATTGACGTTAATCCCCACATGAGAAGAGGTCACAGCAGGCACAAGAAACGTCTGCAGAATAACAACCAAAAAAACAACAAAAAAAAAGCTGTTTAAAGTCACTATCATGCTTTGGAAGGGACAAGTCGTTCTGAACTCTGTAAAGTTTGTTTAGCCTTTGGTTCATTTTACTAGCTTAGAAAATGTGATTTAAATATTTGCAGAACCATTTTGGATTTAAATAAAAAGTGACCATTTTTTTAAGTCTCTTTGTTTTCAGAAAAAGAATTAGCTTTGTTTGTAGTTAAGAAAAACAAGTCTTTGTGTACCGAGAAATGCTCTTTTGTCTGTTAATGAGTGCTTTAAAAGCAATTCAGCCCTAAGCCCAACACGCAGCACTGCCGTCGGTACTCCTTGACAGACTATTGGAAAACTGCGCTACAGAATGTGGAAGCTCTCTTTCCAGGCGAGGAGACCATCGGAGGTGATTTGTGGGTCACGTCATACCACTGATCTGTGCTGCCTACCATAGGGGATGAATGAAGGAGAACTTCAAGGGAAGTTGAGGAGCATTCTGGGTGAGCGAGGCAGCAGATGGCTCTGGACAACAGGAAACGGTTCATCACTGAACAACCAAATGGAAACCATAGTAGCTGAGTGGCTGGATGCAGTGCCCCCTCTGGTTGGAAAGCAGAAGCGTGGAAAGCAGAGTCATCCTGTGTTGTCTTACATTACTCAGCACGAAAAAGATTCATAGAAATGAGTTCACCTTTGTCCCAGTATTCCAGTTCCCGCTATCAAAATTCCCACCTTAACAAACCGTGAAGACATGAGACATAATACAAATTACGACGACTATGAATTAATGGTAACAAAACATTACAACAACAGCCCGCCACAGCAGGGGCATTTTACTGGTTTTTATTTTTGCTATTGTTGTTTTCAAAAATGTAAAATGGTGTTTGGGTGTCATGCCCCGCTCGTCCATTCCTCCCGTGTGCCACGCCCCCTCATCTACCTCATGTGGAATCCCCTTATTTACCAGCTGTTTCTTGTTGTTTTCATTAGTCCTGTATATTTAAGTCCACGTCAGAGTATGTTTCCCTAGTCCTGTCATTGACGTTGGGGAGGGGCAGTCATTGATGTTTCCAGTGTCCTGTGTAGGATTGATTCCTAATAAATCCCTCATTCCCCGACTCTCCGTCTCCCTGCTCCTGCTTCCCCGGTCCGTGTTGTGACATTGGGAGTGTTGGGGATATTTTAGGCAGATTAATTTGGTGTCTCTTGATTGGACCTGGAATAAATGATAATTTTGCCAATACGAGTGAATGGAAATTGTTTTGGGGTAGCATTACAGCTGTATATTTCTTGAGTTGGATGTTTGATTCCTGGACTTGTGGAGTTTTCCCTTGGGGATTTAGTATATCTAAGATGCTCATCGATTTTTCTGTGAGTATTTTCCCTGCCCCCCATCCAGGGTGTTCACCTTCCCTGTGGTCTGGGGCCCCATAACCCTGTAATGAGATATGAGATTTGGAAAATGGATGGGTATATAATGCTGACACTCTTATTAAATGCTGACCTCATCCTTGAGGTACCCAGTATCTCCTAAATATGGGGCTTACCAGACAGCCAAGCCCGCGTTTGTCCCAGAAACCGCGTCTGCTCGCGCAGCGATATTTACGAGCATCAGCGCTAAGGCACTTTTCGCGCCTGGCTAGGAATGTCGCACAGCAGAGACAAGCCAGTCCTGGCAGGGAGATCTGTCACATGGGCAGCCAGGTGTGAACCCACGCCGGAGACGCACACCCACTCACTTGGTCCTTCTCCTCCTCCAAGGAGGCCCAGCTTCTACACAGGCTAATAATCTGTCCAAAACTGCAACAGGAACTGAATCCTCCCCCCTCCCAAACGGTCTCAGTGCCGCTGAGGCTTCATTAAGCATCCAGTAATGTTTTGCATCTTGATGACCCCCCCATGCCAGGAGGCAACGCGCATGTAGCATTGTCGCATTTCCCAGGCTTTTCGCCGTGACCTCCTTGTCTTCCTGTTGATGTAACTTCACAGGAGCCATGGGGGGGGAGGGGCTTCCTGTGTGGAACAATAAGCGGCACGTGGTGTTCCCCGCCGGAGGACAGCGGCATCACACCTTGTGTCATACCTGACACTCCCCCGGTGGTCCAGCTACGTCCAGCATTTCCTGTTAATCTCTTTCCCAGACACCCAAGCAACACGGACCGTGGGAGCTTAACCGTCTGAGCAAGGTCTCAAACACTCAATGTGCAATGTAGGTACAATGTCATTGTGTGAGTGGTTTTATACTGCTGGGCGTGCAACTCACTTATTGTCCATTGCTTGCGTGAGTGTGTGGGTGGCAGGGGGGTTGTACCCTGGCATGGAGTGGTCCCTCTAAGGTGCCCTCTGCTGTTTGTTACTGGGATAGGAAGCAGACGTTGTTGGAAGATGGATGAATGGATGGATGGATGGATGGATGGATCTGTTGTGCAATTTTGGGCTCCCTTAATTGGATTATTGCTGCAGCTTGTTTTCCCATCCAAGACAGACAGAACAGTCACATGACAGATTCTGACATACCCTTGACGATCGCATTGTTACAGCGTTGCACATTGTCCCAGCTTGTTAAGCAACAGTCCCGGACCGGCAACGTGAAATAAAGACCCGGGTGCTAAAGGTGAAGGCATTTCCCACCTGTGAGCATTTGGCACTGGTCCATGTGCATTTCTGTCTGAATCCCCCCGAGCCTCTCACAGGCCACGCCAGCACAACAGCAATGTTACACACAGAAGCAGGTGAATGTGGTCAGAGGGCCCTCCAGCTATTCTTGACGTACGGGGGGGTAGCAACAAGAAAACCTGTCAACCAGGGGGGTTCAGACACAAAAAAGGGAATAAATCATGTCCCCTGGAAGCCCCTGAGGTTCAGCCTGGATAAACCTGTGCATGACAGTGCTCACAGCTACACAACAGCTGTAT
This sequence comes from Mormyrops attenuatus, assembly GCA_026777985.1. Taxonomy (NCBI): domain Eukaryota; kingdom Metazoa; phylum Chordata; class Actinopteri; order Osteoglossiformes; family Mormyridae; genus Mormyrops; species Mormyrops attenuatus. The sequence continues at coordinate 4,505,933 of JAODKC010000043.1, forward strand.
CATACCAAAAGCTGGTACATTGAGCTGGATAAATGTCCTCATCATTACATCAGCCTCCAGGCTGTCAGGCCAAATGTCACTGTCAGCTGGAGACCACTGCTGTCACATGACCATCCTTCATGAGTCGACACTTCCTCCTATCAGAATGCAGCAGCCGTTAGCATGGCGAGCATTGGGGCCCCTCTCTGGAAGTCGTTGTTTACAGTCGCGGTGGTTAATAGTGGATGAGAGTGGGCGTGACCCTGGGAGCGATGCAGATGTTCCACTGGCTGTCCCTTCCCTACTGTTCCATCTGGGATGCACTGAAGTCCCACGGATACCCTGTTTGGAATGAACCAGCCGGGTTCTGAAGATCAGCGTAGCCCCCATTAGCGAAGGTCTCACAGCACTCCTGCTAGTCCACACAAATGATGCAGAGTAATAAGAGTTACAGCCAGAGATTCGTGAAAATTCTTCTTCATTTCATCATCATTGTGGACTGAAACTGAAGTGAAGTTGAGCAGAGAACCATCCATCCGGCGACCCAGTCTTCCTCCTTGCCAAACAAGGGTTTTTAATAACCATGAGTCCGGTAGTACTTCCTGTCTGCAATGATCCATGCATTTCATCAAATATGCAATGAAGAAATTTATTTTATTTTTTAAATATTTTTTTATTGAAACAAATGTCTACCCCACAACCTCAAACGGTTTCACTGCATCCAGAACCCCCCTGTCTTATTCTTCCTGGAAAATCACGTTAATTATAATGGATTATTTGAAAATATGGAGCCAGAGCTGGGCACCTGTTCAAACGGTCCGTCTGTTTGACGTTTCATAGCATTAAGCCTGTAATTTCTACCTGTTTAAAGGGATTTTTAATACTATGATGTGCTCTTTGACTCACTCGTTTTAATACCGTGGATTTATGGTGAGTTTGTTTTAAAGAGGGATAAGTCTCCCTCATGACCCCCCCCCCAGCCTGAAACCCACTTTCAGAAATGCTTAGTGTCTTACAGACTTTCCTTTCTATAAAGAAGCCAAGAACTCCTTGTTTCCTTAAAAAATACTTCAGCATAATAAAGTTTTACGGGAGTGAGGTAACGCGGCGTAACCTCACCACCTCTAGCTACATCCTCCGTTCACTAACGCAGTCATTCACCACACTTGGTTTTTAAACTCATCTGCCAACCTAAGATATCATTCCGCAAATTTCAGCAGAAGTTTCTAGTCCCCAGCCACCAAACCCACGTCCTTCTACCAGAAATAAACAAAAATGTCATTTTCACTCTTAATATGATATTACGCATTACATATATCACTTCATACATATGTACATGACTTTATGTGCTGTAAATCTCCTCAGACTATATTTCAGTAATAAGGTTTCTGCATAATAGCCTCATGTACATGAAGCAAAAAAAGACCTACGACATGTGAAATAAATGGAAAACAAAAATAATCAATGTAGTATATCTCAGTCTATATATTTTTATATTTGTGTAAGCTTGATACTAGGCAGATGCTGTATTGGACTTTGGTATATGCATTAACATTGGTACACCTGCACCCAGTAAGTATATGTAGAACATGTATTAATGCTCTCAGAGACACAAATTTATCACAAAAACAAAGGTGTCCCCTACGGACCCAGGTCCAGACTGAGAAAACCTCTCTGACTCTGCCCAGGAGAAAAGCAGAGAAAAGGAGTGTGGGAGAGAGATGTGACTTCACAGTCACCACCAACGCTTTGCCCTCTGCGTTCCAGCAAAGGGCCCTTCTTCTGGAACCTTCTTTTCAGGTCTCGCTGGTCTGGCCCCCCAAGATGAACAGAACAATAACAACACAGTTCGCTCTCTTTAAAAAAAAAAAAAGTCGCTCCATGTCGGAACAGCTCCGGCATTCAGAGGCTCCTTTCAGAAAGCCTACACACCTGTTTAATAAAGTAACACCGCGGTGAGATCACAGCTTTAACCGCGCTATCAGAGGTTTAACTGTAGCCGCCGCAAGAAGGACAGACTGTTAGCTGCAATACAATGCTTTCATACTCAAAATCCCGCTATTCTGAACTACTCCGAATATTCTGGCTTTTATTTATAATGCAGTACAGATGCTGAATTAGCGGCTAAATCTTCTGACGACTACTGTTTCATATTCTATAGCTTTGCCTCGTCGGTTAGACCTCCAGAAAGACTTTATGCACCCCATGCACTCAAGCCTCGCCACATTTCAATATACCGATGCCGCACGGCCATATAAACGTTTTATTAAAGTTCCAAAGAGGAACCGTGAATCAGCTATTAAAGCCGGCTTAAATAACAGTTTCCATTTACCACCCATTATTGATCGTACGTCTAGCCTTCGGGTCAAAATCTCTGCTCAACCAATTGGGGGCAATTTGTTTATTTCCTGAAAGCTTGCAAAGTGGAACCATGTGAAGGAGACTTGTATCTCAGACTATGTGAATCGCTGCAAAAAAAATAGAAGTAATTATTTCTGGTTACCACAATTCAAACATAATTACAAGTTGCAAGCATAGCTCTCCCCATGTGATGTGGTCTTAGCTTTAACTATCTTCTGCCATTTAAAGCTTTGGAAAGCAACAGCTTCTTTCTCTTCCGCGTGGTTTTTGAGAGCAACGTCTATATTAATTGAGATGCATATTCTGTGAGTTACAATCTACTGCAGCCTCTTCTGTCTGCCTACCAATAAATGATCAAGCAATTAAAATACAACCACTGTTGCAATTCCGGTGTTTCTGAGATTCTAACTGTGTCCTAACCCCTGCAACAGAAATAAAAAAAAGCAGTTTTGGCCAGCACACTCATAGTGTCTCAGTCACATGGCCCACACATTCTGCAATTAAAGAGACCTGAACAAATCAATCTCCCTGCTACCAGCTCATCCTTGTGTGGAGGCCTCGGTGAAAATGGCGAGTCACACTGATGACATATAATTATGCCTTGGTGGACAGTGAGAGAGTGAGTGAGAGTAAGAGAGAGGGAGAGAGGGGAAAAGATATGCTCAGTCTCCTGTTCTTTAGGATTTTTCTCCTCTCAAGGTCTTCAAACCCTGTTTGGCTGAAGACCTGGTTTGGTGACTGTCTCAGTCACATGGCCCACACATTCTGCAATTAAAGAAATTAAAGAGAGAGAGGGAGAGAGAGAGAGGGGGGATGGTCAGTCTCCCGTTCATTAGGATTTTTCTCCTCTCGAGGTCCTTAAACCCTGTTTGGCAGAAGATGTGGTTTGGTTATCATCTGTCACATGACCCACACATTCTGCCATTAAAGAAATTAGAGAGAGAAAGAGAGACTCCTGTTTTTAAGGAATTTTCTCTCCTCTTGCATCCGTAACTGAGAAAAAAAAGAACGAAGCCAACACACTCAAGGTCCTCAAACCCTGTTTGGCTGCAGATCTGGCTTGGTGACCGTCTCAGTCACATGACCCACATATTCTGCTGTTATAGAAACCTGTCTTAGTCTGTCTCTCCTGTTTTGTTCTCTGTGCCAAGGCAGCTGAAGCAGCACAGCACCTCCTCTGTGTTTTAATAAGGACAACACAGAGCTTAAACTAGGCCCTCAGGCGACTTGTTTACGGCCTGTGGGAGGCACGCAGGGTTTGACCGTGCTGGGCGGGGCCCCCCCCGAACCACAGAGGGCTACCATTATTCCATGCACTCTCTGCTTTTTTCCCTCCCACAGTCCCTCAGCTCCTCACTTGGCTCGCGCCTGCTGCGGTCGGTTATCACGTCGTACCAGTGCGGTTCCCGGCATCTCCGTGTCCCCATCCTTCAGACGGTGACCGAAAATTCAGGCTGAGGTGTGAACAGCTTGCCAAACAGTTAGTCGTAACCAGAACCGTTCACCGAATCCCGAGGGGGAAAAAAAAACTCATTTCCTAAATTCCGATTTTATACCAAGGTCCTTAAATCTCTCTGTTAACCAACTGACAATTAACCAACATACGGACTAAATAAGTGTGGGAGGGTGTCTGTGAATGTGTGTCACCCATATTATTTTGTGGGTTCACTCACCCAAAAACAGTTCTACTAAATCTAGATGGTAAAAATCTAGCATTGTACCAAATCTAGTAACACATATCTACAATGGGATCCATTTTTGGTGACTACTGGGGGCTCATGGGAGTTTTACTTCTGAGGGCAGAAAGAAAATGATTGGTTAGGAGAAATAACCAACTGAATTGTAGGGGAGGTGGGTCCAAGCAAATAGAGGATGTGGGAGTAACCAATCATTTGTCTTGGTCTCGCCTCTTCTAATTGCTTGGACCTACCCCTTCTACAATTTGATTGCTTATCTCTCTGAACCAATCATTGTTCCTTCTGCCCTCAGAACATTTTTGTGTAAGTAAAACTCCCACAAGTCAAATGGGGGCACAAATTAAAAATAAATGTCCAGGAAACTTCCTTGGCACTTGCCTGTTGCTAGAAACAAAGACAACATCCGTTTTTGTCGTTATGAGTAGATCATTCCATTAATTTCTGCCTTTTACATTATACAAGTCACTAAATAAAGACATTTTGGCCTTGGAAGGTTTGGCTTGGAGACCTCTGACAGTACTGATCAAAATTCTTTTTTTGTCATCATTTATAATTGGGCTACAATACATTGTAGAGTAGTAATTAAAGAAAAACACATTGAAGCATCCGGTTCAGTCCACCAGAGCCAGCCAAGGGATGACGTCAGTATCTGAAGTAAAAACTTTATTTGAAACGCAGAGATGAAAAGAGCACAACAATGATTTACCACTAATCACACAGAACAAACCAATTCTTCATGATTTTGCTTTTTTCAGGAACACTCCGAGGCAATATCCTCTATTAAAGCAAAGTTGTAATTTGCAGAGCATGCTGGAGTCAAAGATTAAATTTATTCCCAAACTGAGGCGTTTACGTAGATTTGTACCTACCGCCTAATGGCTCTGGCCTGTCCTCGGCGTCTAGTCCTATCATTTGAAATGTCATCTTGGGCTGCACTTTAAGTCATTGGTTGCTGAGTCATATTTTGATGCATAACGGAGCACATTTAAAATCCCCCCGCCCCCGTGAGATCCTTTTCCAGCTGACAATATAATCGCCTCAAGTGGGGTCGTGGTAAGATGCGGGTTTTAGAAGTCATTCCAACATCATTGAAAAAAGAGGATCACCATTAGGCTGTCTTGGAATTATAATGACCGATTTAGAACGCCGTCCTTTGCGATGACAGCTAGGCGTGAAATGTAAACATTACCATGTTGATGAGGATTTCTTATTAAAAAGAAACATCAAAACTGGAAGGCCCCGCTGAGATCCAGTCAGGCATGGAGCTAGAAGCTGTAACTGTGCAGCAGTTTGGGTAGCTCACACTTGGGCATTCACGGGAAGCTCGACCTAGCTGCACTTATGCCTCGCCGACTCCTTGACAGCATGAATATTTGAAATGTGCTATTGGCCTCGTTTCAACGTTACTTTGGACAGAGGCATCTACTAGATGTGTAAGTGTAGAAATGCTGGGCCACCTGACAAAATGTCACCTTGGGCCCCTTCTCTTGATGGTGAAGAAATGCTGGGCAGAGGGGCCCTCGGTAGGTTTTGACGAACAGGGGGCCCCAGATACTGTGCTGAGCCCTACTAATCTGCCAGGGTATCTGTGTATGTCCAATTCCCCTGGATATAGCAGGGAAGAGATGATTACCTCTAACAGAGCGAAAGTGTGGACCACAGCTGTCACTGAGGACTAGCAGAAGATCAATAAGGAAAACATGCCTCATTCCATAAATGTGGCAGGGTGGAGGACATGCACTGCTGACCACGCCCGTTACCTGCAGAGTGAAAGACTCCCCTAATTACTCACAGCTGGCCCCGCTTCTCTAATGAGTGGCTGATGACTCAGGTATCCAGCAGGAAAGACGTGTGCAGGCAAAGACTGCATGACATCATAACCTGTGCACTCGATGTGCCTTTTTAAAATGAAGAAATATATTTTACTATGGGCATGCTGTATATTGGCATGACCGAGCAATAGTGGAGCATTTAATGGTTTAACGGCTAGCTAGGCTAAATGTCTGCGAGACGTAAACGCAAGCAAACAGAAAGGGAAAAGTGAGGTAAAATGATAAAGGACTCTGAAATCCTTCAGTCACATGACAGCAAAGTGGCTAAACCGACAGATGCCTTAAGGATTGACTGAATGTTGATTTTGTTTTATTCATCCAAAATACAACCCATTACGAACCTTTTTTAAAAAGTTAATTTCACTTACTTGATCCTCACTTCAGTAAAAACATAGCTGTGAAAATGGATAGTAAAAGGCAGATAATGATTTACGGGGCTGAAAACTGAAAGACTGATTAGGTCAGGATAGAATCACTTACTAAAGGAATTGATATCGATGCTAACAGCAGATGAATCCTCAACACAGAGCTACATTTCTGAATGACAGTATATTCTTGAATAGCATGATCCTCCGATGAAGAGTTTTTCGGTATAGCTAGGCATCCTTACGCATCCATGGTAGATAAAGTGTCTACATGACCACAATCCTGAGCTCGTGTTTTTTGTCGGGGGCCCTAAAACTCGAAAAAACTGAAATTTCTGCGCTTGTCCAACGAGCAATACAGATGCAGGATACAGAGTTCATTTTACTGGAAAGACAGATGAGGCCCCTCAGGGATCAGGCCCTCAGCAGAAGCGAACAAAGCCATCCCGTGATATTCTCACACCATCCTGAAGATGGCACAGTTGAGCACCTGTGACGGGGCTGTTCACATGCTCAATAACGAGCGATGTTCCAACTTGACTGTTCTGGTTTTCTACTCTTTTGTGACGCACTTCCACGAAGATACTTTCTCGTATCCCTTCGGTTTTTTTTCACGAGGACATGAAAACAGGGGACAGCAGATCATTCGGTTGGCTGCAACATTACCAAAGATTGCACATAATAGCCACCGTGGATGATTCCGGCAATCAGAGCTTGATTGCTTTTGTGCCTCATGAGAATTACTGCTCTGTTTGAAGTATAGACCAAAACAGCAAACTTCTTTCAGTGAATACCAGCCATTTCATGATAGGAGTGTAAAACCGGAGTGCTTAACTGATGAAAAAGAGAACAGAGTCTGGTTTTTCACCAGCTACACGGAACATGAAGCCACTTTCTCCAGACAAGAATCTCCTCTGGCTGGTAGAGAAAAGAAAAATCTTTAGCTCCACACTGATAGTTGTAGTCGCTTGTAATTGCAAATTCTTTTCATGAAACTTGCTGTTAAAAAGTGATCTTAGCATGCAGCGTATCTTCAATGGCTTTTAATCTTGTTTGGAAACCAGTGGAGCTTGATGGTTAAATACTTTGGTTTGTAATTAACCAAGCAATGGTCTGTATTAGTGGCAGCCATGTAATGAGGTCTGTCACACCATGTGGCCCATGTGGAGGTCTGACTTCAGTGTAAGATCACTTATCCAGTGGCATTTATTAACTCTGCTATTTAGTGTGCATGTGTGTGTGTCTGTGTGGCCATGTATTTATTACATTGTAGGGATGAAATGTCTCCACAATGTGATAAAAAACCTGTTATTTTAACCTTGTGGGGACCATTTTTTCAATCCCCACAAGGGGAAAGTCAATTTTATATAAATCCGTGACTGCAATCAAAAAACCTTAAATCTTGTATTTTTTCTGGTGACTTGTGATGAAGGTAAGATTTGGGTAGGGGTTAAGGGTGTCATAAACAACTGAAATCCATGAGCCTAACCCCTATATATGCTTGGATACCCCCCCCCCCAACCTTGACAATGAGCAGGATAGATAGGTGGACGGATAGTACTTTACTGGCCTGTGCTGTATTCACATCGTTCTAGGCGATCTGATAATAATCTTAAAATAAAATTTGTACAGTAAGTAAACATAATAAATATGTGGTAAATTGAATCATACAACAAGACAGATTGATTAATGCTGAGAGTCTCCCATATGATTGTGGAGCAAATGGAAATTTTTCAGCTACCTTGACAGGCTGTCCCAAGCTCTGTTTTGATAATATAATGGTTGGTATTTTCACAAAGGCAAAAAATGACAGCCGTTTCAGGTAAATAGCATGAAACCTCACATATAGAAGGTAACCTGTAATTTGAGGCCACAAATGAATGCATTTAAGACAATTGCACTCCTCTGACATCTCCCACAGTGTCAGAAGTGATGCTGTGAGTTCAATGGTTCTTCTGTTATTCAGTCATGTTTGGACAGGATTTAGGTTCATGTACTGGGCTTGACAGCTTGGGCTGCCACTTAGTTGGGATGATTGAGTAAGAGTAATGGCCATATCTCCAGGCTGTTTAAGTCCTGTGGGGATGTGTTTGTGCAATCTGTGCACTGTAGGTGCTACAGTATAGTCTGCAGAGGTAAACACTTTAATCAGTTGTGTACATGCAGCACCCGTAATGAGTGACGTTTGCTCTTTATGATGTTTGTGCGTGTGGCAGAGAATCCACTGGTTTCGGTCATGTGTTTGGCCTCAATTATGTGTTTGTTTCAAGCAAGCAACACTCCAGGCTCTACCCTGAAGGAGAATTCCCATCCCATGTGCACGTCTGTACGGGTAAAGGCTCATGATCGCCATCAGTCAAACCTGAGGCTAACTCCTGTTAGCGGCGGCTAGCTCCTGCACTGAAGTAGTATTAGGTGCACTTCTCGAGTCCGCCAAGGCAGCTGTGACTGCTTTATTAGTTTTATTTTGCCTTCTCTTTCTCTCTCTCCCTCTCTCTTTTCCATCCTCTTGTTTCATGGTGAGGCCATTAATCCCTTTCATATGCAACAGCGAATTTTTACAGCTGCCAGTTTTTTGAAGATGCCGAGGCACTCGTGCTGTAAACGGGCAACGGTCACCCAACACATATTTGTCCAGTAAAATGTTAACACAGGGTGCGAGAGGCACGATGCAGGCCTGTGGCGAGGGCGACATCTGCAAGGGGCCATGTGATATGCACTGTTGTTTCGACAGCCTGCTACCAAAAGACGAAGCATTCCCAGCAGGTAACACAGTTGCTACTGTTTATTAAGCTGTTTTGTGGGCTGTAAAAACCATGAGAGGGTTATTACGCCTTGTCTCGCTCTGACAAAGCTTGTCCAAACAGTTAAGTAATTACAGCTTATAAATGCTCGACAGCATTAGCTGAGACAAGCACAAAAAAACATTATAAATAATCACGGCGACAACGTGAAACCAACGACCAGTACACAAATAAATAAAAGATTTTCTTTTATCCAGTTGGCTGATTTATTGATCTGGTTTTAGTGGGAACCATAGAACTCCCATCTAAAAACAGGAAGGCAACAGCTGTTTGAAAAGTACATATACACCATTTCTAGTTGTATGTCAGCAACTCAATCTGTTAAACTATATGGCCAAAAGTATGGGGACACCAGCTAGTCCCAGATCTCACTCTGAAACCAGGGGAATTTGTATGAAGTTGGCTGGCTTGTGGCTGTTATAAGAGTCTCTGCTCTTCAGGGAAGTCTTTCCATTCAATATTGGAACAGTGCTTGGGGGGCTTTTCTGCCATTCAGGTTGAGTATTGATGCTGGGTGATCAGGTCCCTTTCTGTGAGCTTGTGTTCTGCCATTCAGGTTGAGTATTGATG
>JAODKC010000043.1:4532072-4543649 GCA_026777985.1 Mormyrops attenuatus
TATGCTACTCATGTCTTCCACATCACTGAAGGGCATTAGTGACACAAGCTATAGTATAATTGCATTGTTGTTTGCACATTTTTAATTGTACCTTAGTAACATGGACTTTAAGTTGGCTATTTGGCCAGAGGTGTGAGGCAGTACTTCCTTTCAATGTTCAGCTGCTTTCTGAGAGTTTGATGCTAATTATTGACTAGCTGACTAAAAGGGCTATACTTACACTCTCTGGTGAGATATCTGTGTAATTAAACCCCATAGTACAATTTAACATCCAAAGTGACACAAACCTGGACCAGCTCCCGAACAAGGTCAGTGATCTGAAACTGTATTGACCATCTTCCCTTAATTAAAGAGAGAGAGCAAATGTTGACATAATCAGCATGTTGTGACAGAAAAAAAGGAAACAGATGGAAAAAAAATCTTTATTGGTTAAAAGAGCCTGTTTCACAGATATGATTGGTGTCACGTTTGTTGCTATGATGTTTTTCCACACTGTACAACAGTGGATTCCACAAAAATAGCAATCTGACGCTGCACTTTATGAGAAATACGCACATCCGAGTTTGCCGGGTTGCCATTTGTTTCCACCCAAATATGCCGTAACGGTCTCCCAAAGTGGACTGCTGATAGGAAGCACTCTTTAAATGTAGCGACTCTCCACTTGCCGTTTCATTTAATAAATTAGTAACATGCATACTAGGAAACATTTGCCCCTTTTCTGCGTAGTATTACACCCTAGCCAAAATCTCAGTGCAAACACCACTGTAGCTGAAAGAAACCATGATCTGCAGATGCTGAGTACCAAAAGACTATGATGTAATGGTTAAAAAAAACAAAGAATTCCCACTGACGTATCATCTACTATTGTTTGGTAGTTGTGGAGCTACACTGGCATATACCTTTTAATATATGACTAAATATTAGTCCAGCTCTATAAGCAGTCTTCTAAAAACTCACATTTGTGCCACAGTTAGCTTGATTTACAGTACTAAAAATCTATCTCTCAAGCAGCAATGACTACACTACTTCTTTTTAAAAATCTCTTCCACCAAAATTAAAAGATGAAAAGCCTCTTTCTACCCAAAAAGCAAAAGAAAACGAAACTTACAAGAAATCAAGCCTTTCTGCCACAGACATTTTTACGACACGTTTTTAGCAAAAAGAAAAACAAGTTGTTTAATTGATTATCTGCTCTACAGCAGCTTCTACCCACAAATCAGAGAACTCTGCTTTCAGATAAAACTCGAGACAAAAGAAAAACAATGAGAAAAAACACAAATGATACAACCAACACCACATAAATTCAAAGTTTATCAGGAAACAACAGTCCACTATAATTAATAAAAGCAACCAGGAACAACAAAGATAAACATACTGCTGAAATTTGGATTATTGTCAATAAATATGCTACAGGGACTCATGGTTTCATACATTATTAATATGGATATGACCTTGGGTAGTAGTCAATCTTTATCTAGTGTTGGATGTCCTTAATTCATATACTAATAAATAAATATTAATTTAGGACACTGAAAAGACACAACCTAAACCCTGTTTTACAAGATGGACAACAGCACAGTGAGAAGGTGGTTATAATGGGGACACAGAAGCCAAATGTTTGTCAGACCATTTTCAACACATGAAATCAGATACACTAGTAATATTTAAGTGCAATATCTCTAAATGGAATGTTATTGTGTGGGAAAAGCAAATGATTAAAGAAGCAAAAAAACAACAGAACATCATGGAGACACACTCTTCTAGAGCATAGTAACAGGTAGCGAGAACTCTCAGGTCCAGCGCCCCCTGGTTGTGTCATATTGTTAAAGCTCGTTAGCCTGCCTAGTTTCAACGCCACTGTTAATTGATAGTACCTCCAGCAGGGTGTAAGTATTTCTGTCTCTGTCTACTAGAGTCTCAGCCGAAGACAGCAAACGGGGAAAGTACCGGCCATAAACACGTGAGGACAACTGCTAGTGCTTCGTGTTCTGTGCCGTCTTGGACGAGCAGGGGTGGGGAGGCGGGAGGAGTCTTGGAGCTAGACGTCAAGGTCATCCGGCCTTGCCCGACTGCTAATCCGGCTGCTGGCCCGGCTACACGGCCGTGGGTCTATCAAAGCCAGGGGTTGCAATTCATGGCCCGCGGTCAGTTTCTTGGGATCATGGGTATCATCGGGGAAGTCAAAGGCCTGCGCGTGGGAGTTGGAGATAGTGCTGCCGTTCTGGCCCAGACGGTTTTGCTCGGTGCTGTAGTTGGCCCAGTTCTGCTCGTTGGCTTGCTTGTTGTAATTGCGGCAGGAATTGGTCCTTTCGCCGGTAGCCAACTTGTAGCCTGGGGGTGACATGGGGGACAAAGGGGCTGAGGGGGAAGAGCAGCCATTGTAGTAGGCGTACTTGGAGTTGGTCATTTCCTTGGGGGTGGGACTCAGAGTGCCGCCGGTGTGGAACTGGGTTTGTTTGCCCTTCACACGATCCTTGATTCGTTTGAAAAAGACATAGAACAGCTCGATCACATTGAGAAGCAGGGAAACCAGGGACACCACCAGCATGAAGATGATGAAGACTGTCTTCTCGGTGGGCCGGGAGAGGAAGCAGTCAACTCTGTGTGGGCAGGGAATCCTCTGGCAGGTGTAGACGGCACTGAGGCTGAAGCCATACATGTACCACTGTATTATCAAGAAGCCCACCTCGAAAAGGGACTTGAACAAAATGCTTATGACGTAGGTGCGCAAGAGAGCGCCTTTCATTTTCACCTTCCCATGTTCCTCCAGTCCATGCTTAAATTTTTTCATTTCGATCTTCTTCAGTGGTATGTCCACATCGCCGCCGTCATTCTGCACCGCCTTCAGCTCTTCCTCCTTCCTGTTGAGCTTCTCCTCTTTGCGCATGAGATAGAAGACATGAGCCAAGTACAGGAGTGTCGGGGTGGAGACGAAGATGATCTGCAGCACCCAGAAGCGTACATGCGAGATGGGGAAGGACTTGTCGTAACAGACGTTCTCGCAACCGGGCTGCTGAGTGTTGCACTTGAATGCCGACTGCTCGTCACCCCAGGCACTCTCCACCGCGGTGCCCAGCACCAGGATTCGGAAGATGAAGAGCACCGACAGCCAGACCTTTCCCCCGGCTGTGGAGTAGGCCTGGACCTTGTCAAGGAGTCTTCCTAAAGCGCTCCAGTCACCCATCTCGATGGGTATCTAGCTGGAAATGGACATTGAATTTTGGACATTACCCATGAGGCATCGAAACAGACACATTTATGCAGTCAGAGGCTTTTCAAAACAAACAAAAACAGACTATTTTCATTTCACAACTGAATATATATGTATGTATATATATATGTATATATATATATGTGTATGTATATATATATATATATATATATATATATGCATGTACGCATGTATGTATACAGTATGTGCATGTATGTATGTATGCATGTGTATATATGGCCATATGGTTCATTAACAAGTCAGAAGAATAACCATTTTAAAGAATTTAGAAGGAGTACATTTCAGCAGTGAAAATTTAAAATGATACCCGCAACCAACAGAAACATTATATAAACTACTGAAAGTTTCATGGATGCCTGATAGCCCCAAACGCCCTCTCAGGATCACGCTCAATTTGACCTTTTCCTTCCTCTTCATAAATCAATTCAGCACTTAAGCTGTATGAGCATCATGTGCTGCGTGCTTCACTTAGGGAGGGAGTGAGACATCTTTCAGTTATAAATAAAACATGCACCCTCTAGAGGGAAATTGAGTTATGTGTCAGTGTCTTTGCGTTTGGAAATAACACGCCCTCGGTTGCTTCTGGATGCTTTCGTTCTGTAATCATGCTAGCAGGCTCGTATACCAGCGGGAGCGTTTTCCATCTGGCGCCCTGGTGATTTCTGGCCACGTCGGCTCCGAGCGTTAGCGTTCATTCGGATGCAGTCAGTGTCTTCCGGAGCCTTTAAGACGTAACGGGGGCTGCGAGGCATTCACGCTCGGCCAGATAAACAGAAAGCACGGCCTCGTGTTCTTGGCAGCTTTCCGTCTTCGGCGGATCAAACGGAGCTGCTTCCTGATTCCAGTGCCGGAAAACGGCAAGTAGCAGGAATCAGGGATGTCAGTGTGTGAACGTGCAGGATGCAGCCGCTGCGCAGATAAGCAGCGTCCCACCGGCGCTCGTCTACAGCCAACACACAGACCTTAAATCCCGCCCCCCCCCCAAGTCTAACGCGATTTACTGTCAAGGTGAAATGTACAAAACGAATAAATTAATCTTAAGATGTACTTCTGGATAATAATTTAACTTGAACCATACAGTGTGCCTACTGTTTAATTCATGAAGACCTTTATTGTCCTTACTGTAAGAGGTCAGTTTAACCATCATGAGATATATTTCACTCATGAAAGGGATTATTGGATTTCAAAATGTAAGTTCATCATACCATTATTAACTGGTTACTGCATTTTATATAATGCAAACCAAGTGAGACATCAATTGATGATACCCTAAATACTGAATTTATCTGTTTTTCACAAGATGTCTTTTTTTCCCCTTCAAAAAAAATTAAAAGAACTTCATTTTAAACAGGTCAACTTTTCATCGGTTCCTAAAAGCATACAACGCAACTAAAATCTCATTCGCATTGATACCCATTAGTGCAAGGCCTCTCATTTTTTTTGGTGCTGTTATAATATTAAATTATTTTGATAATCCGTATATAAGATAAGCGTGTTTAATAGTCCCTAACATCCACAGGCAGGCTGAACACAATAACCCACATAAGCGCTTAAAAGGCGCTATATTAGAATTCCTACAGACGCAGTGAAACATCATAGCACGAAACATAATGAGCCAACATCATGGAGAAGACCATGCGCATAAAAAGTCATTTGCATGAGACTGGAGAAACCCGTTATCTCCGATTCTCTCTGAATATTCGCAGTTTAAAAAAAGACGCCAATGGAGACGGGCTTCGCGGAGCGTGTCCGGCCGAAAAGACCCGAGCAGGCGAGACCTTTTCGGGTCTTTGGTGAAGCAGGCTTTACATTTAATAAAGTTGGTTATGTCTGACAAAATAGTTAAATAAATCTATCAAACTGGAAATACTGAATACTGCAATGGGTGCTTTTGTCTTTTTTGAAATTTTTAAATCTCTTCAGTTAAGCTGCCCGATGAATATTCAATAAGTGGATACATATTACTTTTGAGCGTGTTACTAAATCCACGTATAAGTGGATGCCTTTGTACAATTTAAACTTAACGAAACTTGTGTCGAATGTCTTTACCTGAGGAACTGATGAAGTTTGGTCACAAAATGTTTATTATTATTATTATTATTATTATTGTAAAATACCAATTGATGTAAGAGAATACTATGGATATTTAGAATATGTAATAAAAATACAATTCTAAAATAGAAACAAATTTTAAAATACAAAAGTTCATTTTAATGCTTAATGGCAGAATCTAAGCGATAAAAGTTGCGATGACAATCCCTCACGGTGTAAAAGTTACTAATACAAGTAAACTCTTAAGAGTTTATTTATCAAGTGGGACTTTATTATTTAAGCATCTTAGAAACGCTGGCAGTAACTAAAATACATCTTGTGCATAATAACTTTCACATACATAAAAGTTCGCGATCTGCAACGAAACTCTTAGTTTTAGTTAAATCTTACCTGGAAAGTTGCTTAGAAGCTAAGGGAGTCAGCCCAGAGGGACTTACTCCTTGAACCGATTTAGACCACTCACTCTTTTCTTCGGATCCAAGTTTGGGACTGATGAAAAACTGAGAGAAACTTGTAAAACTTTCTTTGCTTATAAGAGTCTTTATAGGGGCTGGGGGGAGGTCACCTGATTTCCTACGTCAGACGGTTTTTAAACCTCCTTTCACCAGAACAATTTCTCTTCAGACATGTTTTCAGAACAGAACAGTACTTAAATTGACAACAAAATTAAAGTGTTTTGTGTCTCAACCTCCAAACTAAATGTGTTATCACCGTAATAAATGAGTATATACTTGTATCTGTGTATACATGCACGATATACTCGAATTATTTAAATGTGCCTATTGCGCCATCTAGTGTGAATTCAGTAATAATAATAATCTTAGACATGCTGGTGTTTTCAATGGGACAGTCGTCACCCATAACTTTTGTTCACATTTGTAGAACCCATTTTATTGCAAACATCACTGGCAAATTCATTTTTTTATAAATTCTGCTCAGACCAAAGAAGTATTTTCAAAATCTTATCGTATTCTTAGAAACAACCAGAACTTTCTCGTACAGCTTTGTGACAAATCGCCTGGATTATTTAACATTTTTCACTTCTCTTTTTTTTTTTCAACCTTCTAAAATTGTGCAGATAGTAATCGTGGTATATATTGCATTGTTAATTCGGTAATATTAATAAACAGGTACATTAGTTCCGCAAATATTGTTGATTTGTGTCCTGTGTATTTTTTTTCTTATAAATGATTTGCTGCCATCTGACAAACTGAATAGTGGCAATTTTTTTGTTGTCCTTGAGAGGGCAGTGTTGGTCTAGTGTGTGTCCTTGGCTGGCGACTGCAGAGAGAACCTCTATGACACATGTTCATCTGCTCCTGATTTAGCAAAATTTGTGTCATCTCTAAATTTGACTAAGTCTAAGGTAATTATTATTATTATTAGGTAATTTGTAATTTTAATTTTACATTTTTGTATGTGTCACAGGGCGGCATGGTGGATAGCACTGCTGCCTCACACCTCTGGGATCTGGGTTCGAGTCTCGGCCAGGGCTCCTTGTGTGTGGAGTTTGCATGTTCCCCCTGTGTCATCATGGGGTTTCCTCTAGGTATGCTGGGACTCCCCCATTGTCCAAATTAGGTTAATTAGAGTTACTAAGTCGCCTGTGTGTGTGCCCTGTAATGGATTGGTGCCTCCTGGGTTGTTCCCTGCCCTGCACCTATTGTCTCTGGACCCCCATGACCCTGAATAGGACAAGTGGTTGTAGAAAATGGGTAGACGGATATATGGGTCACCCTTTGACCCTTCGGGGTATTGATTCTGCATGAAATAGGGTCTGAAATCTGTAAATGGGTTTAAAATATGAGTTTCAGAGTGGCTTACACAAAGTCCTGGTGCCCAGTGAGTCTGGAATTCCCTGTATCACACAAATGACACGGCTTCTCTTTGCTCTGACGTTTATTCTTGTCTGTGGGGAAATCTGCATGTGTGAAAGCAGAGTGTATCTTCAAATCAGCGCAAAAAAAAAGAAAGATCAGCTGAAACATTACATAAATCAACACAGGTGGCGTTGCACTGCTTCGTTACTGGCCATGGTGGAAATGACACTTTGTGTTTTGATATCGTACAACTAAAGTAAGAAGCAAATGCTGGGAAATGTCTTTAGGTCTGTTTGTTCAGCTCTTGTGTTTGTAAGATTGTGGAACCCAAAGCAAACAGGTGCCTGTTTAGCCAGGATTTAGGGAAATTGAATCATGTGCGGTGATTTTTGTCTAAGAAAAATAATGTTTACGTTTCATGTGGCATTCCATTGTGTCTGTACACTTGTAATTAACAAAAAACCACACACAAAGAATGAGATTCCAGCTTGTTAAAGTCAAGTTTTTTTTTATGAAGTTGAAGAATAATCTATAAAGCATTAAGACAGATCAATTTCAGTAGTACATATATGTATGTCGCTCTTGCATTTTTCTGTAATGGTTCAATACCAGGGCACTAAATATATTTCTATAAAGACTTATATGTACAAAATAAAATAAAAAATAAAACTTTTCGCTACTACATATCCATCCTAAAAATGTGCATCATGAAACATTAGTGTGTATATAAGTTTGATCACAAATTTCAACTCAAATACTTAAGAAAAAATTGCTTTTCATCAGCTACTTTAAGTGCGCCTTCCGTTAACATGTATTGGGGACCCCTTTGTTTTTCTTTTTGACCCACATCTGGAGCAAAGCAAGTAAAAAATTTCCAGTACGTTCAAAATCAGAGACACGCAGCCCATGACGAGCATGAAGATGATGAAGATGGTCTTTTCTGTCGGCCGAGACATGTAGCATTCAACGTGGAAGGGGCAGGGAGATCTGGAGCAAACGAACATGGGGTCCAGCACGAAGCCGTAGAGGTAGTACTGGCCCACGATGAAGGCCGTCTCAAACAGGATCTTGAAGAACACTGAGGTCAGGTAACTGCCTAAAAGATTCCCTTTGAGAGCCACCTTTCCTTGCTCATCTGAGTATTTGGGCAGCTTTGGGCACTGATTCTCTGGGTGCTCCTCCAAGTGCAGTCTTAGCTTTTTCTCCTTATGCACGACCAATATAACGTGTCCCAGGTACATCAGGGTTGGCGTGGAGACGAAGATGATCTGCATGAGCCAGAAGCGGATGTGGGAGATGGGGAAGGCGCGGTCGTAGCACACGTTCTCGCAGCCGGGCTGCTTCGTGTTGCAGACGAATCCCGACTGCTCGTCCCCCCACACCTTCTCAGCTCCAGTAGTCAAGACCAGGATCCTGAAGACGAACAGGACGGTGAGCCAGACCTTCCCGATGACCGTGGTGTGGGTCTGCACCTTGTCCAGCAGACGGCCCAGGAAATCCCACTCACCCATTGTTCTCTGACCGATGGGACCAAAAAACAAAGGAAGGCAGCTTTCTTTAAATTCAGGAGTTACCAAAATGCCAGAAGAGCAACAGTCACGCTGAGAAATATGTTTGTAATGTTATATCCACCTTCATCGGATTTAAGGTAGTCCGGGCGAAATGTAAGTGAACGAATATGAAGTCCATTTAAACTGTGGTACCTTAAATCCGACAAGTTACCCCGATAAGCCAGTGACCCCGCTTCGTAGAACAGGCCACTGGTTAATTAAGGCAAATCAACATGATGTGTGGTATAAGTTTATTTTATGTCTGTACCACAGGGCTTCACCACTAGTCTGTTAAGTTTCTTTGAGCGTAAGACCTTAAAACATAAAACAGCTACAAAGACTATGATACGGTGCAAGCAACTATATAACAACAGCAGCTATAACAATAATAATAATTATTATAATTATAATACTTTAATTGCTAGGTAACAGATGCAGAAAACAAGACAAAATCTGCCGTGAATGTAAGTCTTGTATTAAACACAATTACATGAATGATATACCTATACACATATGAAATGCTTTATTCATTGTTTAGGCTCATCCAACAAAAATATTGCAGATTCAGGTGAGTTTTATTCTGTCCGTTTTTTCCTTTTACTCCCCATTGAAATGTATACGGAATGATTCGTTTTTAAGTACATTCCCTCCAAAGCTTCCCAGAGGCAGCACTGGCCAAACCACAGACGACCTGTCTTACCTTAAGAAAACGAAGACCTTCACCAAAGCTTGTGACTCCACCTGCTACTGCAGCCAAATGGGCACTTACCAGCAATCGGCTGTAATCTTCACTTTCCCTGGAATTGCACAATGCTTCCCAAGAAACTATGTTGTTCCTGACATCCCCGAATTATATATCTGGTAGGAGCCAATAGTGCTTGCAGTGAACTGCTCCTTGATAGGACATTAATGATTGACAGGCGTTCTGACAGCCTCCACAGAAAACAACTCAAGAGTAATAGCATATGTGGCACGCACGTCACGATAGCACGAGGGTCAACCACTTTCCAAAGACTCGGAAGCTTCCGGTGCTGTTGAAATATACTCAGGTTTTCGCAATACAAACACCCAACTAAGTGGGCCAGCCATTTTTCAGAGGCGCTCACTTTGGATACAGATATTCAGGGTTCAGTTTATGCTCAAAAAACTCAGAGGATTCTCCGTTGGTGTTGGCAGGGTGAAAGATGCAAGTGCGCTTCATGTGAATGTGCCGGTTCTGCCGTGTCGGGAAAGAGGCCAGTGTGGTTATACATGCAGCTATACAGGTTTGGGATGAGGGGGAAGGATGCTTGGCGGCACACTGTGAGATTCTGTGGGTTTTTAGAAACGACATAAGCCTTTGAATATTTGATGTTCATGCTTTATAAACCTTTATTTAGTGTAATTACATACATACACTGATAAATGAACCACAATGCACATCGAATAGACTAAATTACACATTTTTATTTGGAAATATTTCTGACAAACATGGATAAATAAAAATCAATTTCTGACTTTGAGACAAAATACATACAGGCATTGATTTGTCCTGCTGAGAATAAGTTCCCTTGATCCATCACAATGCATATGGGTCAAGTTAACATCAAGAGGCACGGCATGTCCTGAGATTGATGCGGTTGGTCTTATGCTATGCTGTGAGGGCAAGTCTCTCCATCCTCATTCTTCAGATACACTTTGTTGGACAAAGTACTCTGGCGACTGTCTCCGGTCAGTGCAGTGTGCAAAGTGGTTGTGTACTTCTGCTTTTTTCTAGATGAATCCTTCAGCCTTGAGCAGATTAAGTAAAATACCTCCATTACGTTCAACAGCAGAGACACACAAGAGATCACC
This sequence comes from Mormyrops attenuatus, assembly GCA_026777985.1. Taxonomy (NCBI): domain Eukaryota; kingdom Metazoa; phylum Chordata; class Actinopteri; order Osteoglossiformes; family Mormyridae; genus Mormyrops; species Mormyrops attenuatus. The sequence continues at coordinate 4,542,560 of JAODKC010000043.1, forward strand.
AGCATGAAGATGATGAAGATGGTCTTTTCTGTCGGCCGAGACAAGTAGCATTCAACATGGAAGGGGCAGGGAGATCTGGAGCAAACAAACATGGGGTCCAGCACGAAGCCGTAGAGGTAGTACTGGCCCACAATGAAGGCTGTCTCAAACAGGATCTTGAAGAACAGGTTTACCATGTAGCTCCCCAACAGGTCTCCCTTGATCTTCACTTTTCCATGGTCATCTGAGTACTTTGGCACCTTTAGGGTCTGCTCATGGTTTTGTAAATGAATCCGCAGCTTGTTTTCCTGGTGAACGATGAGCATAACGTGTCCCAGGTACATCAGGGTTGGCGTGGAGACGAAGATGATCTGCATGACCCAGAAGCGGATGTGGGAGATGGGGAAGGCGCGGTCGTAGCACACGTTCTCGCAGCCGGGCTGCTTCGTGTTGCAGACGAAACCCGACTGCTCGTCCCCCCACACCTTCTCGGCCCCCGCCCCTAGGACCAAGATCCTGAAGACGAACAGGACGGTGAGCCAGACCTTCCCGATGACCGTGGTGTGGGTCTGCACCTTGTCCAGCAAACGGCCCAAAAAAGTCCAATCTCCCATTTTTTACTTTGCAGTCTGTGGGGTTCAACCAAAATAAAAGAGAGCACTGGTGAACTCTGGGGTCCCAAGGTAGGCCAACAACATTCTGTTATAGTCAATAGGTTATTAACATGACAATTTTTTTATCTGGAATTGAGCAAATAACTATATGTTAATCTGAAATTGGTTTTTAAAAAGCAGACATTTTTTCAGGGAATTTATTGCCCTTAAAATAAAAGCTTCTCATTTCATTGGTGGCCATACTGGAAAGGACTTTTTTGGATTCATACAAATGAATGCACATTATTTGCTACTATGAGTTTACCTCTCATTTAAAATACAAACATTTTTCTTATTAATCGGGATGTGTTGAACGTGCAACACTGCGATCACTCAGAAATGATTGTTCTATTTTGTTTCCTGTAGTTGCTTATGATTTAAATAAAGTCAGAATTAAACACCAGGGCCTGCACAGATATAAAGTCAGAATTAAACACCAGGGCCTGCACAGATATAAA
>JAODKC010000043.1:4543749-4555303 GCA_026777985.1 Mormyrops attenuatus
CTGCACAGATATAAAGTCAGAATTAAACACCAGGGCCTGCACAGATATAAAGTCAGAATTAAACACCAGGGCCTGCACACATATAAAGTCAAAAGTATCCTGTCCTATTCATCTCACGTAAGTACAAAAAGAAAATTTGACCCATCGTGCGGTTGGGTGTAGCGTGGGGCAAAGGGCCACCAGGTGTTTGTTATCAGTCTGTCCAAAGAAGCCCCTAGTGTCCAAATGCAATATTAGTGCTGGAGTAACTATTAACCTTCTGTAAACTGCACAGTCTGGCAAAGGGCTGAGCTCACAAAGCACTCAGCTCTGAATTCTTCATACAGAGACTCAAGATTTCTGGAAATCTTTTGCTACCACTTCCAGCCATAGCTCCTTAGCCAAATTTCTTTATTTTTATAAAAACAATAAGTTAAAAATGTAGCATGCATACAGACGGAGAAGACGGCCAGCAGACCTGGACTGCAGTGTCCTGTCTCTGAATCTGGAGATTTTCTAAAACTCTTCAGGATCCACTAGCCCGCGTCGCTGCTCACTGCTTTGTAAACCCGTCCCGCATAATCAGTGTCTCCATTCTCTCCTCTTGCATCACCTGGCCTTATGACATAATTATTAAATATAAAAAGAGCAGTGGGTTTTAGACCCACAACCCTGACCAGGATTAACGATTTGAAAATGGATGGATGGGTGTGTTTGGTCAAAATATAACTTCAGTTTAAGTACTATACATTAATGGCACAAAGCAATATAAATGTTGTGAATAAATGAATGCAAAATATTTTCTTATGGTCATATCTCATAATAGATCAAAGTATATTTAGGAAATACTCTGAGTTCTTTCAATACAGCAACATTAAATTAAATTCTAAGCATACATTTTGGAGAGAGATGTGTTTCAGCAAACTGTCTACAATTTTTAAAACTACTTTGCCTTCCCCATTAAATCAAAACGTTACTCACCTCTAAGTCTTCACCGTCGAGTGCCAGTGACTAGGTAGTTGTGATGAATCTTGTTTTTTTTTTCCGAGGGGTTGCACAAGGTGTACCGGAGTGTCACTTTGGCCATGGACTGTATTCTGAGGAGTGCCAGAATGCTGGGTTTATTATTAATTGACAGGACCTTGAAAAACTCAAATGAAATACAAGTGTTTTTGGAAAGAGACCCCTCCCGGTCATCAGTCATTTTCTAAAGGAAACAAACAAAGCCATGAATGGCTTTTCAGCCGGAGAGCGAAACCTTGGTGGAGTCATCTGAAGAGAGATCTCAATATAAAATTATTACAATACACTTAATTAAATAATAAGATGGAGAACCCATAGCGTACAGGGATGGAAACACTTGATTTTAGTCACATTGTATTATTATTATTATTATTATTATTAGTAGTAGTAGTAGTAGTAGTGGTAGTACGTTCTGAGTATGAAAGACATACCAAAGTTTTTTTATTATTATTATTCCTAACCAGATAAAAATAACTGCTTTACGCTTATCTTTCTCCAGAAAGGTCTCTGTCCTCTAACACCATAAACCCAACTATATCCAGAATGTGGTCACCGTTTCATTCCCGCTGCTCTGTAATGAGCATCCTCACACGTTTGTGTTTTGATGAAACGTTCAGACCCAAACACCAATCCTCAGCCCAGCGACCCTAAATGGGACGAGCGCCGTGACCCCAAACAGCGGAGTAAGCTCTCCTCTCAGCAGCATGATTTTCCGTTTTATTTTAAGATACTGTTTGTATATTAGTTGAAGCATTTAAAATGAAGCTTATATTTTTATCACTTCCCAAAGATATTTTCCATAGCTACAAATTCATCCCTAAGCACAGTGAGGAGGAAGCTTATTCCAGAAAGCCAGGCAAGGGACATCCGGGACAGGATGTCAGTCCAGAAAGCCAGGGGACGAAAGCAGGGGAAATCTGGGACAGTATGCCAGTCCAGAAAGCCAGGGGACGAAGGCAAGGGACATCCGGGACAGGATGTCAGTCCAGAAAGCCAGGGGACGAAGGCAAGGGACATCCGGGACAGGATTTCAGTCCAGACAGCCAGGGGATTAAGGCAGGGGACATCTGGGACAGGATGCCAGTCCATCTCTGAGGACCCACTCAGACACTCACAGTACGGGCAATTTACCCAAAGCATGTTTTTGGGTGGCAGGGGGAATGCAGGATTCCTGGAGGAAACCTACACACACCTGGGGAGAACATGCAAACTCCAAACAAACAGTCGGGATTCAAGTGGGATTCAAAGCCCTATTCCTGGGGGTAAGAGGCTGCACATGAAGCCACTGTATCTCCCCCCCCTTAAATACCCCTGGGGCAACTGGAGTTTAACCAGTACAGGAAGATAAAGACACAATGATTTTATTCTAGAGCGGGGGGGGCGGGGAAGAGTCCTCAGACCTGGATTTGAACATCTGACCTAAAGCTTACCTTAAAATCCTGCACTCAACCCGGCCCTTTACGGATAAGACGGCCTGTCCCTGGTCTGGAGAAATCAATCACATTCATATTTATTTGGTTTCAAGACATAACTGCAAATAGTCTGTGTGAGTCCATGCAGCTCGGTGTAGGAATATTTTGTCCTGCTGGATCCTGATTTTATTATTGATTTTTTATTGCACTTAATTCTTTTTTAATTCCCTGTATGTAATGTAGTTTTAACTGGTTTCCTATTTCTTTTATTATCAAAGGAACAATGCTCGAATACTATCATTTTTATTTAAAAACCCAAGCAACGAACCAACATAAAATACATCTGAAAACGTTTACTTTTTTAATGTTGTCACTCACATATATCAGTCAGAATTGATATCAGCATAAAAAGACATTAAACTACTTGGAAAAACACCAGGCACAATATGCAACCAAATACAATAAAAAGTACTTTGTAGTCAATGAGTTTTATTGAATTATCGTATTACTTACATGTTTATATAAATACAGAACATTGTTAAATATTGAAATTTGTACTTATACAGTAGCAGGTATGCGTGTACAGTGTAACGAATCTAACATCTGTATTGCACTACTTGTTCAAATGTAATATTTTAGTTTAAAATAAAAATAACAAACAACAGCTTTTGCATTTGTTTGATTTCAGCTGAATAATGAAGTCTGTGACTTGTAGGATAGATGCCTACAGGGGCACGCCGCTTCACACTCAGTGGCCGCTCAGCAGCGTTTTCTCCTCCTTTGACCCATCCAAGCTCCCGTCTGTACTCTGCAGCTGACTCCGATCGCTCTCCCGCTTAAGGTTCATCTCGTTCTGCCGGCTGCCCTCCTCGCGGTCCACCTGCATCTGCCAGCTAAGCGAGGTGGAGCCGTCGGGGTACTTTGTGTAGATCTTCTGCTGCTTCTGGACCGGCCTTCGTCGTCTGCACTTCACTCTAGTGCACAGCAGGTAAAGGATTTCGGCAACATTCAAGGCCAACGAGATGCACGACACCACCAGCATGAAGATGATGAAGATGGTCTTTTCCGTCGGCCGGGACATATAACACTCAACCGTGAACTTGCAAGGTTTCCTGGAGCAAGGAAACATAGGAACCATGACAAAGCCATACAGGTAATACTGGCCCAGGATGAATGCCGTCTCGAAGAGGATTTTGAAGAGCAGCTGCGTCATGTAACTGCATAGCAAGTTGCCTTTGATCTTGACTTTGCCCCTGTCGTCGGTGTACTTGGGGGTCTTTAGCGTGCCGTTCTCTTTGTGCTCCTTCAGCTGCTCCCGGAGCTTCTTCTCCTGGTGGATGACATGCATGGCGTGTCCCAGGTACATCAGGGTTGGCGTGGCCACGAAGATGATCTGCATGACCCAGAAGCGGATGTGGGAGATGGGGAAGACGTGGTCGTAGCACACGTTCTCGCAGCCGGGCTGCTGGGTGTTACAGATGAAACCCGACTGCTCGTCTCCCCACACACTCTCGGCCCCCGCCCCCAGGACCAAAATCCTGAAGATGAAGAGCACGCTCATCCATATCTTCCCGATGACTGTGGAGTGAGCCTGAACCTTGTCCAGAAGTTTGGACAGAAATGACCAGTCTCCCATTCTTCAGATTTTTCTTTAAAGGACAGAAAATTAATCATTACATCAGTTCAGGATGATCAGCGAACTTAACCATCAAATGCGACCGTTTCACTTGGGTCAAACATCACGATCATCCCAGTGCCCAGTTTAAACAAATGAACAACAGAGTCGGATATTTAAAAAAAAAAAAAATCAACAAAAAGGCTAAAATAGGCTGAATAGCACTTATTAAAAATTATTCGGGATGACTGCTCTTATGAAAACTCTGTCAACATGTTTAACACATTTTGTTTATCCGTCCAGTTACTATAATATTCTACATAATGATTTTATGTCGACGTATACACAAAAAACACTAGGCAGAATATGCCAGAGTTTTATAGTTTGCTTAATTATGAGCTATGATCATCAGACGATAATTTCCATTAAGATTTTTAAGAATATATACGAACATACATGTAATGTAAATATTTCGAAGGAATTAACATGTATATATTTGAAGCATACATTTATTTCAGAATTTGTCCTCAAAAACATACATGCTTTTTTCAGAAGGTAAGTCTTTAGAATTGATAAAATTGTGCCCTTACCTTTACACACGACCTGTTCCTTTTATGTCAGCTAGCACCTCTAAGGAGGGATAGTTACCCTGGCTTGGACCTTGAGTTTTTGGCTTGTTGAAAGTTGTGCAATCGACGCACAGACTGGCAAGCGGTCACGTTCCCGGACACTCAGCAAATATCACAGAGGGAATTCGTAAAGCTAAACTCCCGATGCAATATGTTGGCAGGCATGTTAATGATTGATAGGGCCTCACAATAAAGGTCAAATACGTTCAAAAACGTGTTTCCTTGTCATCTTCTGAAGTGATATTTATATATAATATGTAATGTAGTATTAGTGGTGAAAAATGTCAGCCGCAAATATATTTTGTACATTTTTACTGAAGGAAATATTTGTCACAATGCACTGAATTACCTCTGAAATCTCTGCATACTTTTAATATAATAACAGTATAGGACAAACCAGAATCTAGCTTGTGCATCTGATATTTGATTTTATATTTTTATGAAAGCTTAGCGTTTGTCATGTTTATTTTACAGAAATCCCAGCAAAAACATCCACTGCCGATCATCCATCAGGCCGCAGACGCGAGACAGAGACCCTCAGCTCTGCAAGTGCGGCGCGAAACGGTAACGTGCGCAAGCAAAAAGTTCCAGTACATTTTCTTGAAATCACAATTAACTCAACAACATTTATTTATTGCAAATCTCAAGAAAATTAGTCTAATATTAAATCAGTCTCTACCTTGTTGGTTGCTAATTGCGTTTCATCGCCTCTGTTCTTCCACTCAGCAGAATGACTATGAAGTTGAATCTAATCTAAAATAATAAAATTTCATGAAGCTACGTGCAAATATAAGCTGAAATATGTGCAGTACTGTCTTAGCCAGTCAAAGAAAATGTCTAAGGGTATTTATCTGGGTAGAAAATGTAGACTTCAGAAAAATGATAGAAAACAATACAATTCAACATTCGAACATACTGTATGCATATGACCAGTAATGTGATAAAAAACAAGAATTTCTTCTGTTCTCAAAGACATTTCTGGTATGTTGCTGGATGGTTAGATGAGCACTGGTTTGGTTCCCAAACATCTCCTCAGGGCCATTCCATGTATTTGTTAAATTTCACCACCAGCTTAGTCAATTAATTCACTTAATTAGTTAAATACCTCAATGAGTTGATTAGCCAAACAAGGTGTGCTAGTGGCCACATCATAACATACACAGTGCACTGGATGGTCGCTGCAAATACTGGGGTGACTTTAGGAGACGTTTTGAAACGGCTAAGCCGACACACTTTGACAGGCGTAATATCATAGTTTTACATCAACATGAAGATCATTTTCTTTGACTGTGTAGTACTTGTTAGCTGTTTAAATGTGAACTTCCTCCAGGTTGATGCTGTTGTCTTCTGAAACCAGGCTCTTGGTGAGACCGCTCGCTAGCTTTCTCCCGTGGAGCTGCAGCTCCATATTCACCCAGTTCTGAAGCGCCTGGTCCTTGTTTCTAAGCTCATCTTCGTCGTCTGTCACCCTGTAGTCCTGCTTCCTCTCCATGCACGAGCTGACCTTCCTAGCGCACAGGTAGAAGATTTCAGCCAAGTTGAGGAGCAGTGACACGCAGGCGACCACCAGCATGAACCAGATGAAAACATTCTTCTCGGTGGGCCTGGACATGAAACAGTCCACTTGGTGAGGGCAGGGAAACATGCTGCAGACATAGCGGGCCTGGAGATTGAAGCCAAACAGATAGTACTGGCCCATGATGAAGCCAAGCTCCAGGAGTATCTTAGTGATCACGTTGGCCAAGTAGCTCTGCAAAAGGCGCCCGTGAAGGCTGACCTTGCCTGTGCTGCTGATGTATTTGACGGTCTTGCACTGTTTTTTCAAGATCAGACTAGTGCACTCCTGGGCCTGCCTCTCCATCTTTTGTCGGATCTTCTTGTCCGTGTGGATGATGTGCATGACATGTCCCAGGTACACCAGGGTTGGCGTGGACACGAACACAATCTGTAGCACCCAGAAGCGGATGTGGGAGATGGGGAAGGCGTCGTCGTAGCACACGTTCTCGCAGCCGGGCTGCTTCGTGTTGCAGATGAAGTCTGACTGCTCGTCTCCCCACACCTTCTCGGCCCCCGCCCCCAGGACCAGGATCCTGAAGACGAACAGGACGGTAAGCCACACCTTCCCGATGACTGTGGTGTGGGTCTGAACCTTGTCCAGCAGACGGCCCAGGAAATCCCACTCACCCATTGTTCTCTGATTGATGGGACTGAAAAACAAAGGAAGGCACCTTTTGTTAACACAAATTCATATATCAGAAATCGCCAGGCTGGCAGAAAAGCCTCTGTCTGTGATCAGAAGGTCACAGGTTCAAGCCCCATTCTTAGCAGAATAGTCACATGCTTGTGGGCCTTGAACCCCGCAGCTCTAGGGGTGCTGCATGCATTTCTCATGGAGAGCAAGATGGGATAGGCAAGAAGAGAACCTGCCCACAGGGATGAATAAGTGTCACTTACCCAATACAATCAATGGCATAGTAGGCATACTCAGGATTAAGTTGTAGTCAAGCATTTACACGCTCTTCAATAAATACTTTGTGAGACAGGAGTAAGATATCCTTATAATACATTTCTAAATTTGATTGTAAGTGAATCTTTTTATTTGTCAGTATATTATCAAATGAACAATTTATTAATAGTTAAAGAGCAAAGCTTATGCCTGGGTTCTACGCTCAAACACATCATAATCAGTTATTTACCAGCTTTAGTAGGTGTGTCTGAGCAGGGAAATCTTCAAACTGTGTTGCAAACTGCCTCACCAGGACTGGAATTGGGGAACCCTGCCTTAAATTAAAGTGTTACTTGGAAAAACATATTCCGCATTACACCAAATCAAATGTATCACACATTATCTAGATAATATTAAACAGTGTTTTCACATATATATTCTGAAACGAGTGTTTAAATGTAGCCTATATTCAAGACCCACTTTCTACGTCAAAGGACCCAGAGAATATTTTGTGTAGTTTAATATAAGCAACACAGCTTATCCAAAGCAGTGGGACCCAGGGTCTCGACCTTGTTCAATCCCAAACATCAACTGTCTGAGTTCACAGAGAAATGTTAGAAGCACATTCATGCACTGACTCACCGTCCTCTTCCAAATCAGTTTATGTTATTCAACTATTCCCATATTCATGACTAAGCAAATAGACAGAGTAATCACTAATGGTTTAGTGGTATACAAATTTATTAATGGGATTTTGCAGAAACATGAATGCAGGACATTGCACAGGTGCATCTGGCATTTCACATTTTTTAATTAACTTATTATACAGCATCATTTTTTGCACTCCAAAACCATTATTTTGGCAGTAATCTTTAATTTTAAGTTTGCATATAGGGCAGGGGTATCGAACTGCATTCCTGGAGGGACGGAGCCCTGTGTAGCTTAGTTCTTTCACTGTTCCACCACAAATGATTCAGCTCAACAGCTGTGCGGGAATTAGCACAAGGAGTTGAATCAGGTGTGTTAAACAAGGGGAAACCCAAAAATGTTCAGGGCTCTGGCCCCCCAGGACCGGAGTCTGACACCTGTGATATAGGGGCTTTATAAATCACTATAAACTAATTGATGGTTGCATATTGAATTATATTCGATTACATGGTCTGTCTAGTAAAAGTTAAAATAAATACACTGGAACATTTTCTTGTACATAACCGGCTTGTAAATTAAAAATATATCTGAACAATTCGTAAGTAAACTTTCAAATAAATTGTTCTCCAGTTATTTAAACCAAGCAAAATATGCAACAGTATAAAAAGTTTCACAGTGACACATCGGACCCTCAGCTTTTCTTAAATCACCATAACCTGCAGACTGAATTCCTCCTTTTCGTTCCTGCATTGAGCACTCACCCAAAGTCACCTCAGTGCTGAACAGTACACTGGACCAACACGCAGCTCTGAGAGTCCTTCCTTAGGCAGAAGAATCTGCAACCCTTCCTCTTATTACTGTGGAGACGCCCTTTCAGGAAAAAAAAAAACATCCATCCACAGTGGGTGGGCTTTAACCCAACAGGAACCAGTGATGGATCAAACGCAGAATGGACCAGAGGTCAAAAGCTGGCAGTTGTGAACGACAATCCTCTGCACGTCAACCGGCAGGAGAAACAGCTAACCCATCCTGGTCACACTTATTCCATTTTTCGAGGGGTTGGCCTTTGCTTTCGAAAAAACACCCATTGACAGAAAATATTACACAATTCATAGAAGACCAAAATACTTTTATTTACACTCTTCACACAGTTTTCATTGGCCACATCAAAGCTGTGTTCAGTTGCGCAACCACAAGAACAAATTTGTCATGAAGAAAAATAGGACAATAGGGAAAAAAAACTGCTAATTACCTCCACAAGTACGTACCTTACCAACTAAAGCCAACACTGGTGGGTAGAAATATTGTAATCATTTTATAGAGGATTGCACTAATAAACAACAGCAAGTAAGTAAAGCCCACCGATTAGAATACTGTTACCTAGTAAAGTGGTCGATAATCAGGACGAGTTGTTTACAGTGCAACACTGTTCCCAAATTACTATAATAACAAGAAATAGCAGAAACACAGTTCCTTAAAGAAACTATACACTTTGTCACTTCAATCACATTTTGCAGAAAACAGTGTCTTAAAGCTTCAGCAAGACAGCCTGCTTTGACCCTGTGCACCAAACACATCGCAGAAATCCATGGGAGACATATTCCAAAGCACTACATCTACAGTAAATGTACAAATTTTACATTAATCACTATCCTTAACGTAACAGGTCTTTTCAATGCTTACATTCAGCTTAAAGAGCCTCGGCCAAAAGTATGAGGTACCATTGAACTATTAGATTTTCAGACACAAACAAATGTCAAGGTGTCTAACATTTCACACGCAAGCCTTTAAAGTTCAGGTTCACAATGACTGTGTTGCTGTTTTCGCTGGAACTTGAAGTGTTTGACATCGTAGTGCTGTCAGATGACCGAGCTGGAAAGCTAGGAATGGGTCACCTACTGTGTTCTTGAGAACATGCGTGTTCCCCAAACCCAAATCCATTCAGGCATGTACTGAACAAGCCAAAACTGAAAAACAAAAAAGAGATTAGTTTACAACAAAACACAGAATACAATACTCGTTCTGATCAATATTGTTCCCTGAGACGTACAGTCCCTTTTGAGAACCGCACCAAACCATACTGGGTGATTTGCTGTTTCACAGAAGAATCAAATCAGGTTGAAGAAAGGTGGTTCTCATACTGCAGGCCCACGGACTAACAGGTGTATCAATTATCAAATTTGTTCATGCACTTCATTTGATACAACAATAATGTTTATCTTAGCCAAGCTTTTAGTTTAGCTTAGCTCTAGGACGAAAGCTTTTCCACTTTTGACCCTCGACCTCCAGACCTAATAATCAGAAGATGTACCTGCAGTGAATGTGGCCAGTATCCCGTTGTCCTGTGGGAAATGCCCAGAGTGGAGATGGCGTGCCGGGCATACACCTGAGGCTGAGGTTCCAGCCACCCAACACTGTGCCCGCCTTTGCCTGAGACTCCCCCTTCCTGGGACCCGATCCGGAATGGGATCAGGCTCTGTACAAAGACCCCTCTGTGTCGGTACTCATAATGCAGTGCTCGGCTGAAGTGGTCCAAGTAGGCCTAGGAGCAAAAGCGTTAATCTGAGAATGATTAAGCTGAAAACCACAGCCGTCATCCGTAACCACGACACCACAGCCGTCATCCGTAACCACGACACCACAGCCGCCATCCGTAACCACGACACCGTAGCCGCCACCCGTAACCACGACACTACAGTCGCCATCCGTATCCATGACAGCACAGCCGCCATCCGTAACCATGACAGCACAGCCGCCATCCGTAACCATGACACCACAGCCGCCATCCGTAACCATGACACCACAGCGCCATCCGTAACCTTGACACCACAGCCGCCATCCGTAACCATGACACCACAGACCCCATTCATAACCATAATTATGTTTTTTAAAGGCTACAACGTACTGACCGTGATTGCTGTAAAAGCCGCTTTGTTGGGAGTAGGTTTGCAACACAGTCCGGACGAGATGTTAACCACTGCCCCCCTGCCCCTCTCCACCATGCCCGGGAGCACAATGCGCGCCAGTAGCGTGGCAGCTGCCACGTTTCTGCTGATGGCATCCCACAGGTGGTCCTCTGGCAGGCCGGCGAAGGCCTGCAGGGAGCCCAAGGACACATCCATGCTGTTTATCAGGAAGCCTATATCTTTGTCCTCAAGCACATCTTTGATAGGCCGGCACACGGCGTGTCCTTCGCTGAAGTCTGCTTGCACCGACAAGGCAGCCACCCCGTGAGAATCGGCTATAGCCTTCGCTGTGCCCTCCGCGCCCCGACCATCGGGGCTGATTAGGATAATGCTGACGCCCTTCCTCGCCAGCTCCTCCGCATACGCCTTCGCTAAATCTTCAGAAGCACCTGCGTTAGCAAGTGGAGACGGAGACTGCTCAGCAAACATCGCCAACACAAGCCCACAGTCACATCACTGCTATGACCATCAACATGCTTGTGTGCTAGGCAAGACCGTAGCCATGGAGTCAACACTGTGGGGGGGGGGGGGTGGACCAAGGCCATAATTATAATATACATCTGAATATTGGGGGAGATGTGTCCCCCCAATATATATTACAATTACGGCCTTGGTGCTTGGCATTTTTAAAACCTCCATCGTTTAAGGATTCACAGCTTTAACACTAATCAAGGGTACTTATGAAAGCATATTATATTGGGCCACCTACCCAGACCAATCCAATTATGTTCCAAATTCTTTTAGCCCCCCCCCCCGGGTGCGGCGGCCGGGGGGGGGGGGGGGGGGGGGGGGGGGCGGGGGCGCGGGGGGGCGGGCCGTGCGGGGGCGGGTGGGGG